>JAQISU010000025.1:4300000-4412500 GCA_029339505.1 Unio delphinus
AGTCTGTCTAGCGACAAGGGAAAATGGAGGCAAAGAAAGCAAATATCTTTTCGAGGTATATGAGTGGCCCTAAAAACAAACCACACAATCTCATATCAAAACAGAAGGGAAGGAAATTAAAATCACACAATCTCCTATACATACAGAAGGAAAGGAAAACAAAACAAGGATAATTAAGAACATCATACATTCTATGTGAATATGTTCCTTGTTTTCATTCATTCATCAATTTAATAAAAAGGTAGTATGATATTTATTCTCGGTTGACTTCTTAACATATCTCAAATTTAACATATCATATTTAAGGGATGTCCTGTGTTTCTCAGCACACGCTACAATGTTGCCAAGATGTAACAAATTTAAGTCGAAGGGAAAAAAAGCAGCAGCAAAATATGCTTTCTTCTATCGACAGTTTAAGATGTATGTTTTGATTTGAAATTCAAAGTTAACCATAGGTAGGGTCATAAAGTGCAATGTCACTCGCGTCAATTATTGTTACATTGTTACAATTCTTCCGAACGTGTGTTTTGGTTCTGGTATTTTTATTTCAAAGTTAGCCATAAGCAGGGTTATACAGTGCACGATTACTCGCGTCATTCTTGAAATAGTTTTGTATTTGTTTCCTTTCTAAAAAAATGGTAGATCTCATGCTTAAAAACGTTTCCGTGACACATTGCAGTGCCATAAATAAAGATAAAGCTCTGATAACTGAATTGTACAAGTTTGTCAACTCAAGATTTTATTTCATCCAACGATTTACTGATTGACTATTTGTAAGGGTGTAGCGTTTGAAAAACAAATTACATGACAAGCGAAAATTATGGTGCCAACTGATTAAAATTTTTGAGAGGTATCGTCAAAAGGGAACGTCTACCATTAGGATTTCAATCAAACGTATTACGACGGAGAGAGAGAGAGAGAGAGAGAGAGAGAGAGAGAGAGAGAGAGAGAGAGACACACACACTATGTTATACATACTTTTAAAAGAATCAGGGCACTTACGCTTGTTTTTGTGGTATATTTTCCATTAGAAAATTTCAAAGAAACACACATCCCACTTAGAAAATCAATTCCATATGAAAGGTTCACGATTTCAAAATATCACCAGAATGAACCGATGACAAATACTACTAAAATGTTCTCACAAAATAGTTAATCCAAATACGCTGTGATGTATTTGACTCTAAAATTGACATAATTTCCATGGGATCGCCCAGGGTACGATTGTTCTTGCTTTAGTTTTTCTTCTTTTTTATATAAATAATCTAGCGGTGAAACACAACCTATCTCGAAGCTAGGTGAAGAGCTACTGAAGCCAATTCGAAGTGAACGCGGTAAGAAAATTAGTCTAGCCATTGATTTTGTTTATGAGTGATGCAATGTTTTGTACGAAGGTAGTATGGCAAAATAATAAATACGCTCTCAAGTTGTTCCCGTTGCAGTGCAGACTGGAATGTGAACTTAAATCCCTCCGTTGTGTATTGTAACATTTCTTCTTACCACATCAACTACTGAATGGTCACAGTACTCGTACCATTTCTTTTTACCACATCAGCTACTCAACGGTCACAGTAATGGTTTGCATTTTGAAACTTACAATTTATTTGTATCTCACTCGAACATTTTGACGTACACGCTCACATCGGTATAGTCAGGAGTGGTGCAGTATTAAGTGGCATGGTTTTATGTTTCTTTTTTTCTTCTTCTTCTTTTCTTTTAAAACTTGTGAATTTGGGATTTGTACGAAAAACGAAGCAAGTTTAGTGATCCTCAAGGATAAAAACCCAAGTTGTGTGTCTATTGATGTGAATATTTACATAAAAAACAATATGACCTGCAAAACACAAAGATATACGGCAAGCATTATTCGATTGAACACAACACCTAACTGTAATAACAAAGATGTTTTTCTTCACGTCTGCGTAACTTAGAGTTTCAATCCTCTTTCAAGACAAACTTGATAACCGTTTTGTAAGAAACTTAAGCGCTTTGCTATAGACAATATTATAGATAATTTCAGCAACAAACTAAACAACATAAATACCGTTACAAAAATAGAAAGCCCGAAATCGTCTATTAAAAAAGAAATGCGTTTAAAAAAATAATTAAAGATTAACGATGGCTAAGCAATACAAACGAATTAAAGAAAGGCAATGACATTTGTATATAGGCCTTTCACTTTGATATTGTATGCGGATGTAATCTGCCATGTGTTAACAGCTTGAAAAAAGGTATACGCAAAGAGAAACCTCAATTATAACTGACTTTTTCAGATTTGTTCCTTCCTTTTACTTTTTTGGAACACACCTAAACACTATTCAAGGAAAATACAGATATCTAAACAAACCATACAATTCACACACAGGCAGAAGCCAAAACGCAAATCTATTAATCACACGATAGAACGAAGTATGTGTAACTGTCAAAAGCTAAAGTCGTATAACTTTTGTACGGTTTGTAACCTTCCACTTCGGATAATGTGAAATATCATACATTATTATCACAAACAGAATTGAAACAGTTGTTGTTTATATAGATTCACTAAACTTCACAACTTGCTTGCGCTGTCTCATACTTTGGTCTGTGGAAGTATCCCCTTTTGTAGGTGTAGCAACTGTGGTAAGAGTAGAAGTCGTTGTTGTTGCTGTAAAATAAGAGTAGATTATTTTAAGAAATGGATCTATTATTTTATATTTTTTTAAAAATCAAATAAAGAAATACAGTTGTTGATAGACATCGTGGTCAGCAACAAAGTAAAAGTGACAGAGAGAATGAGACATCGTAGTCGAGAAGCGTACTTCTGGAGTACGTACGTGTCCTAACGTCACAGTACCTTCTCAATCACTCGATGCAAAAGCAATGCCATCTCCGCGTGAGACCATGCGGCTACTATCCTACGGATGTCATTCAATCCAAAGTAACCTCCTGGTAATTTCACCGTACCTGTATCGAAATGAACTTGTGAAAGACGAATATTCGTTCCCTGTGCGCTTGCCTGAATACTTTAACTTTAAAAGTTGATTCCAAACTTTCACAGAAAACTTTCCAACATATCTACCTGGACCAACTCCTGAAGAATTAGCCAGAGCCGGAGTTTTCTACTTGGGCGAAGGGGCTAAGTCAAGTGTTTAAGTTTTGGTGTGTCAATTTACCAGTGGGAACAGACGGATTCCGCTTACCTGGAACATGCTCGATGGTCTCAGAATTGTCACTACCTACCTTTAGTGGGACTTAGTGATTGAAAGTGACAATACTGTACCATGTCGTTTAACAAACCAGTTTGGCTTGGAGACAAACCTGAACCAGTATATAAACCCTCTTTAAAAAACAATATTCAAGGATCACCACATAAATTGTAAGAGAAAATCTACAAGGAAGTTTGGCATGGATTTACTAAATAAAAATCTCAATTGGTGACTGTAGAGCTTTTGTGTCGTGAATTCACAAGAGGAAAATAGGACTGTCATGGACATTTCCCCACAAAGACCCTTCTGAAAGGACACCTATGTAACTGTACCCCATATAGAGACTATAAGAACATTACAAACTACCTCTAGGACACCTTGGTTACCCAAACAATGTTGTACAGAGACTTGTTTATATACCACTTTGATCGTCACCATGTGTATTTTATTCCTGTACTTATCCATTTGGCTTTTATGTATTTTTGTCTTTCCTGTTGTTCGAATTTAAACAAGAATTGAAATAAACGTGTCTTGACAAAAAGTATAAAAACCTCTTGCCTTGTCTGTTTTTGTGTCAATAGTGTCATACCCTATACTACAATGGCTAACTCTGCTATTTCTACTCCTTCCTCCTCGACATTCAAAGTCATTGACGAACACTTAGATCATGCTAATTGGGAGGCCTAAAACCTTCGTCATCCTTTTAACATGTTAATTGCTGGACCGAGCGGTGCAAAACCGAATTTGTCAAACGTTTGATCGAACATCATTTAATCGATCGTTCACCTCGACGCATCGTGTGGTGTTACAAAGAGTGATAATCGGCATACAGTCTCTTGCAAGAAAGTCAAGGTGATTCCATTGTGTTTGTGGAAGGCATTCCTAGAGAAGACGATGGGATCTTGTCTGACCCTAGTCAAACTCATTTGATCATTTTTGACGACATATTAGGAGAAGACGAAGAAGAAATTAAACTGTGGTTTACGCGTAAAGGTCATCATCGTAATGCCAGTGTCATTTACATTACAAAACATTTATTTCAACAAAGTAAAGTCCATAGTACCATTAGTCTCAATGCTCATTCTTGTTTAAAAGTCCTCGAGATAAATCGCAAGTGCAAGTCTTAGCCAAACAGTTCGGAACACCTTTGCTAACTCATGGGTACGATGATGCCACTCAGACTCCACACGCCTATTTACTCGTGAATTTAAAACCCACCACTCCCGATTATTTGCGATTTCGTGCCCATTTGTTTCTCGACTGGTGCCAAGACGGAGGATCTGTCGTGCACACGTCCTCGTCGTCGACATAACAATAACAACAACAACAAAATCTATAAAAGCCTCGGTCACTTTGACCTTGTCTCATACATCGTCACCATGACATCCCTTCAGTCTCATCTTCCCATCAAATTGATTCGGGCCTTGTACGGTATCAGTCGCGAAAAAAATCCACAAATACGTGCTCACGTCTTAGAAGCCAGTCTCAAAGAAGTCTTACGATGGTTTACGGTGACAGCACGTCAAATACTGCAAGGCATCATTCACATTCCACATCAAGCCAAACGCTTTTTTGACAGAAACAAAGTAGCCTTGACGCAACTGACCGATCCTCGCACCGACACTCAAACCAAAAAGCAAATCATTTTGAAACCTGGAGGTAGCGGTTCTCTAGGAGGTGTCATCATTCGTTCCCTTTGAAAATGGGATCCCAATGCTCCCAAAGTTCACCCCAAGAAAAAAAAGCCAAATAAACCCCTAAGAAAAAAAACAATGGTGTCAAGACCAAAACACAGAAAAAAAGTCAACAGAAAAAAGCTGTCACCCGCAAAAGAGGCACTTCGGCCAGGACACAACCTTACCTTCGTAAACCACGACCTGCAGCACCAGTGGCTACGTTTCAAGTAGCCTCAGGTGCTTCCACTTCTCCGTTGCGGGTGATGCCAGCCAAATCCAATTTGACACCCGTTCTTCCTACTTTGATGAAACATTGGAAATCTGCGTCTCCCAAAACGTCTCCTCCACCGGTGACACTCTCTTCCACATTAGCGGCAGTAACAGCTGCTCGCAAAGTACCTGCCCCCAAAGTCAAAGTCCAAGAAAGATCTGGCATGTTAAAGAGTTTACTGGATTTGTCCAAACAAGAACTGTCTCTATTTAGTCCGTTACGAACCCCTTTACGGCGTGTGTTACCTGTCATGAAGTTGATTCGACGGAAAGATAATATGTGGCGTCACTTTCCAGTATAAAAATGACTTGAACACCCAATGGTGTCTCCTCAAAAACGAGCACACCACAACCATCGCCGTTCTTCTGTCCAAAAAGGTAAAGGAAAACGACAATCTCGTCATCCTACAAAACGATTAGCCAAACATCGACGTCATCCCCTAAAAAGACGCAGCCGTTTAAAGAAAAAGAAGTCACCAAAAAGGATGTTACTTCGGCGATTTTGGGAAACTCATCGTTACAATTTTGACGATGTGTTAGAAAAGAAGATAAAAGAGTGTATGTAGCAAGTCTTTGACGTCAGTGTATTTCTGGAACGAACAAGCAAAGATGTCACTTCGCAGAAAACATTCTTATTCACCCCACAAGGGAAAGAAAAGGAAAGGACTACCTCCTCGTTTAGCCAAACACGGAGAAGTGTTGTCCGTCCTGTTTAAAGCCTCTTCACCCATGCGAAAACAAATCATTTAAACGGCCTCCAAAGATGTCATCGATACTGTGTGCGAATGTTGTTTGAAAATCTTGAAAGGTACGATACCTTTGTCTCCACACCAGAAAAAATGTTTAGCCAAACATCGACGCGTTCTTCGTCAAATGGTCCAAAAGAAAATACCCGTACGTCAAAAGAAAAAGATGTTGGTGTAACGCGGTGGATTTTTACCCTTTCTTGCTCCTTTGTTGACAGGCTTAATACCAGGTTTGATACAAGGGGTGACACATGGGATGACCCAAGGGATGTCCCAAAGGGATACCACAAGGAATGGGTAGAAATATGAGTGATAATTCCAGAAGATAAAAGGACCCTATGGAGCACAACGATCACAGACATAGCCTTTGAAAGCCCATGGAAGAACGAAAACTGATTTTGGTCCCTTACAAAAGATGGATGGAATTCCATCGTTGGCAAGAACAACGAAACCCCCATTTACCACCCAATCCTCATTTGAGCAAGATATCCCAATTACAACACGAATTGCAATCCTTGATGCATCGCAACGATTTGTCCGAAACCGAAAAACCGCAAAAGTACGGCCAACTCTTGCAACGACTACAACTCTTTCATTGAAAAGCTGTGGAACAAACAGCTCTACCCACTCTAGCCGATTTTAAGGCTCTAATGAATAGTCCGTTGCCATCACTTTCTACAGCGGACAAGACAGACGCAACCTCACCATTACCCAATGAAGAAGAACCCCATGATATTTTTCAAACACACACCGCCACTCCCATTCCGAGTAAGATTGAAGCTTCCTTGTTGACCCCTTGCCCCAATCCCCAACGAGAAGAACTCAAAACTTGGGTTGAAAAGATGATGGCCACTCCTCCTTCGACAGAAGTGAAAAAGAAAGAAAGGAAACCAGAAGTGAGAAAAGAAAAGAAGCATCAACACACTCTCTAGTACATCGACGTCTTACCGCATTTAGTCCAAGCCTACAATCAATCTTACCATAAAAGCATTGGAATTGCCCCACAAGATGTGACACCTGACAACGAAGTGACTGTTTTTGAGCGTCTGTTTGGAACGTCCCGGACGATGGCTGTCCCCAAGAAAGGTGGAGTGTTAACCCCTGGAGATTGCGTTCGCATTGACAAAACCAAACGCACTTTCGACAAAGGTTACTTACCGAACTGGACCACCGAATTATTTCGTGTTACTGGACGATTTCGTGTTCGTCATCCTGCCGTCTATAAATTGGAAGACATGATCAGAGAAGTATTAAAAGGAACGTTTTACTTGCCTGAGTTACAACGTGTCACCAAAGTAGAAGACGACGTGTACGACATTGAAAGCATTCTCGAACGAAGAACCCGTAAAGTAGGAAAAGGTCGTGTCAAAGAAGTCAAAGTACGTTGGAAAGGATAGCCTCACAGTTTTGATTCTTGGATTGACGCTTCGCAAGTCATCGACTATAAAAAGAAGTGACCATCGTGCCATTTAATACAGCATCAGCGACCACAGTGACTACTCCTTCACCCAGTTCTTCTCTGAAAGATTTACAAAAGCAACCCGTGTGGGTGTGGTGTGGAGAACGTGTCCCTAAAACTCAAATCCTCTTTTTCTGGCCAATCTTTGTGGTGTATTGTGTCATCGGTGCAGCCATTGCTAATTTGAGTTTGCAACAAGGAGACAAACAATTGTGGACCATTTTAATCACCAGTTGCATCGGTTATCTTCTTCCCAATCCTTCCCTGAAATACTCTTACAACGGGAACAACAGTAACAATATTGGGAGTCTTGCGTCCAACGTTAGTCATTCTCCTAATAGTCACCCTTCCAATCACAATCCTCTTTTAGACACTCCTTTAACCTTGAGTGACTCCTCGGACAGAAGAACGTTGGAATTATGAACAACACTATTAACCAATTTTACTTCACGTTACCCAGTGACAGTTCCATGGAGGTGTTTTATAACAATACGTTGTGCTGTTACACGGCTAAATTACCTCAAACCATTCATTTGAATAATGCTCATTGGGAAGTGGCTTTAGTGGAAATGATACACCCTACACAAATCAAAAACATCGTCGAAAATCAAAGCAGTTTTTCAGTAGAAGTTTATGACGAGCAATTGCAACAAATCTTAGACGAACGCATCACTGTCAGTGACCCCAAAACTAAACGGTCAACCTATCTGTTAACCATTCCTGCAGGTTATTATTTTAGTGGTTAACATTTAGTGAATACGATTGTAACGAGGTTCAATACTTTGTTTGGTAAAGGCATGCAGAAAGCCAAAAAAGTATTACCTTTGAGTACCATAAAGTGGCTCGTAGACTAATGATCAAATTTTCAGAGGATAAAAATAATGGCCATTACCTTTTGTCCTGAATTGTATCATATTTTGGGTGGAGACTTCAGGTTGGCCAAGAAATAAGAAATACCAGCCATAACCGGCAACTTGCATTTTGCGAAATATTTTCGATTCCGTGTAGAAATGAACCAAGGACTCAACTTGATGTTTTTGTACTCCGATGTGGTCGAGTACAACGTCGTGGGACACACCTCTGTACCGTTACTGCGTGTCATTCCTTTCAAAGTGGATTCTGCCATTATCGCTGACGAGGAAGGTGGAAATACCTATTATGTTCACCGCAAATTTGTACATCCTCATTATTTGCCTGTCAGTAAGTCGTATTTTGACAGTGTCAACATTATTATAAAAGGAGATCTAGGACAAAATATTCCATTTACCAAAGGGAGAGTCACTGTGAAACTCCATTGTCAAAAACGATTCTATAACAACTGAAAATTGATGTATCCTGTGTACCGAGGAGTCGCTCGACAACGAGGACATGGCTTAGGAGATATGATTAAATCAGCCTTTCGTTCCGTGGTCCCTGTTTTGAAACCGATGGTGACACGAGGATTGCACGCCTTAAAAGATGCCACATTACTCACGGCAAAGAATTTCTTCAAAATGTTCTCATTGATAAAAAAACCCAAAAGAAGCTTTCTTGAGAGCCTGCATAAATGTCTTGCTTCAAACGGGTAAAGAAATGTTGTGTCACCGAGAAAGTCCTATAAATGCCATGAACGGTACCGAGTCTGGCATTCCTGCTTCCCTGAGGACACAGCAAGGACAAGGCAGAAAGCGACGACGAAGATATCCTTCCAAAAGTCTCCATACCTCTAAAGTTAGAAAGACGAAGAAAAAAAGAACCGTTCGAGACTGAGACATTTTTGATTATTAAACGCAAAACATAGAGACTGAGAAAAAATGATGCACCAAAAATCTTGTGCCTGTTCCAAGTCGGAACTGGATCTCTTTGCCGTGCCACCCACTATAAAGACCATGCAAGTAGCCCAATGGGTTGAATTTCATCCCTTCTCTTCTTTGGCGGATTCAGCTCCCATCGAGTTTGAAATCAAAGGGCAACCCGAAGATTACATCGGTCTGAACAGCAGTTACTGGTATTTGAAAGTGAAAGTGATTAAAACGGACAACTCCGTTCCAGTAGCCGATGCCCGAGTAGCTCCCGTCAACAATTTCATGCATTCCTTGTTCAGCGATGTGGATTTGTACATGAATAACAAACTGGTCAGCGGTAGCATGGATACTTACCCTTACCGATCGTACCTCGAAAATCTCTTGACGTACGGAAAAGAAGCCAAGAACACTCATTTAGATGCTTGCGTGGTATGGAAACCTGACACCGCAGATACGTTTAACGATGCAGCCTTGACCGTAGATGACGATCCTTACAATGTGGGTGTTAACGAGCGTCGAAAGAAAATTCTGCAAGGACGTAGTTTAGAACTGTTCGATCGTTTGCATTTGGACATGTGGTTTCAAGAGAAGTATTTGCTGAACGGTGTGGATATTCGCTTGAGACTGAATCGTAGCAGTACTGCTTTCCATTTGATGGCTCATGCCAACGAGTACAAAACTATTATCCAAGAAGCCAGGTTATACGTACCTCGTGTGGAAGTGTTACGTAAAGTGGGAAATGATATCAGTCATACTTTGAGCAGAACGACAGCCAAGTATCCGATACGACGCGTGGAAGTAAAATCTTTCACCATTGCCACTGGACTCCGATCTAAGATCGAAGACAATCTGTTCCAAGGACAGTTACCCAAATGTTTATTCACTGGTATCGTCAGCAATGCAGCCCTCAACGGTACCCACGATCAAAATCCTTTCCAGTTTAAGCACTGCAAAGTATCCAAAATCGAAGTCAGTCGCGATGGCAAAACTTTGTGTACCCGACCCTTCGAACCCAACTTTGCCCAGAAGAATTTCTTGAGATCGTACTTGTCGCTGTACGAATCCACAGGACAGTTAGGAACCAACACCAGTCACGGTATTTCCTACGACGACTATGCAGGAGGTTACACTTTGTGGGCTTTTGATTTCACTCCAGACCAAGGCAGCGACGAGGGGCATTTCCACCCTTTAAAATTTAGGCAACTGCGTGTGGAACTTCAGTTTGAAGGGGCTCTTGAAGAAAGGGTGAATGTCATTATGTATGCTGAATTTGATAATACCATAGAAATCTACAGTTTGAGAGAAGTCATTCTAGACTATTAGAAACTATGGAAGCCCCTTGTCCTTCTTTGAATAGTGGAGAATCAATGGAAATGGCATGGGAGGTTACAGAGAAAGCAGATCCCCAAGACCAAAAAGAAGAAGTAGTGATAATGCAGTCCAGATGGCCAGAACAGGAACAACATTTAGTCACCTGTTTTGCCAAACACTTGGAGGATAAAATGAGGGACATGATTAAGAAGGATTGCTATGGATGTCCAAATGATCATCCCAGTCAAATTCAACACGATAAATGTATGATGATGAATCAAGAAGAAAAATTGGACGATTATCTGAACGAAGCATGGAGTCTCATCTCAAAAGAAACCGTGTTACTTCAGTGGTATAAAGACTTGCATGATCATTCCTCTCCTCCATTTTTTGCTCGAGAAATTGATCACATCGAAGCTCTCTTGGCCAAGATTAAGGAGACGAAGCAAACAAACAGTTACTTGACAGACCTTTTCAAGCAAAAAGTCTGGATCGAATTGATGACTTATCATCACCTGTGAATGAAAACAAAGCCACACAGAAAATGGATACTTGGGAACTTTATTACCTTTTGAACCGTAGTTTGTACACTGCTTCTTGGAATCAATGTTTATTAGTTGAAAAAAATTGTGTTTTGTTAGTTGTTTCTTATTTGGATAAAACATGTCTTTTGAAACGAATGCGTCTGTCGTTTGTTTTCTATTTTTTTTAAAAAATATAGATGCTCTTTGACTTCTTTCTATCCCTCACCTCAAACTATCCAGCCATTTCCAACACTAAACCGTTTTGATTCGGCTATTTCCCCGTGTGTGGATAGTAAATTGTATGTTTTCGTTTTGGCTTCTTGACCGTGTGTGTAGGTGGTAGATTTTGTGATTTTGGATAGTAAATTATATTGGTTTATTTTGGCTGCTTCCCCGTGTGGGGATAGTAACTTGTATGTTTTATTTTGGCTGCTTACCGGTGTGTGGTTGGTAGATGGTGTGATATTGGATAGTAAATTATGTGGTTTGTTTTGGCTGATTCCCGTGTGGGCATAGTAAATTGTATGTTTTATTTTGGCTGCTTCCCCGTTTGTGGATGGTAGATTGTATGATATTGGATAGTAGATTATGTGGTTTGTTTTGGCTGCTTCTCCGTGTGTGTGTGGATGGTAGATGGCGTGATATTGGATAGTAAATTATGTGGTTTGTTTTAGCTGCTTACCCGTGTGTGGATAGCAAATTATGTTTGTTTTGGCTGCTTCCCCGTGTGTGTGGATGGTAGATGGTGTGATAATGGATAATAAATTATGTGGTTTGTTTTAGCTGCATTCCCGTGTGTGTGTGTGGATGGTAGATGGTGTGATATTGGATAGTAAATTATGTGGTTTGTTTTAGCTGCTTACCCGTGTGTGGACAGTAAATTGTATGTTTTGTTTAGGCTGCTTCCCCGTGTGTGTGGATGGTAGATGGTGTGATATTCAATAGTAGATTATGTGCTTTGTTTTGGCCGTTTCTCCGTGTGTGTGTGTGTGTGGATGGTAGATGGTGTGATATTGGAGAGTAAATTATGTGGCTTGTTTGACTGCTTCTCCATGTGTGTGGATGGTAGATGGTGTGATATTGGATATTAAATTGTGTGGTTTGTTGGGCTGCTTACCCGTGTGTAGATAGTAAATTGTGTGTTTTGTTTTGATATGTGTATTTTCCCTGAATTGAGTTTTCTCTTTGCGTATACCTTTTTTCAAGCTGTTAATACATGGCAGATTACATCCGCATACAATATCAAAGTGAAAGGCCTATATACAAATGTCATTGCCTTTCTTTAATTCGTTTGTATTGCTTAGCCATCGTTAATCTTTAATTATTCTTTTAAACGCATTTCTTTTTAATAGACGATTTCGGGCTTTCTATTGTTGTAACGGTATTTATGTTGTTCAGATTGTTGCTGAAATTATCTATACTATAGTCTATAGCAAAGCGCTTAAGTTTCTTCAGAATTTTAATTTCACGCTCACAAAAGGATATCAAGTTTGTCTTGAAAGAGAATTGAAGTTACGCGGACGTGAAGAAAAGCATCTCTTTGTTACTACAGTTAGGTGTTGTTGTGTTCATTCTAATCTTGCTTGCCGTATATCTTTGTGTTTTGCAGGTCATATTGTTTATCATGTAAATATTCACATCAATAGACACCCAACTTGGGTTTTTATCCTTGAGGTTCACTAAACTTGCTTCGTTAATTCGTACAAATCCCAAATTAACAAGTTTGAAAAGAAAATGAGAAAAAAAAGAAACAAAAAACCATGCCACTTAATACTGCACCTCTCCTGACTATACCGATGTGAGTGTGTACGTCAAAATGTTTAAGTGAGATCCAAATAAATTGTCAGTCTCAAAATGCGAACCAGTACTGTGACCGTTGAGTAGCTGATGTGGTAAAAAGAAATGGTACGAGTACTGTGACCATTCAGTAGTTGATGTGGTAAGAAGAAATGTTACAATAGACAACGGAGGGATTTAAGTTCACATTCTAGTCTGCACTGCAATGGGAACAACTTGAGAGCGTATTTATTATTTTGCCATACTACCTTCGTAAAAAACATTGCATCACTCATCATAAACATAATCAATGGCTAGACTAATTTTCTTACCGCGTTCACTTCGAATTGACTTCAGTAGCTGTTCACCTAGTTTCGAGATAGGTCGTGTTTCATAGCTAGATTATTTATATAAAAATAGAAGTAATCCCATGGAAATTATGTCAATTTTAGAGTCAAATACATCAGAGCGTATTTGGATTAACTTTTTTGTGAGAACATTTTAGTCGTATTTGTCATCGGTTTACTCCGGTGATATTTTGAAATCGTGGACCTTTCATATGGAATTGATTTTCTAAGTGGGATGTGTGTTTCTTAGAATTTTTCTAATGGAAAATATACCACAAAAACAAGCGTAAGTGTCCTGATTCTTTTAAAAGTATGTATAACATAGTCTCTCTCTCTCTCTCTCTCTCTCTCTCTCTCTCTCTCTCTCTCTCTCTCTCTCTCTCTCTCCGTTGTAATACGTTTGATTGAAATCCTAATGGTAGACGTTCCCGTTTGACGATACCTCTCAAAAATTTTAATCAGTTGGCACCATAATTTTCGCTTGTCATGTAATTTGTTTTTCAAACGCTACACCCTTACAAATAGTCAATCAGTAAATCGTTGGATGAAATAAAATCTTGAGTTGACAAACTTGTACAATTCAGTTATCAGAGCTTTATCTTTATTTATGGCACTGCAATGTGTCACGGAAACGTTTTTAAGCATGAGATCTACCATTTTTTTTAGAAAGGAAACAAATACAAAACTATTTCAAGAATGACGCGAGTAATCGTGCACTGTATAACCCTGCTTATGGTTAACTTTGAAATAAAAATACCAGAACCAAAACACACGTTCGGAAGAATTGTAACAATGTAACAATAATTGACGCGAGTGACATTGCACTTTATGACCCTACCTATGGTTAACTTTGAATTTCAAATCAAAACATACATCTTAAACTGTCGATAGAAAAAAGCATATTTTGCTGCTGCTTTTTTTCCCTTCGACTTAGATTTGTTACATCTTGGCAACATTGTTTGTAGCGTGTGCTGAGAAACACAGGACATCCCTTAAATATGAGATATGTTAAATTTGAGATATGTTAAGAAGTCAACCGAGAATAAATATCATACTACCTTTTTATTAAATTGATGAATGAATGAAAACAAGGAACATATTCACATAGAATGTATGATGTTCTTAATTATCCTTGTTTTGTTTTCCTTTCCTTCTGTATGTATAGGAGATTGTGTGATTTTAATTTCCTTCCCTTCTGTTTTGATATGAGATTGTGTGGTTTGTTTTTAGGGTCACTTATATACCTCGAAAAGATATTTGCTTTCTTTGCCTCCATTTTCCCTTGTTGCTAGACAGACTCATATACAAATACAAATAATATTTCCCATGTTCAATTTCCCTTGTCGCTAGATAGTTCCACTATGTTCTATTTCCCTTTTGACGCTATACAGACCCACCATGTTCAATTTCACTTGTCGCCAGAGGGTCCCAAATAATATTCCCATGTTCAATTTCCCTTGGACCCAGAAGGTCCTACGACCTTTTGGCCCAGAAGGTCCCTAGGTCTTTTTGACTGGATTTTCCATAGGGTCCAGAAATCTTGGGTCCAGAGGGTCCCAAGCCCTTTTTGACTGGATTTTCCAGAGGGTCCAGATCGTCCCATATTACTACATGTGTAATGTAAATCTCTGATTAATTCAAACTACTCAAATATATCCTCTACTAAAGCACACTTTTTTTTATGAACGTGCAACAACATAACAATGCTAGACCATGTCAATAACATTTACATACAAACAAGAAAACATTCTACAGAAATTTATTACTGAATTGATGAACAGAACTCTCAAATACCTTACTACTAACAAAGAAAGTTACTTTATATTGAATGGATACAAGTCTAGACTTGTGGCATTGAAAAATGACAAATTAAGGAGGAATGAAGGAATACTTGACATCAACTATACACATACTGTTTTATTTAAGAAATAGGTTGTCTGTGGGAAATCAAAAGAATTTTTCTTAATCATAGCATTTAAACATTACATATTTATGTTTATGTGTAGTAAAACCATGAGGTAGGTACATCTATTTCCACCAGCAAACTAAAACACAAAAAAACACAAACTATTAGATGACAAAATGGGCATACATTCAAAACGTGTTATATATATTGAAAGACAAAACAAGATATACAATTCATATGTAAACCAACCTAAACCAAATAATTAGACGTCTATATATAAATGTATATTATCAGATTTTCTTAAGTAGAAGAAAGATTAAATGAGTCTAATGACGACTATTAAGTCGAGAAGGATTTAACGAATATAGTGAGCAGCCTCCATTTCCAAGGTTCAAATACACGTTTCTAATTTATGATAAAATTATACGATTTTTTTTTAAATTCTAGCTAAGGTGTAGTTTGAGTACAGAAATTATCCACCAAAAGAAGTCTTGATTTTAATTTTAGAATGATGATTTATTTTGCAACAGATACATTTACGTATTATATGAGTCACTAAAACCAATACATGCTAATTTACACGGTCATGATTGTGTTTGAAACTCCATGTACCCTTAGCCTTCCGCTTGAGATGATCATAACATACCTTATATTGTATACGATTTCCTTATTCATCGCCAAAACGTGAAAGAAAAGAATAAAAATTAAAAATGTAAGATCAATACATATACCCTTTAGAAGAATAGTGAGATAAAGGAAAGTTATTCTGTCTTGATAGTCCTCACGAAATAACACATTACTCATGTAGATATATGGGCTTGTGACGTGTGTGTGTGTGTGATTGAGAGAGAGAGAGAGAGAGAGAGAGAGAGAGAGAGAGAGAGAGAGATTTGGATTTTTAATGTAGCCATAAAAACTTCAGTCTTATCGATACGATGTCTGCCGTGTGGCAGTTTATTTTGATATTTAGCGCTGGGGCATCATCCCGCAGACATGTAATATCATGTCACGCCCAGTCACATTATCATGACAACAGGCCGACAAGTCCTAACACTAACCTCTTAGCGCTGAACGCCTAACGAGGCAGCTGTTAGTATCATTTTTATGACTTTGATATGATTCGTCCGGAATTCGATTGTGCGTCGTCCCAGAGGCAGATTTTCTAATCATTAGTCCATCGGAGCGGTTCATGTCATATGAAAGATGTAGCTAAATTATTTTAAAGTTACACGTTCCGTAAGTGAAATGCAGTAGGTACAGCTTTACTATAAGTTCAGTTTCATAAGTTTTTATCACCACATGTTAGAACATAACTTTATGGGATTATGTTTGGTCCAAATAAGTCCAAGTAATTATTGTACAGTATCCTCTCTACTAATTGGCTTGAATCGTAGGGAAACGTTTTTGTCACCGCCTTCCAGTATGTTTGGTTCTGAATGAAGATTTTGGCGGCCATTTGTAAAATCGACTCGCAAAAGGAAATTGTTCGTTTGGTTGTTTGATTAGGAATTTTAACGTAGCTTTAATAATTTTTCAGTCATATCGCTACGATGTCTGCAGTGAGGCAGTTTATAGTGATGTCTAACATGTAGCATCATGTCCAACCTGGTCACATTATCCTGACACCAGGCCGACCAGTTCTAACACTAACCTCTTAATGCTGAGCGTCAAGCGAGGCAGCTGTTAGTACCATTTTTGTAAGTCTTTGGTATTACTCGGATGGGGATTGAACCCACGACCTCCCGCATCCGCGGCGGACGTTCTAAACACTAGGCCACTGGAGTGGTTGAAAGTAAATTGAGGAAACATTATCATGATGAGAACAGTGGCGGAAAGTTACGAGACAAGAACGACAATATAAAGTCAAACTAACGATATTCCTTTTTTTGATGACGGGATTGGTGTAGGCAGTCGGTAGATCTGTAACATAGATATAAAATCTACCGTATTTACAAGCGTGGTTTTATTGTTAGCTTAGAGAAGTAAATAAACTCACCGCTTTTCACAGACGAATTTGGACTTCAATGGCTCTCCTAACAGACATGACTTTAGTTTTTAAGTCAAATGCTAAAAAAATCCGGTGACAAATGCAATGAAATAAATGTGAGAATTTCTTGATCCAGTATTCCTTCTTCACATAAAAATCGCAACAAAGTAATGTTTCTTTTTTCTTCTACAAAGTGACGTTGTTAGAATAGACATGTACTCTAGGCATATTGTTTACCGTAAAAAAACAATGGTGCATTACATAGCAATGATCATTCTGTTTTGAATAAAGATTTTTTCGCCTTAATAATTTTTTTTTTTTATTCGGATGGAAGCTAGTACAATCTACTTCTACTAGTTACAATTTTGTTTGCAACTATATTGTGTGCACAATAAATAAAAAATTTCACAGTCTGTCAGAATGAACGAAATTATTCGTTTTTCTCTAAATTTAAATAATTTCCACGAATTAAAAACTATGTGATAAAGGAATATCAAACGGGAAACAATTTAATATTAAATTTATGAAAGCTCTTGAACAAGTCTAGCTTTTACTCGCAAAGGCTCGCAAAGGTTAAACATTATTAAACTAGTTTCTTAAAGTCAATATCTAATCGTTGCCCATTTGAGGCAAAAAAATTCTCTTTTTCACATGCTTTTTGTGCAGGTAATAGTTCTGATATCAAATTTAATACATTGCTTACCAAATCCTACTATTACTGCTGAATTGTGAATTGTTGGGGTTGTAAATTCAGCTATTTCCAGTTCTTCGATGTTTCTAAATGAATTTTGAAATATTATCACCTGCCTTGAAATGTCGACATTAGTGAAGAAAAATACATAGATTCATATAATGTGTTGCGACGCATGAAACAATGTTTGTATATTAGTTATGCTGAAAGTAATAATGCGAGCTTGAAAATATGTTCCTTAGTAGTTTTGATAGGAAGAATGATTAGCATACAGCGAGCAAAAACACAACACGTTCCTACACGAGTTGCAGTCACGGTAAAGAAGAGCGTTCTGTCAGCTACAACAATAGATGAAAACTGATATATATATATATATATATATATATATATATATATATATATATATATATATATAGAGAGAGAGAGAGAGAGAGAGAGAGAGAGAGAGAGACAGACAGACAGACAGACAGATATATTACTTGAATATGGTACATTTAAGTCTTTTAACTTTTACCAACTGAAAACGTTTTCATCTTTCTTTAGAAGAAAACTCAGCCTAATGTTTGCTATTACATTCAGGGTTCTGACTTAGTCGGATTTTTCTTGTAGTAATTAATCAAGGGCTAGTGTCCTTATGTCAAACTAATACACGAACACCTGCAAGTCTGTCTGTCTGTCTGTCGCTCTCTCTATATAACCCAGTCCCACGTATTAAAAGGCGATTACCCACCAGTGTGCGTGTTGTTTGCTAGGAACCATTTGCTTTTAAGCACTATATGATAGTGTTTCGACCTGCCTCAAGTGGCCATGTGTTCTAAAGCGCTCTTCGTTACATATCATTGCTATCCCCCCACCCCCCTTTATCTGCGTTGGTTCGAGTCTCAGATTCGGCCACTGTGGGTATGTGAGAAAGCTAGCCATTAGCTTTACGAGGGTCTGTGGTTCTTTCCGGGTTTTTCCCTAGGTTCTTCCTCCATGATTGATACTGGTCTCCATGTATAGCCTATTGTGTGCTGAAAAATGGTGTTACACACTACAACAACAACAACCTGCAACATACGCGCAAACAGCATTACAAAGTGCCTGACATGAAGAAAGTTTTCGAAACAACATCACTTGTTTAACAGAATTCCTAAAAGAGGTAAACATTTACCTCAAGCTATGACTTGTATTTATCACTTTGAAAATTCAATGTAATGTTTATGGAGACCCTTATTTTCAATAACTTTTTAAGTGACTTACTTAACTTGCATCGTTTACATTCCCAGATAATCGGGAAGTTTTATTTAATACCGTTACTATCTTGTCGTTTTACGTTCAACTCTTTGGTTTTATATCGCTCGCTGGTCGATACGAAAACGATTACCACTTTTATATGTTCCTGCATATGATCTTTTGTATGGTGCAAAATAGCCTTTCCGTACTAGTGCGCCGTAAAATTCGAATCAATCTATCAATTAGTCTCATTCCTGCATGTGGTGAAATTCTGAATCAGACGTTTTGACACTCCCGACTTTGCAACAAATCATTTGTTCAGCCTTCTGTTATAAAAAGGAAACAAAGACCTCATTTAGATAAAATCAGGGTCGCGATATTTTCCATGTATATTAAACTTAGATGGAATCTAAACATGGCCGGTAGAAATTTAAAGAAGTACATATCCTTCAGCTTACAACATTTTCATCTATAAGAAAAACTTTCGAACAAAACCTCGCTGAAATGTACAAATCAAAAGAAAAGGTAAATTGAACCAGTGGCGTCACTGCAGAGGTGCGATACGGTAGCCTCCACAAGCAAAGGTAGCCTCCACACCAACCCCCATATATGTTGTGTCACTGATTGATAGTAACACTTATTACGTTTGTCACACCCAAATATTACCTGAAGATGATATTACAGTCCCGTCATGCCTGTGACAACTTCAAACTGATATTGCATAGGTAAGGCTGATAACACGCGACGTGTGGGTCGGGAAGCGCAGTATAAGGTACATACGATGGTGTAAACGTTTGGATTTGGTTTTTTTTTTATGTCACTCCTGCGGGTTATCAATGGTACATATGGGCTGTTTTCCTTCCGTCAGAGTAATTTAGTGGACGACTTGAGGAATGAAAGTACAGGTAGAAGCATGGAACAAAATAGTGCTTATCAGTTAAAATTTCTTCAGACCATTTATATAGACTGTGTACATGCGAAAGCCACTAAGAGTCAGTTCTAAAGATCAGCGTGTGGCAAATGAGAAGCAAAAACGATATTCAAAATGAGGAAACGTGACATGTTTGTGTTATTTCTCCTCGTTAGTGTATTCGGAAGTTTCATTATTATAACGTCCTACAATATGGTCTTGACTGAACATTTAGTGTGTAAGACATATGGAAGTCATTTTGATGGTGTTTGTATGTGTAATCGGACGGTTGAACATCTTCAAAAGTGGGATGATTCATCCACGGAAGATTCCCTATTGGAGGAACGTGCGTTGAAGTCGTTACAGAAAAAGATAGCAGAAACCAAAACAAACGATACATACTATCAGAAGCTTGCGTTATGTCCGGAAACGCCGCCAAATCTAGGTTAGTTCTTTACTTTCTGTGTTGGTCATAGAAGCGAGGAACGGAACGTTATTAAGTCAATAAATAAGCACGTTATTATGAAACATAAATAATTCTGCTAAACAGTTTTGAGTTTTGAGAGAGAGAGAGAGAGAGAGAGAGAGTTTTGTTCAACACTTTCTGGGCAATCAGTTGGGCGGCATGAGGGAAATAAACAACCCTGTGTCATGGTCTCGTCTTCGCAAGTATTGATATTTGACGTCACTCGTTGCATTCAACGTTTCCTCTAATATTGTTCCTGTGTGCACAGAATTTAGAACCTGCATCGACGCACATGGATTTGTTACCAAAACTTGTGCGCGGAATTTCGAAACTGCTGAGCACCATTTTTACTAATGATGTGCATTACATCCGAACGAGCGTCTCCACATTGCTAGTGCAAAACAAAGTCCTGCAAACCAGCTTGATATACGAAAATACCCTAACCTCGTCCTTTCGGACCGGGAGTAGTCGCAGATAGCATGTCCTGAGTTTCTAAAACATGTAGGTCATTATATAAAAGCTTGAAATAAGTAAAGTGTTAATAAACTGCAAGACAAGTACCTACTTTTCGCATAAATTGTTGCTATAACTCTCTCTCTCTCTCTCTCTCTCTCTCTCTCTCTCTCTCTCTCTCTCTCTCTGAAACTTCAAAGGAATGTGAAAACTAAATCATATTATCATTGACGCCATACTGTTCGAAACGACAGTAAATTAAAAAACAAAACAAATAATTTTAACCCATGCATGTTCAAACCATCTATGATAATCTTAAGCAGTCCGTTTGTCAAGTTGGCGTCTGTACCAGCCATACTGCGTGAAAAATTGGAACCATTTTAATTTAGGAAGCAGTGGTCATATTTAGAAGACTTTTGATGAAAAGCCCAGATTATTATAATCAGCCATTAAGGAGAATAAGTGAAAATGTTTCATTTAAGGTGGCCGTAGTGATGGCAATATTTACTATCAAATTTGGCATAATTGTTATTTAGGACCAGTTTGGCTCCATTAAACGTCTTCCGTTAAAAACCCAATTCTAACATGCCATTAAGGAGAATAAGTGAAAATGTTTCATTTAAGGTGGCCGTAGTGATGGCAATATTTACTATCAAATTTGGCATAATTGTTATTTAGGACCAGTTTGGCTCCATTAAACGTCTTCCGTTAAAAACCCAATTCTTTCTTTCACATAAAAGTTGTTATGGTGGGCTATCAATAACGACGTTCTGAAGATGGGATCTGTCTTGACCATAGTGGATGTCCGACTAGCATCATTTTCATGTATTACTAACAATACATTGGAATTGTGGCGTTCATAATGATGTTTTGCGCTGGGGCATGTCATTCTGTCATTTTTTCCTGATCCCAGGCCGACTAATCTTAACTATAACCAATTAATGCTGAGCGCCAAGCGAGGTATCTGCTAGTATCTTTTTTATTTTTAAAAAAAAAGTCTTTGGTATGACACGGCTAGGTTTCGAACCCGCAATTACCCGCATCTGAGACGGATGCTTTAACTACCTAGACCACTGGAGTGGTTTTATATTTAATGAAAGAATTGTCTGGATTGTACATTGAGATGACGTGGTCCATGCTTGTCAAGGGTCAGGTCGGCTTATCTATAAGATCGATAAATTGCTATCGCATTTGACATCTGTTCTGTATATGTTGAGACATAATCCCTATATAGTGGGCCGTGACATCTTACTGTTTGTATGTCACACTGCATCACGTGTATCTGCGAAATAATGTACACATGCGTCTTTGTTTTTGCCGAAGATATTTACACAAAAACTAAGTTTATTTTCAGCTAATTACTTTTTCAAATTTACTGTAAGCTTGATTCACAAATATTATGAACAAACTTTGAACAAGTGTCTGAAATACGAGTTGTACTTTTAGTCAAGCAGTCCAGTACCTAGGCTCATTATTTCATAGGACTGATTACTGTATATTCACAAAACGTTCAAATAAAGAGTCTGTTTCATAGTATTTACATATTTTATATAATAAGACTGCAGAGATCATCTGTCACCGCGTTTCCACAGTACATGTGATATGTGTATAAGATTGTGCATCATGCAAAATCGTAGCTACAATATTTTCTTTATTTTGTTTTGCCCATATACAATATTAAAAGACCCTTAAAACTGAAACAACAACTTTTATCTTTTAATGAACTCTTCAGGGTCTTTTTATCTGTGAATAAGCATTATTTGAACGAGCCAAGACATTTAGGTACTCTAGTTTCTGTGCGACCCTCAGCGGCGTCTATACAGATCTACATATGACCTAAGGAAAAATATTTACCCCAGCAATATTAATTTTCATGAAACTGATTCGTCTTTTTAAAGTAAAATTATATTAAAAAACAACGTTTCACAATGCCATACGGACGCTATCATATAACTTTCAACTAAAACCAATAGATGCGCAAAGAGCACTGAGGAAAACATAATAATTTGTAAATAACTAATAATGGAGAATATAATAAGATTTGGTTTTCCGTTAACCCTTCTTCATGGCGTCATATACGTTTTGAAACATTCTAGAAAACTATGTACGTACAGCGTCAGGCTTTCTGATTTGCCTACACGCATGATTAAAAGGAAAACATTTTGAAATACGTGATCTTCGGAAACGGTAAAAAGATCTTGACACAAATAAGACTATACGGCCACATTCATACATCTCCTTTAACAATGCTGCGTACGCATATTTAAGCCAGAATGTTAAGTCGTTACATTATGTGAACAATACATTGCATTAATTACTTCACTTTTTTTTAAATATTCTTTTATAGGGGTAATGTTCTAATGACCTTTGAATTAAGCCAGTGGAAAAGCAACTTTCAAAAATCTGAAAGTCAATCCGATTGTACGGACCTATTCATGCCTTTCATCTACCCCGCTTAGTCTCCAGACGCGAAAATATAAGACTTGGTCTGATTGGTTGATAAAATTAGCGAGTATGGTAATAACGTAGCGGTCGCTGTCTGAGCTTTATCTAGGACAGTGGAGGTCTCATTTTAATCAGATTGCTTTTGCATAACATTTGCGTCGGTATTTGGTGTTTCGGTGATAAATGCATGACCATAACCGCACTTGAACGAAACATATTGGCACTAATTTCAAGAATAGTAAAAAAAAATCCAAAACATATATGTACCAGTTACAATTGAACTGCAATGCCACCTTAACTTTTCCTATTAAGCTGCACATAAATAGCACTACTCAGCTACTCACAAGTATTGAAGAATACTTGCGAGATACTGTAGAGAAACCGGGCTTTAGTTTTACAAAGCGGATTGTTGCAATATAATATTTGGGGATAGGGATACCGATATTACTAGTATTCAGACAACATATCACAGTAACTGTATCATGGGCCAAACAAACCAATTTATCATAATAAAACACATGCATCATGGTTTGTTTGTTTGTTTGTTTTAGGGTTTAACGCCATTTTTCAGCACATCATACATCATGGTTCAAAAATAGACATGTTTTTCATCTCACAATACTGGCATCGTTGTACCCATAAACTATCTTTTCGTGTCAAAATACATAAATCCTTATCCACGTAGATCAGTTTTTCGTGGCATGATACTGGCATCGTTATACCTATATACTATACTGGCATCGTTGTACCTATATACTATCTTTTCGAGTCAAAATACATAAATCCTTATCTACGTAGATCAGTTTTTCGTGGCACAATACTGGCATCGTTGTACCTGTAAACTACCTTTTCGTGTCAAAATACATAAATCCTTATCTATGTAGATCAGTTTTTCGTGGCACAATACTGGCATCGTTGTACCTATAAACTACCTTTTCGTGTCAAAATACATAAATCCTTATCTACGTAGATCAGTTTTTCGTGGCACAATACTGGCATCGTTGTACCTGTAAACTACCTTTTCGTGTCAAAATACATAAATCCTTATCTACGTAGATCAGTTTTTCGTGGCACAATACTGGCATCGTTGTACCTATAAACTACCTTTTCGTGTCAAAATACATATATCATTATCTACGTAGATCAGTTTTTCGTGGCACAATACTGGCATTGTTGTACCTATAAACTACCTTTTCGTGTCAAAATACATATATCATTATCTACGTAGATCAGTTTTTCTTGGCACAATACTGGCATCGTTGTACCCATAAACTATCTTTTCGTGTCAAAATACATAAATCCTTATCCACGTAGATCAGTTTTTCGTGGCATGATACTGGCATCGTTATACCTATATACTATACTGGCATCGTTGTACCTATATACTATCTTTTCGAGTCAAAATACATAAATCCTTATCTACGTAGATCAGTTTTTCGTGGCACAATACTGGCATCGTTGTACCTGTAAACTACCTTTTCGTGTCAAAATACATAAATCCTTATCTATGTAGATCAGTTTTTCGTGGCACAATACTGGCATCGTTGTACCTATAAACTACCTTTTCGTGTCAAAATACATAAATCCTTATCTACGTAGATCAGTTTTTCGTGGCACAATACTGGCATCGTTGTACCTGTAAACTACCTTTTCGTGTCAAAATACATAAATCCTTATCTACGTAGATCAGTTTTTCGTGGCACAATACTGGCATCGTTGTACCTATAAACTACCTTTTCGTGTCAAAATACATATATCATTATCTACGTAGATCAGTTTTTCGTGGCACAATACTGGCATTGTTGTACCTATAAACTACCTTTTCGTGTCAAAATACATATATCATTATCTACGTAGATCAGTTTTTCTTGGCACAATACTGGCATCGTTGTACCCATAAACTATCTTTTCGTGTCAAAATACATAAATCCTTATCCACGTAGATCAGTTTTTCGTGGCATGATACTGGCATCGTTATACCTATATACTATACTGGCATCGTTGTACCTATATACTATCTTTTCGAGTCAAAATACATAAATCCTTATCTACGTAGATCAGTTTTTCGTGGCACAATACTGGCATCGTTGTACCTGTAAACTACCTTTTCGTGTCAAAATACATAAATCCTATTCTACGTAGATCAGTTTTTCGTGGCACAATACTGGCATCGTTGTACCTATAAACTACCTTTTCGTGTCAAAATACATATATCCTTATCCACGTAGATCAGGTTTTCGTGGCACAATGCAGCATGGTGATCTATATAGTGTTACTGGACTAAGCTCTTACAAAACGTAACAAAAAGAGTGAAGACAACAATTTTCTAAAAATGTGAAAAAGAGCTTACGGTTTTACCAATCAAATCCAAACATAATTCAAGAATTGAAAAATAATAGTCCTATTATCAAAGCGGCTTAAATGAATCTGAGTTCGAATCCCAATGAAATCCAAAGTAGAATGCGATGACGTCTACTGAAACGTTCAAAGCGTTGTTGGGTCAATATTTCCATGTTGAATAACCAGTACCAGCGGTTATAACAATTTGTGCTTCAGCTGCAACTAATTGATGGTGCTCTTATTATCAAAACAGAAAGAAATATCTACAAGTAGCAACAAAATCTAGACGAGTACATAATACAATTACACACAGCGACTCTAGCATATTCCAAATTGTCTTCGCTGATATCATTAGGCCTTAACGACGGAAAATGTGAGAAAGCGCGTTCACATAAATGGTTAAGATTTACGTATAGAAAATGACTGCGTCTGATTTAGAAAAATAATAATAATGTCGTCGTCCTAAGAACTACTGCAACATATTGTCGTTTATATCTCGATGATATCAGTAAGCTCAATTAAATCTGAATTTAGCGTCAACTTTCTAACTACAATTCAAGTAAAAGAAAATGCTTTTGCTCAATTACGAGTATATCATAGCTGGTCTAATAGATCGAAACCATGGAACATTGTTTCTATTCCAACAGGCATGTATCAAATAGAACGAATACATGATGCCTTTCAGCGTAGAATTAAATTATTGCAACAAAGGAATCAATGGCTATAATAATGCACGAACCAACATTGTCAGCTGCGATAGAAATAAACTGGCCTGATTCCGTCGTTGATATCTATCAGTTATCGATTAGATCAATGTTAGGATTGCCTGAAATTAAACCAGAATAAAAAGAGCCACAGAACCGCGACGAGATGGTTTTTTTTTCTACTAACGCAAATTGTTTAAATAAAGAAGTTAGAGTACAGAAAGATATTTTGGAAAAGGATAGTTTTAATACTCTTTTGGTTGATAATATACCGAAAGGAAAGCTTTGACATTTATTGAGGACTTCAGGTTTTTGATCAATTGCAAAAAAAGAATATATTAGTAAGTTTTCAACCGCACATAGATCCGAGCTTAAACGCATGTTTGGTAAATTACACAATGCATTTGTTCTTGTATGTGATGTAATTGATGACAGCTATCAAACATTTCTCGAAAAATAAAATCACCCATCAATTTGGTTTATATGCAATGTCATAATCCGTTCTTATCAAGAATAAATTTCATTCTTACGGACTAAAGCTTCATCTTGCTTGACCGAAGGGACGCAAATCTGCATTTGAATCTGTACCTAATATATTGACGGTGAATTAAAATATATATTATAAAATGTACCAACAAATGAGAGGTATTTTTTTTTTTACACAAAAACGTACTTGAAGATGCCAACAGAGCAGTTATGACACTGCCATCAGTCGATTCAGATCAATATAATTTAATTTACCGTCGACATAATTGTTGATGAAGACATTTTGCAAAAACTTGAACAGTTAAATGAAATACGACGCTCACAAAAAATATTATGATTATGTGTGATATGTTCATATTCGGAATTATTCGTACTCTAGTATTGAGTTTGATTGGATTAATTTTATGTATCAGATTCACGGATATACTCTACTGATAACATTTGTTTTACTAACAGAAAACAAATGCTAGATTCACTTTCTACTTTGGAAAGGCCGCTAATTTCATTTTCAATAGCCATAATCTTGAGTTGTCTTGCACGTGCATTGCTTGTTTCTCGCGAGATAATTCTGATATATATTTTTGGATCGCGTGAGAGAGATACAATTTGCTCTACATCCACTTCGTTTAGTGCGGCTATCAACACGCGCATAGATTGTTGAATTTTTTTTATGAACTTATATTTTACTGGTAGAAATGACAAATCTCCAGATTTAAGCTCTTGAAAGTATTGAACATCAGAACTTTTCTTCTTCAGGATTTAGTTCAGATATTTTTCTATCGTCGTTTTATATGTTTGTAAATGCAGAAATAACATGATTACTATTTTGATAGTTCATTATATAATAAATATGTATTAAAACAGTAGTAATAATCAGCGGTTATCACAAATGGGTCACTGTCTTGGACTTTGTGTAAGGATCCCTTCATAAAAGGCTTTTCATATGGCCCGACATTTTTTTATTTTTTTTTATGAGGATCATTCATTTCTCCTTGCACCGTTATATAAGTATCGCTTCATATAAGGCCTTTCTAAATGTCCGACATTCTTTGTTATTTTGTTGTTTCTTCTGAATGTTTTGTATAGGCATCCTTCATTGTTTTTGATGTTATATGGGGCACGCTTCATGATGCTTTTCTTTTGGTTGACATTGTTTCTTAATTGTTTTGCATAGGAATCCTTTATTATTCTGAATGCTATATGGGGCATCCTTCATGAGGCTTTTCTTCCTTGACGTTGTCAAGGGGCTGACATTTTTTCGGATTGTTTTGTATAGGTATAGTCATTATAGATGAAGAGCTCAACATTGCTATTGGCACTCACACCCGTTGTTCGACGTGGTAAGAAGTGTACATGAAATCCTTATGGGCATGGAGCCCCAACTTAGTAATGACAAATCGCGATAATCGCAACCGTCGATAATTACCCGTCACGGTGTTTCGATTGCCGATTGCCAGTATGAGAATCAGCCGCAATACGTTCCAATCTTCCAAATATACGTTTCAAAAATTACGGCTTGGATTTATAGCATAAAATAATTCTGCCTTGACTTAACTTAAAAAGAAAAAAACATGTGTTCTCTTGCATAACAGATCTAAAAATATTTTAGTTGTAATATCTATGTATCAGTGTGTTATGTTATGATTTCGTTTTTATGTTAGAAACCATAAATATCTTTCTACTAATTTGATATATTATACAATTATGTTACTTTACTAATATTAATTAATGTCACAGATGGTTAATTCATTAATTACGATGACAAAAAAAAAAACTAGGATCCTCATACGTTAGCCTCAGAAGATATGCTACAGGTATGAGGTTATTCGCATTAACAAGTGAACTAACTACTGAATTGCACAAAAAGTAGTTATCACCTTCAATTTTATTGAAATTAAATTTTTTTATTGAAATTAAAAAATGATCTCGATGAACGACAAACTAACAATTGTATCCTGTATTATTTCTCCGTCCAGAAGATATTTGCTTTGTGTTTGTGGACGCAACCGGTTTCTTATATATTATATAAGATTCCAGTAGTTTCCACAAAACTGACAGAAGCTTCAGAACAATAAAAATTAAATAAAGAGCTAGTAATATGTAACAAACAAAGAAAGAATTTAGCGACGATCGCGCATCTACTGTTGTGGTCAACATTCAAAAAGTATACGCAACACTAAAGTGGTCAACGCTACAGTGAACGACCAACGAAGAACAAAGCATATGAATTCTCTCGACGATCGAAAATCGCCTTTGAAATTAAAGTTTATTGTGCCAACCAAAACACACAGTAAGACTTGGATTATCTGCGACAAACATGTACCTGTCCTTGCTAATGAAAACATGGCAATATTAAGTAAACATTCCAAACCTGGAATATTAACCGGTATTGACAAACCGTATTATACACGAACGAATCCATTTCCGCGGTCATTTCCGGGATATGTCCGATCAATAATAAACCTAAAGTTGATGATTTAGCGCCTATCAAAGTTTCAAAAATAAATTGTGAAGCCGAACGAGTAACGGAACATACTACAAATGCAAATAGTGAAAATGGGTTATCTAATCAACGTCATAAAAAATAAGCGCGTGGGTTGAATTAGAAAAGGATAACGGAGTTACAATCAATGATGTTGCTGAGTTTGAAAAAAACGCTACAATTTATAATCATATTGAAAACAATTATATGGATAAATTTGACATAAGTCAAAATATACATCTAGATGAGCTTCGATTTAAATTATGAAAGGCATACAACCTAAGTAAGAACGAATGAAATTATATATTTATTTTTTCAGTTCACGATTACTTAATTAGATGAATAATTACGATTCAGGCTGTTTCTGAGGCCGAAATAAGGCTAGTATCGGAAACTTTGTGATAAAAAACGCGATTCTGAATTATTGTCTGCAGACAAAAATTCGCTGTTTGCCACGCCTATATTCATGTAACCTCTGTGTTGACCTCTCCCGAAGATTA
Source organism: Unio delphinus (assembly GCA_029339505.1). Taxonomy (NCBI): domain Eukaryota; kingdom Metazoa; phylum Mollusca; class Bivalvia; order Unionida; family Unionidae; genus Unio; species Unio delphinus. Next base: position 4,329,664 of record JAQISU010000025.1, read on the forward strand.
AGAATTTTAGCCATACGCAAACACGTGTTTACAAAAATAATGGCGTGTTCACAACTAGATCGAAAACCAAAACTTAGATTCTGAAAGGAGGGGGGATAAAAGCTCTTTGGGCAAATTATGGCAGCACACGCATATGTATTGGTGACCAGCATGAACGATGGAATAAAAAGAAGTCTACTTTGAGCCTGGAAACTAATCCAGAGGTCGCCAAATTCCTGCTGGATACTGGTGAGTCTCAATTTTGCAATGAACAGTCAAGTTTTTATACCGCTATTTTATATCTGTATTGTTATCTCTTTACCAAAACTCTTAAAATAACATATTTTATATAAACTGGCATTATTCCATTTAGCTTGAAAAAAAAATGTCACAGCCCTGCAACAATATCGCTGAAAACCGCATGTACGTACACCACTGCTGCTATTTTTGGGCTATCAAAGGGGTATTAATGATCATCATTTTCGCTCGCAACCATAAGACTTTATTTAGAGGCAAGCAGTCAATTCTGGTTTTTTTTTTTGTTTTTAAATAAAAAAATATATATAATGTAAATGGTGATGGCTGTAAATGAAAGTAATGCAATACAGTTAAGTATATATTATGCATACTATTATTTGTGAAGTATATAATATTATTATGTCTAATAAAACATTTTTTTTTACTTGCTATATTAGGTAATGAATGGCAGTGCAAGGAAAACATCAGAAAAATGTCACAGAAGACATGGCCGCAACTTCTACACCTGGGCCAACAATTCATAGGATACAAATTCCTGCTGTGTCTGACATAACCACATCATAATAAGATATGGCATCTGTGTAAGTATTACTACATTTTGTTAAAATTTTTATGTATATTTACTTGTTTACAAATATTTTGGTAGATGCACATTTAAGGATTTACCTGGAAATGTATCATTCTATATTAGTTTAATATTTTGCAATTGGTAAAGATTGTACATTTTGTTAAAATCTGGTTTGTTTTATTTAGAATATTTTTGTTGTAAATTATTTGTTGGCATATGTCTATTTTTTGTTATTGATATGTTCCTCATCATGCTGTATGTATTTTAGTTAAAGGGCCTCAAGGGAGAATAGTATTTGACTAAATTAGTCATCTCTTTAAATCAGTTATTATTATTATTTCTTAAAGCATTATCATTCAAGTCATAATAACCAAGATAAATGATAATTTCTTTTGATACAAAACTAAAGATTCCAAAGTTCAACATTAGTATTTACACATTTCAAAATTTTATTTTAAGGGATTCAGTCTTGTCTGAAGTTGATGGAAAAGTCTAAAAATTTTATCAACTGATTTGAGAAAGTATACTAAGAAAAAAAATTGTGATACATACATAAAAGGGAATATTTGAGTTAAGTATACTAAAAAAAACAACCATTATGATACATGCATGATATATGTAACTAAACTAAAAGTAATGTATAGTATTGTATTGGTAGTTGTGGATGGTATTTGTGTCTGAAACAGAAAGTTGCTCCCACAAAAGCTTTCTTTTCTGTGTATTATCAAAAAAGTAAAAATTGTGTATTTACAATCTATCTTAAATATAGTATCAATGCATAATTGAAATAATGAAGATATACTGGTTATCACAGAAAGAAATTGAATACATTGTATTATAAATACAAACCACACTGAGGCCATAGTTATGGTTTGTCCATTTAATACACATGGAGAGAGCAAGGGGGATTTACCCAAATGCATATGCTTGTGTATGGGGGTGGGTGGTCTACTGATAATATACGTACACATATACCTCAATAGTAATTTGTCTAATATGTAACCTGCTTGACTGGGTTCAGTTGGTGTTTGAGTTTTAGTGGACAATAGACAAACTTTTTAAAGTTATGCTGCTTATTTCTTTGATGCAGCCAGACATTCAAAATTGGTGGACTTTCTGTTACATTAAATACATATTATTGTTAATCCTTGATCTTTTCTGTGTAGATTAAATATTGGCTGTTCTACAGAATGGGGAGGGTAATCGCATGTATGCAGATGGTGTGTGTGTAAATAAAAAGTATGCATGTGTACAGGGAGGTAGGGGTCAAGCTTTGCCTGATTTTTGCACACATGTCCATAGTTGGAATCAGATTTTGTTTCTGGACGTTTTACGTTTTTGCTTGCAGTCTAATTACCACCAGTCTGAGCTATACACATACAGGTGAACAATTGCAAAAGTAGGATAAATTGGGGATGGAAGTAAAAAGTGGCCAGGAGGAAAATGATGGGTCAGAAGAAGAAAAAACTCCCACTTTTACCCTTATGCCGAATGATGTTTCTTGCACACATGTGTATATCTAATCAGATCTCTTGGAAACAGATGTATTTCAATCTATTCAAAATTAGCCCACAAATGCACTCCCTACCCCCAGGTCACAAGGAAAAAAACTAGTATGGGTGGAATGAGTTGATTATTCTCTGCCTGTATAATGCTACTGTACATAGGCATTTTCATTGAAACAGATTAATGGGGATTCATAAATATTAATAGTTTGCTGCATCTGAATCAATTTATTTATTTAGTCATTTTACTTTGTTTCAGAAGTACAGCAGAACTAGAGAATTTCCAGAAGTTTGATTTTTTTTTGTATGCATCCAAAAAACATTCATATAAACCATCAGCTTTCAGAGCTAGGAATCTTTTGGCAACTCTTGATCATAACAATCATTTTGACAGAGATGTGATTGTAAACACAGATGGAACAATAAGGTAATAAACTTTATTCTTGTTAACGTAATAATTCATCTTTGTTAAAATATTAATGCTTTACCTGAAAGTTGATAAACCATCTGTTTGTGATACAATTTTATCTTTTACAGAAGACATTTTTTTAAAATAAATTTCAAAAACCAATTTTGGTTATAATTAGTCTAATGTAATTAGATAATCCTGTAAATAATCTACACATTTTTATGATATATGGGTAAGATACAGATTTGCTATTTTGAGATTTTCATTTGTAGCAAAATGATTTGTTACATGTAATTGTATGCAGTTTTTATTTGGACTTTTGAGAATTAAAAAAGTATAAAATGAAATTGTCAGTGAAATGTTTGCATTTTCTTGTCAGATACCAAAGGTCATTCAACAAAAATGTGAGAGATGGTCTGCATACCCAAAGAAAGCTGATCAACAGTACCTGTATATTTCGGAAATAATTATAAAAATATTGAAAATGAGGTTAGATGATAGAGTTGGCATGAACCAGCCAGTTGTTTTGGACATAAATGATCCTAGGTGAATATCTGATGTACTTGCTCCGATACCACCAGCACCTACAGAAGAGATTGTTACAAAGCAGAAATCTCATTTTAAGTTAAAATGATTTAGGCCTTTTAGTCAGGTAACACCTGTTGATATCAAATTATTATGGAGAGACTATTCTAGTGATTGTATGGTAAAAAATGATCCCTACCATGGACCCATATAGACTGTGACTAAGTCTTTCTTGAAGTGCCTACCATGAGCTGGTAGCATGAACCCTGCATTCCTGAATTTGATATGTATATCTGAGCCAGTTTTGCATTGTACTTCGTACATTATATATACTAATCAGTATATATGTGTGTGTGTGTGTGTGTGTGTGTGTGTGCCTAGCTACTCTAATTTTAAAAGAAATGCAATAGGAAACATACATGGGGGTGAGGGCATGGGCTTAATTTAAATATTTGTTTCTCTGCAGTAGTTTGTTTAGATGATGTACTAAAGTTTGGCATTGAGTAAATGGTAATCACTTTTGTCAAAAGTATAAACAAAACAAGCACAAGATACTAAAACATCAATGTAATTTCTATAGAACTGTCTAGTATTTTGGAATGGGATGTCTGTAATCAATCTGTTATAGTAATGATACAATAGTTACTCATATAAAATGTCTCTGAGAGACAAAGAGAAAGGAAGGACGGAGGCAGACATTAGACGGACTGGAGGCAATTGGACTACCAGTCCAGAGAAAGATCATACAGACGAGTAGGAACACAGGACAGGAGGAAAATCAATTACAGTCAGATGATAAAATAGGCAATAACTTGGTCGAGTTAAAGACGAGTGATAGGGTTTTAATTTTAGTTTCATTTGAGAGATGACTGTTATTTAATGATATTAAATTGTTGTTTATTTTACTTTCACATTTTGTGTATTCATTAATTTAACTGTCGGCACCACTGACTGGGAGCTCTGAGCATTGCATCTCTCTATCACTACTTCAATTCCTCATAAAAACAAGCCGGGAGGTCTTTTGTAATAATTTAAATAATATTGGGAGCACCCCACCCAACCTAAATAACACGGAAAATCTCTATATATTATATGCCATAATTATTCTTAGATGATATCCTTCATTTTTATGCCTGACTGTACTCTTGAATTAAAGTTATATCTGTACATGCACATTTGTACATATATAAATTTAGTACATTTCATAATATATAACAGTTTTACAGTGTATGCAGTTGTGTACATTCATCTGGGTATTTATATAAAGGGTATAATTATTTCTATGGTAAATGAACACATTTAAAAACTGAAAATCTGATGCATTTAATTGGTGTCAAGTATATTTGATTTAGTTGTAATAAGACGGCTGTTGATGCACATATTATGTGATATAAGCATTCAATGTTGCTTTTGATGAACTAGTATTTAAGTCTTAAAAACCTTATTCTGTTTCCAGAGCCAATTTTTTTCACATGTAATTGAAATTAATGAGCATTATCTGGATATAATAGTATCCTAGTGTTTGTAGTTCTGTTGATATTAAACAAGCCAATCTTTATTCATGAAACACTGCAACAAGTTTTGCTTTCTCAACTCATGACTATGCATTATTTATCATTTAAATTAATGTGTTACTATATATGCACAATTAAAATCATGTTCACCAGTGTACTTTTGTTGTTTACATCCTTTGCATCCCAAGACAATGCTAGTCAACTTCAATTCATGTTTTTAATAAGCAGTCTCTTCACAGTTGCTTTCAAAACATAGCCATACATATAATCATTCTTTAGTGGGTAGGTAGCTAAAACAATGTTTAACAAAACTTGTTCATGCAAAATAAAAATTGCATACTACAAAAGAAATGCTTTATACAACATAAAATAAACATAAATTTCATTATTCACACATCATATCTTTGGATAGGTCACCCAAGTCTTCCTTGAGTAAATCCAAAATGGTACTGGCCAAAATTATTTATCCATAAAACGCCATACACAACAACATGGAATGACATGTCTGTTGCCAGTACTTAGGTATCCATTAAGTCCATAACATAAATTGCCTATTAGCAGTATGCCATTTTCCCCGGTGGTATTATCTTCTTCTGCTGCCTTTTTATAGTGGTTCTGATTACAATGATACAAATTATCACATTTTTAGTTGGTTTATCTTACAACGTAACACAATCTCACAAACACGACAGGTAAACACTTTCAAGAATCGCCCCTTAAAGAAACCTCTTATTGTCAGGATTTTCCATCGAATTGACTTTTTTGCCTACTTCTTGTAATTTATCATATATAATGAGAAATCTATAAACAATACATATATTGTGGATGACTATAAAGAACTAAGGAGAAGGACAGACGAAGAATAGGGCAATAATTACTCAAAAGCGAAACATATGCTTACCTCGACTTCACGTGACACTGCGACTACGGAGAATATCGGTAAATTCCGTTTCTGCATAATTAATTAGCAATCCGTACAGAAAATCGTTACATTTTCATTGATTAAACTTACAGATGTACATTTTTTGAAACTGAATGACCTGTAATTACTCATTATTTCTACTATACTTTTCATAATATCATGCATTTGCAAGAACAAAAAAGTCGAAAATCTTAGGTTGTATGCCTTTAATCAAAGCGAAAATACGTACACATGATCCTATATCAATATCGTTATTTTGATGTCCGTTTGATGACGACAAATATGATCAATTGGTAAGAAATAACGGCAAAATATAGCGTCTGAAATGTCTCCGCGAAGAATTGAAAAACATTGTGCACAGAAATGTTCATTGCAGACTGACAATACTCAACAAATGTTCAATAATTGATTTACATCGTTGTCGATCAATGGAGCAATTTTATCATAACGGAAACAGATTAAAGTTTGGTAGCCTCTACCCCAACGGCTAGGACCGGATAATTTTACTCTTGATAGCGTCAAAGAAGATTTTCTTCATCTCGGCAAAAGTGAGATTACTGAAATGTTTAATAATATATGTAAGGCTAAAATGCAAAGTGAGTAAAAAGTCATACAAGATCTTGGCAGAAAAAATAATCCTTACAATGATTCAAGGTGGATCATGTGATCATACACGACATTGCACACGATTATTAATATATGATGATAAACTCGATTTTGTAATTGATGACAATGCATGCAGATATACCTTTCTAGGTAACGAAATAGCTATCTTGTTAAACGGAAATTAATTAGGTACAATTGTAAGTAATACTGATGGAGAAAATCCGCAGTTTACACATTTATGATCATCAAAGCTCTCTTACATTTCAATAAATCTAATATCGATGATAATTATAGACTTCCTGAAACAGCCGCGGATAAGTGCGACTACACGTCTAATGCTTTACCTTTCAATAATGCCTGAAGCGACCGATCTTCTTTTATCTAGTTTTGTACAGTTGCCTACCTTTCAAACAGGTTTAGATAACTATATATGATATCTTTGTCATGCTCAAATAGGGGCAAATGCGTTCGAGAAATCATACATTGATGTTTCTGAAATAACGATACGCATTATTTCACACTGAATTCTTGTCTGGCTATATAGTGTGAATAGCGATTCGTAATGTTTCTTCCCTCAATTGCCATACAATATTGTTATCATAGTGGCGAACATAATTGCGCAGCCAGTAATATGACGTTTCTCCTACAAACAGCGGAGGCTGTCCTTGGTCGCCACACCTGATTAATGCCGTTTTTGCGTAGACAGGCAACCGATAAACATTTTTAAAATATCGTTGGACACGGTGTTCTATTCTGTATATATAGTGTTGTACCATTCGCTCGGGGGTCCACGAATCACAACACCATCTAAAGAAACTGTACATCATGCATGCCTTAACTGTTTGCTGTTTCATCTCTCTTGCAAAACGGCGAGTTGGCGTTAATACAATGAGGGATGAGTCTTTAATTAATTATATCGCACGTGTTGTTTTGCCAAAATAATCTGGATCATTATGATAGACTGTTCTATGTCTCGCGAATGGATCCTCCATTGATGGTGACAAAGCTGGTTCTGATAATTTATCGTTTCACTAGTAAGGACCTGTTGGATAAACCTCAGAAGATTCAGACTGATTACGCTATTGTTCACACTTTATTCTGCTAACGCGCCAATGAGCCGCTTTGGTGTCGTCAAAAAATGGTTTTACAAGATCCATTTTCAATCGATTTATAATGAAACCTCTTTGGTGAAAAGCAGAAATTTTGTCACGAGCAGTACAAACAATGGCAGCTATATCAAAGCTACAACCCATATGCAGAGACAAGAATATCTGTCTGAAAATTAAATTCAGACTATGGAGAGCACTAATCATCTCAGACTTTCTTTATTCATGTGAGGCATGGACGCTGACTGCAGAATTACAACGAAGAATCCAGGTACTTGAAATGAAATGCTACATAACCATCCGTGGCATCTCTTACGTGGACCATTATGAAGACCTCCTCACCACTGTCAAAAAAAGAAAGCTGAAAAGGTATGACCATGTCAATGGAGCCAACAGTCTATCCACAACAGTACGGCAGGGCAGCGTCCAGGGTGGCAGAAGGCGAGGTATACAGAGAAAAAAGTTGACTGACAACATCACAGATTGGACCAAGAAAAGTTTTGCGGAGACACAGGTATTGGCACATGATAGAGACAAGTGGAGGGAACTGGTCAGATGTTCAGCAACACAGCGCCTCAATGACCACACTAGGTCAAGGGACTGATGATGATGATGATGATGATGATGATGATCATCATCATCATCATCATCATCATCATCATCATCTGATTGATGAATATGTGTGCATCTAAAACCTGAAATCATCATCGCAGTAGCTGCCTATCAAGACAATATGTGTACCGTCATTACTTTGCCGCGACATCAATGCTCCCCTTGACGTTGTATCTGCATACAAAAGATGAAGTTCTGATGGCTCCACGTTTAATATTGTAGAGAAGAATTCATTAACAGATGCTTACATCAATTTGTCTGCATAGCATATTGTCATCGCGTGGTAACCAGACGGATGTTTGTGCTTCTAATTAAATTACCGCTGATATTGCAGTCCGTGACGTTACAATCCCACCATCTAACAAATACCGTAATAGCATTATTGGCGCCCAGCTGCGCTAATTGTTTGCGGAACAGTCATAGAGATAAAATGAAGAAACTCTGTCGTCACAGTAAACAAGAAAGACATATACACGGTAACTCGCACTAATATAACCGTCATAAAATCATATTGTTCTTTTCAGCTGAAAATAACTTTGTTGTTATTGATACTGATTCAGTGCCCGCATTACTGTTATCAAAAAGTAAACAAATATTTTCCGCAGTTCAAACAACTTGCTGAAGATTTAAAATGCCCAAATTAGCATTGGATCATATCATGACACGGTGTACATGTATTTCCTGGTAACATGCCGACTATTATATGGCTAAGGAATGTATATTAAAGGGTGATGAGTTAGCCCCTGAGGTTTATCGGCAAAACTTCAAGACTAAAAAAAAAAAGAAGCCGGACGAATTTGCAAGAGAAAGAGTCCGGTTATTTGATCGACAGGTGCTTAGCCAAGAAAGCTGAGCAAGATTACGAATGTCTCAGACAATATATATTACTTGAAAAGTTCAAGAACTGTATTCATAGTGATATTAAAAATTATCATAATGAGCATATGGTCGAAACTTTTGAAAAAGCTGCTTGGAGTGCTGACTAGTATTTTGTAACTCATAAAATGTATTTTGTAGGTAAGTCTTACACTCATCCGTCTTCTGATAGGAAAGTATTTCAGCCAAATGCAAACCCTTTTAAATTCATCATCGATCGAAAGGTAAGACGTGAAGTGTGAGTGCGTGTGTAGTGGCGGATGGATGGGTCCGTGTGTATGTGTGCGTGTGCGTGTGTGTGTGTGTGTGAGAGAGAGAGAGAGAGAGAGAGAGAGAGAGAGAGAGAGGGGGGGCGATACGACACATTATTTCGATTTGGCAATGATGTACAAGCGGTTGAGTACAAAGGGTGCATATATTACCTCTGAAAGAAAGACATTGCTGTGAATTCCAAGTTTACAACCGTATATTAAGAATAAAATTCTGGAGTTTAAAGAAAACATTTATAAAGAGTTTGGGAAGATGCAAGTGAAACGCAAGCTCATAGTTTTTTGTTTCTTCTTCCATTTTTAAATTATGTTCTTTTCCAAAATAAAACGAACACTGATTATGAGAGGGCATTACTTCAGTTACAAATATAAATGACGATATTGGCCAGGCTCCATTTGACGACTTGTTGTCATACCATGAGGCCATACTGGCTAGGAGTAAAGCGTTGGACAACACCATGACCTCATTGGTGTCAAGTATTTAAACCTCATTTAACAGGTAATATTCAAGGATTGCCAAGCACATTGGAAGAGAAGATATATTAGTAGGTTTTGCAGGGACTTGCCAGACCAAAATCTCAAATGGTGCATGTAGAACTTTTGTGTCGAGAAATTCACAGAATGAATGTGAAAAAAGTAAATAGGCTCATTAAACTTCTCTTGATCAAGGCATTGTTTTTAAGATTATTCATGTATGGACAATTTGCATCAAAAAATAATATTACCATTTTGGAACATTACCCTGAATGGTAGCGGGTAGAAATTAATTTCTACCGCAATCAAATTATCTCGCAGACATGTTTTGAATAACTGCGGACATCTAAAAGTGGCCCAACCAGGAAAGCAAAATCGTGCTGACATGTATGCACCTTTATCAGAAGTGATGCAACAGATTCAATTGAAGGAAATCAATGAGCATTTTCAGATTTTAGAGGATGACAAAAAGCATTTATAGGACTGTCTTCAGTGGACTTTGGATACCACGTGGGGTGTGTTGGTGACTGTTTCTAGCATTTCGTTTTTCAGCAGATTCCTTGTGGACTAATTACGAACATTACATACAAAGTGCCGCCTTTAACTGTACATGAGACACTCATTTTGTTCACAGCTTTATGTTTTCATTACGATACATCTCACTATCTCCTTCTTGAGAAAAAACGAATCGTAAAACTTTATTGACTGTGGATGCTTAAGACGACATGTTTTTTGCTCATTGGTTGAACGAACACAAAAACATTGTACATGTATAAGCAGCTACGTTGGAACACAAGTGGTAGTTGATCGCTGACCAGATTTTAAATGACGTGGGTGACAGATCAAGAGAGAAAAAGAACTGTGTCTTATTTGTTTGATTCTTGTTTTTGCTTTAGCTGTATTTTTAACAATTAACATTTATTATAGCGTGCAAGAAAATATCATTATTTTATGAAATGTAAACGTTGTATATTAAGTGATTTCGTTTCCTAAGGTATAAATCGTATTTTTTAAAATATTTTTCTAGGATCAAGAACCGCGTTTTCAGAACAAATATTGGATATATCTGAGAGATATTTTAGGATCTCATGACCATTGTCCGGTTAGCTACTTTGGAATTAACATCGACTGGATTGGCGTGAAAGTTTTATTACGTGATATGAATACTGTATGTAGCTAGTGATACTAAAAGCTTACCAATGTAATTACAAAATCATAGCCACAATTGTTATTACAAGACAAGGGGAGAGAAGTCCATGCCAGTGAATACAGATAATGTTGGCCAAGAGTTGGCTTTCGCAAGATTAGTTTGTTTGTTTGTTTTATTAGGATTTTTAGGATTTTCGATTAGGATTTTTAACGTAACTTTAACAAGTTTTCAGTCATATCGTTCGTTGTCTGCAGTGAGACATGTATCATGATATCCCATCCAGTCAAGTTATCCTGACACCAGGACGACCAGTCCTAAAACCAACCTCTTAATGCTGAGCGTCACACGAGGCAGCTGTTAGTAACAGTTTTGTAAGTCTTTGGTACGACTCGGTCAGGGATCGAACCCACGACCTCCCGCTTCCGCGGCGGACGTTCTAACAAAAAGGCCACCAGAGCGGTTGCCTACCTGTAGAAGAAAAGTAGATACAGGGAACTTGTATATTCGATTGATATCATCTCCTTCTGCTCTTACTACTGTTGCTGACCTACAAAGCTGATCTTTTCTATGACCAAAGTATGAGACTTAGCAAGTACGCTGTGAAGTTTAGTGGATGTATATAAACAACAACTGTCAAGCCTATATGTTCCACTTCTGTTTGTGATAATAAGTTGTGATACTTTATTTTACAAACCGTACAATAGGCATATGACTTTAGCTTCTACAATTTCACCGATTCCTCGGTTTATACGTTTCACAAGAAAAATTTTCAAAGCACGCACACACTTGCAGCGCGAATAGAAATCTGCATTTATTTTATTTGTGGATATCACACAGACCCATCCCACCAAACAGAGATGGTTAAGAACGTTAGGAACATCCCCTCCATTTTCCAGATATGTCAAAGTTTTGATGTGTATTTCTCTGTTTTCCGCTTTATTAGTGTTTAGGTATGTTCCGCAAAAACAAAAGAAACAGAAGCAGTTTTGAAACAAATACTTTTTGAATTAGGGTTTATCTTTGTTTATAGGTTACCACTCCGGTAGCCCACTAGTTAGAGCGTCCGCAATGAATGTGAGACGTCGTGGGTTCAATCCCCAGCCGAGTCATACCAAGAACTGATACAAAAGTGGTACTAATAGCTGCATCGCTTGGGGCTCAAAAAAAAGAAATTAGTGTTAGGTCTGGTAGGCCTGGTGGCAGAATAATGTTACTAGGTAGGACATCATGCAACATGTCTGCATCGTTAATACATCATTATAAACTGCCACACTGCAGACATTGTATCATTTTTCAAGTTGTTGGTGCATGACAAATTGCATCTATATGCCTTCTGAAAAAAGAGTGGCATATCTACTCATATATCTGCCTTTGTTAAGTTAAGTTTTGTTGGTAAATGTTTGGTTGATGACTTTCTTTGTGATACAATATTTAATGTTTTCTTTTGTTGTAACGGTATTTATATTGCCTTGTCATCTGTTGAAATTATATGAAATAACATGCTTAAGGTTTTTCAGTTTTCTTATTTCAAGTCCATCAAAACAATACCAAGTTTGCCTTAGAGGGGATTGAAACTCTGAATACACGGATGTGAAGGAAAACACCCCCTTTGTTACAACAATTAACTCTTGTTGTATTATTTTAATCATGTTTTATATATATATATATATATATATATATATATATATATATAGAGAGAGAGAGAGAGAGAGAGAGAGAGAGAGAGAGAGAGAGAGAGAGAGAGAGAGAGAAAGAGAGAGAGAGAGAGAGAGAAAAAGAAAGAAAGAAAGAAAGAAAGAAAAAAAGATCGTATTTCTTCTAATGTGACCGCTCAGGTGGCCTAGTGGTTAGAGCGTCCGCGGCAGATGTGGAAGATCGTGGGTTCGATCCTAGGCCAAATCATTCCTAAGGCTTGCAAAAATGCTCAATTGGCGAACCGTGTGAGTCATCGTTCTTGAGGATCGCTTTACTTTCGCTTCTTCCATACAAACCTCAAATTCACTAGTTTGAAGAAAGAAAGAAACAGCATAAAAAACAAGCCACTCAATACCACAACTTCTGACTCTAGTGAGTGTTTATGTCAATATTATGTTTATGCGAGATAGAAAAGAAAATTGTCAGCATGAAAACGCGAACCAATATTTTAACCGCTCAGTATTTAACGTGGTAAGACGAAATGGTACAAATCACAACATAGGGATTGTAATTTCATATTTCAGTCTGTCTGCACTGCAATTGTAACAACGCAAGAGCCTATATATTTTGCACCATTGCATTAGAAACGAAAACAATGCAACACCCGATGCAAGCCATTTAATAGGCTGAACATATTTGCTTACCTCGTTGGCTTCGAATTGACTTCCCTAGCTCTCCACACAGTGATGATGTAGTTCATGCTTTCTTGCGCCTCGCCGCATGGCGAAATACGCAAGAACATATTAAAAGAAATTAAACTAATGCACGAATAATCGTACCATGGGCGATCCTCTGGAACCTGACCTATCGCCACTTGTCAATCGTGTTGATCAATTTAACCAATCAGCGAGTGTAAATTAGACACACCTCCAGCAATTGCTCACGCCTGCCATTTACCTCCAACAAGCTGCTTGTGGAAATAATGAATTGATCATGATAACTATTTACAAGTTTGCAATTATGTCTTGCTTTCTCGATCAATAAGGTAAGACATCGGAACCTTGTAGACTGTCGATACTCACTCAGATCGTCTACATGGACGAACTAGATTTATTCCATTCCTGAAACATAAACAATACTTCGGTGGATAACGACGTTTTCTTTGTGGTTGCGTGTCCGATCAGTTGGATATATAAACTATGTATGGCAATCACATCTTTGTGTGCATAAAAGTATGTAAAAAGCTTGTCTCGTCCTTGCTTTAAAGAATCGAAATTGAATAATAGATGTAAAAATCAACCTTTCTATAATATGGGTGGAGACTCCCCCGCCACCAACACACGGACTTTGACGTATATTATGTGTCTCGTATACAAAGCACTGAATACCAGACTCCATTATTTTAACGTCAGTTTCAAAATGTACACTTTAATATTGGTTAGTCATAAAAACAAAGATTTATCTTATCGATCTTTCAGATTTTTGAGGGACTCTTTAACTTCTCAATGGACTGAAGGAGGGGTGGGGGATACAAAAATGTAATGGTTGAAAAATACAAAAACAATGGTTTCAGATAATTATCTTCCGATATATTAAGCATGAATTTACATGTTTACATCTACATGGATTATTAATCAAACTTCAAACCGACAAGTATAGGACTTTAAAATTATTTTGTATAGTATACTTGTAAAAAGTAATCATTTACGCTTTTGTTATTAGATTTTTTTAATTCATTTACTTCCAAAACAGCATGAACATAGACCAGATAAAATAAGGATCAGATTATATATATATATATATATATATATATATATATATATATATATATATATATATATATATATATATATACTCAGTACATTAGCACTGTTAGAGACGAATTTTCTTAACAGGAATAAGTTGACGAGTAGTTTTTTTTTTTAAATTTGTATTATTTACTGAAATAAAACTCAGATGTTTACTTAACGAACTGGAACTACAAATATAAATATTGTCTACTGCAATATAATCTAAGCAACTTTTAAATTTCACTGTCTTAAAGAATAAAACAAATCATTTTCAATAAACGCATCACTTAAGCTGAAACTTATTTCTTTGTTAATACTGTATGTTTGACGGAGGTTAGCAGTGCGTCATGATACGTGATTTTGGTAGGCGGGGAGATCAATCATCGCGGCAAAAGTCAACTGTGTCATTCGTATTGCAAAATATCCCAAGGAATGCTTATTTGTCTTTTTTTTATGCGAACGTTTTAGTCGGATTCGTCATCAGTTCACTCTGGTTTTTTTTTTTTAATGGTGGATTTTTCGTATCGATTTGATTTTTTAAGTGAAATGTGGGTTTCCTTGAAACTGTCTTAGGGAAAATATACCATAAAGAAACAATGAAAGGGTCGTGATATTTTTTGAAATGTAGCAAGAACACACACACACACACACACTCTCTCTCTCTCTCTCTCTCTCTCTCTCTCTCTCTCTCTCTCTCTCTCTCTCATCAAGAAATATGATCAGAACACCCTCGAGTATGATATTCAGTGCTAAGGAAATAAATGGATACTTTTATTGTGCCATGGTAACAAAAAGCATAGAAGCGTAGACAATGCAAATTCTCAAAATGTTAATACGTGTTCAATATCTAAATTTACCGAAATCAATATATATTTTGCCATCAAAGTTAAAACGCATTACGATGTTCATTACGATATTTACGGCGGACAGTAGGTTGTTCTGATTTTACCTTTCGATTGATGGTAAAATCCATGACTATTCGAATTCAAACAGCACTGCAGGGCCACTTGTCCAAACTTCAGAATCAGCGAACAACTGTAGCATTTTCTCCAAAATGTCACAAACTGAAGGAAGTCTGTCGAGTGGTTTTGAAAACTTAATTGTTCTTGAATACAACTGCCTAATTTGGAAATCAGCAGACGCAATTGGGATGATCTAGCATGGTTGGAACTACCCGAGGGTGCGGACTGGTGTCTTCCCTTGTATTTTATTATTACAGTTTAGACTCTGGTTTATTATGTAATGATCCCATATTGTAGTTATCATATGTATGAGAACTATTCTTTTTATCAGGTATATTGTTCCCAAAATGTACACCCTAACAACTGTTGAACGATCATTTTTGTTGGTACAATTCAAGTATCTTAGTTTTGTCCTTGACACTATAATATGTCACGGCAAAACATATAGCAGCATCTCTAGCAATTTTTCAAAAAGGCAACAAACACACGTTTTTTTCAATAATGACGCGAGTGACATTGCACTCGATAACCCTGCCTTAAGTTAACTCTGAATTCTAAAACCAAAAGATGCAGTCAGGAAATAGTAATAATGATTGACCTATTTACTCTCCAATTAGACTGTCGATAGATATCTCAAAATTTGTGATATACAGTAAATTTGGAAGCAGTAAGTCGACAATAAAAATCACAATACCAAGGTGGCCAGTGTCATGTTTAGTATGTCTACCTATCTCGTGACTAAAGTACTGCCCCTTCTACTGTCACCCAGCGCAGTAACACTTGTGCGTGTGTGTTAGCTTTCGCTTACATATGTATGTAAACTTTGTATAATAATTTAATTACAAAGAAATGTCAACCATTCACGTAAACAACTCAGTTCAACCCTGTAGATCGTTAGCACAAACATCTAACGAAAAAAAATTTAAACATTGGTATCTGCTTTTTACTTATAAATATTGTATCTGCTTTTTCCTTAGAAATATTTTTTCGTCTAGACGAAGTTTTTCACACTATTGAAACTCTTTACGATTCAATTTGTAGGTTTAAGCCGTCGTTCTTAATTTTCTTTAGGAATGAGTTTGCGTTTCCCAAATATGGTAATATCATTTATGGACCATACGAATTTCTTTTGGTGTGGTCTTGTGGCATAAATGGAGAGAGTTTATTGAAGCTCATTTATGTCGTCTTCGCAACCGGTGGCACGGATTTGAGCTAACACTTCATCTGTTATGAGGCGACATGACACATAGTTGCAATTGTTTCATCTCGTTGCAAAATTTTATTTTACTAGGTTTTAAACGCAAAAGGTCT
Organism: Unio delphinus; assembly: GCA_029339505.1. Taxonomy (NCBI): domain Eukaryota; kingdom Metazoa; phylum Mollusca; class Bivalvia; order Unionida; family Unionidae; genus Unio; species Unio delphinus. The sequence continues at coordinate 4,346,135 of JAQISU010000025.1, forward strand.
CTGAATATAAGGGAGAAGTGTCATGGAGTCAAATTATTCAGTTAATTGTCAAACGATGAAGAAGACGGAAGAGTCAGCTCAGATCCTGATGGTCAAATACTTGCTAAGTGTCATACGAAAGCATAATTCACAAGCTAAACTGTCAACTCTTCTGGTCGTTGATTTGATGATAGACATACGAGCGTGTCTAGATGTCGATGGAGTTTGCTATATCTGCAAAGCAAATGGGTCGTTGTCTCCAGACAATCTGCTTCGTCCAAAAAAGTTAGACAAAAGTCCGGATATCTGTTATCGTTGTCAAGAGAACGGAAACTGGGCTTTAGAGTGTCCTAAGATAAAAGAGAAGAAACAGAAACAAGACGAGAAGGCGAAGAAGGTAGAGTGGATGTAAGAAGAAGATGAAATTGAGGAGGAGGAGGACCTTGTGCCAGTGAAGAGATAGAAATGGAAAAATTGAGAGTGTGACCAAATACGTTGACCAAAATGTATAATTTCTTATTAACGTCTAAAAGAGAACAGACCAAAAAGAAAATGTAAGTGTCTTTTGTTCTTGACATCGTATAATCAGGATGGTATATTTTCTTTTTATTGACATTGCATGAATATGTACTCTTTCCCCTCTATATATCAATCTGCGTCATATTTTAGTTCGAATTGAAATGGAAGAAAGGTTTACCTTCAAGCACAAACTTTATGCATGCATGTGAGTACAGATTTGTCAGTCTGTTCATAATTCATTTTGTGTCTTGATTTTCTTTTACTAAGATACACGCTGATGCCATATAATAAAGGGTTAAATGGGTTTTGGAGTGTGAGTGTTTGGTAAAATGGGTCATTATAGATGAGGGCTTATGTGCTTATAAAACAAAATCTTCTTTTCTTCACTCTTTGTTGATACTAAATAATGGATTATTTTCTTCAATCTGTGTTGATAGTATATTCTGGTTTTCTTATTCCCTCTGTGTGGTTAGTATTTTATGTTTTATCGTCTTCCCTCTGTGTGGATAGCCGTTATGGGGTTTTTATTTTACTTTTCACATCTGTGTAGATATGGGAATTTTTTTTTTCTCTTCCCTGTGTAAATAATATATTTGGGGTTTCATTTTCCTCAATTCTGTGCGGATAGTACCTGTTGGGCTTCTTCTTTACTCCTTCCCATGTGTGGATAGTATATATTGGGCTTGGGTTTTGTTTTATCCCGTGTGTTGATTTAAATTTGGGGTAATGATTTTGACCTTCCATGTGTGGATTGTAGATATTAGTGATTTTTATAGTATATATTATGTTTGGTTTTCTCCTTTTCGTGTACGGATAGTATAGTTTCTGGTTTGTATACGATCGCGTATGTTTGTGTGGATAGTAGATATGTGTTTGAATGCTTTTGCGTACTTTTGTGTGGATAGTCTATTTGGGCAATGTATTCGTTCGCTTACGTTTGTATGGATAGCACATTTGGGGTTAGTTTTGTCTCCTTCCCTTGTGTGGATAGTATTTTTTTTTGGGGGGGGGGGGGGGCTTGTATGCGTTCGCGTAGGTTTGTATGTTAATAATTATTGTGTTTATACGCGTTCGCTTTGGTCTGTGAGGAGAACAGATATTATGATTTTATGCGTTCGTGTACGTTTTGTGTGGATAGTAGATATTGTGTTTGCATGCTTTCGTGTGCGTTTTGTATATAGTATATCTTGTGTTTATATGCGTTCACGTACGTTTGTGTGGATAGTAAATATTAGGTTTATATGTGCTAGTGTACGTTTCTGTGGATAGTATATTTGGGGTTTGTATGCATTCGCGTAGGTTTGTGTGGATAGTAGGGTGTCACGTTTCCTCAGTAATAGTCAGTAAGTTTTGCATAAAGTAAGGTAGTGATGTCTAAACATTGCCACAGGCTAGACTTAATCTCTTATTCAATGTTACAGTGATCCGAAAAATGACCGGAAACTGGAGTTGGCGTAGGCTCCTGCTTGCGTCACTTGACGAAGGTTTCTAGTCATCAAGATCAAAGAAAACTCGCAAGGGAAGAATTAGGCGTGTTTATAAATTAGTACGTCCCAACGTGGACAGGCAGAGATAAGGACGTCCGATAAGTTGATTTGATCGGGTCACTGTGAACACCCAATCGGAATTGAGATGGGGATGTGGACACAATTTAGCTCCAAACTTAACTACTAGCTAGGAAGCAAAACTTAGCCTTTTCTATGAATATTGCCGAAGTAACGTAGGGTTATTCCAGGAATGTCAGTCGAAATTTGGCATTAAAACATAGGTGATTCTATGGAAACACAAAGCTTTGTACAGGTTAGTAAACTATTTGCTCAATTTTGCGGACTGTTAAGGCATAGTAGTTGCAATTATGTGTTTGACGTATACTTATTTACGAAGATCGTTTAGTATTCATATGTATATTGTAAGTTTTAACATGCGTATTTGAGAAAGTAGCTGAGTATTATGAAGAACAAATTGTAGATTGCTAGCTTGTGGTCAGAATTAATTTTGCAATTTGTTTTTAAGGGACTTTGTAGTAAACTAGTTCATTTATTAGAATGTAATATGTTAGAATTTACACATTTTTTACTTTTGAAAATAGTTGAAGGGTGAAAGATTGATTTATATGAATGTATGGATATATCAGAGCATGGATTTGAATATTTGTATACTATGTATGAGTTATAATATAAAGATCTTAGAGGGATCCCTGGCCAGCTAAACAGTCGTAATCCTTCGGGGGTAGCTCGCCAACGTTCGGTCTTCACTTGGCACTCAGCTCTGATCCAATAAGCTGTGGCATGCGCAACGGCCACATCCCGGAAAACAAAGTAAAAGCGCATGTCATTCTTGTCATCCACCCATCACCCCATTTCATCACCCATTAACTTCCTGTGGCGACAAGCAAGCGACGAAGCGGCTGGTGTGGGTACACTGGCAGTCCTAGCCGTATACCTTCACACAGATGACTCAGACCATTAGGGTCGTACACCACTGACATGGAGCAGCATTGGAGTCCGGCAGCCACCTGAACGGTTTTTCAGATCTCTTTAGGAAAACACTGTTCACCTGCCTGTCAAGAGGAAAAAGCTAGAAAAGGTGCTCTAAACATTGCCTGCCCTAAACGTCGATAGCCAAGATAGCATGGATTAGGTCACTGTCACAGCAAAGATCTCCTTTTCCTCCAGACTTACGCCAGCATGAACTGTTGATCACCAATAAAGTCTTCCGCCTCCCTACCTGTAACCAGACGTCATGGATGCACCCACGCTCTAAAGACTGGGGCCTCATCGACTACGTTATTGTCAGGAAGAGGGACAGGCAGGATGTGCGGGCGATCAAGTAAAAGTGAGACTCTGACTGCCGAAAACACGACCGCCTCATCATCACCAAGCTCAACATCTGAATTTAGCTCAAAAGACGTCCACATGGAAAGAAGGCTCCTAAACGACTGAACATGGCCAAGCTGAAATGCACCAGTACCAAACCAGTCTCTCGTGGACGCCCTGGAAGAACGTCTTAATTCCACCCCTCTCGACAAGCAGAATGTGGAGACCGACTGGGCCGCATTCAGAGAGCTGGTATATAGCACAGCTTCGGAAATCCTAGGACTCTCAACCAGAAGGCAGCAAGACTGGTTTAATGAGAACTGTGACGAGATCAAGCATTTGCTGAACGAGAACACAGCTTCTTCAAACCTCAATCAATGAACCGCATGTCCAACTCTAGGAAAGTTGCGAACAACAATATTCGCAGAACTGTACAGCAGAAGCTCCGTCAGATGCGAGACACATGGCTGAGCAGCAAAGATATTGAGATCCAGTGTTACGAAGACCAACATGACATGACAAACTTATATAATGTCCTGAAAGACGTGTATGGACATTCATCCTCTGGATTATCCCCCCCCCCCCCTACTTCTCAGCGCAGACGACAACACACCAATTACTGACTAAGAGAGGAGTCATCAACGATGAGATGAACACCTCGACAGTGTTCTGAATCGCTTTTCATCCGTCAATGATGAAACCATCAGTCGTCTCTCTCAATTACCCATCAGCGAACAAATGGATGACCCTCAAACCTTGATGAAGACACAAAATGCAATACGTCTGCGCTGCAATGGCAAATATAAAGAAACAGATCCAAGACCACTAAGGTAGAGTTTGTTGCTACAGGAAAATGATATTGACATCAGGCACATCAAGGGAAAATATGATTTTAGAGCAAATGCACTTACTAGTGAATATAAATGTATTAATTGATGTATACTTTGTAACATTCGTATGATTTCTTCTTATGTCTCTTTTAAAAATATAAACAGCTTATATAATTTACCTCAGGTAAAATGAAAGCTGTATTATTTAAATCTTTTCTTTTGTGGAGGCGGGAGTGTTATATATATTCAATTGAATTAATTGTTTGTTATGTTTTTCCCCATTACATGCGATTATAAGGTAATTATGTTTAATGGATTTGCCATTTGTTTTAGAAATTCAGTTCATTTATATTAGGCCTGAATGTCATAATAAAATAAATACTGTATGTAATTTATGATCTTGATTTAGAAACATTGGCAGTTCTTGATAAAAAAGCTTATGTTTTGTTCTAGAAGGATTACCATGTGATCCTTGTCCGGAAATCTGGTTTGCGTCTTATGTTAGGCGTATAACTAATGTTTTGTATAGAAGTAGTGGGTCTGAAAACTGTGGCACGTTGAGTTTTTTTGTTGTGGTCAATTTGGTCTGAGATTTATTTTCTTGCAAATTATTGGATTTCTTCCCTAGAAATACTAGTGCTCTAAACTAATTCTTGGACAAGGACATTTATCGAAATTTATACAGATTTCAAAAACTGGAATAACATTTTATCTGATTTAACAAGAGACGTTTGACATTGCCGTACCCTGCAAACTATTAATGACTTCATCGTCCTCCATTTTGATCTGGATTTGAGCTCAGTTTTAATAGTACGTGTTTTAACTAGGACGTTTTTTTTTCTTGGATTACTTTTGGATTTGATTCGTAAAACCGTAGGTTCTTTTTCTCATGATTCACTTTATACTGTAGGGAAATAAATTATTTGTTAAATTTTATAAAGCTTTTTGTCTTCAAACTTTTCTTTTACTTTTTGTAAAAGTCTTAACTCTTAACGATTCAGTGTTTTCGGATAATAGATACCTTCATCTTAGAATTTTGGCAGTTTTTCCCTAGTTATGTTTACAGTTTTCATTTCATTTGTGTAAGTTTTATTGCCTACACCGTCTTGTGCTGTCTCGTGAAGCAGACTAAGAGATCATTTTCCATCACTGATTATTGAGGACTAAATCGTAATTTGCGAAGCCGTAACAGTTCTTATGGACTGGTAAAGATTTAATTTGTACCTACCTATATCATGTACACTGATATGCCGATAACTCTTTTGCATTATATATGACATATGTGAATTGAAAATCATTAATTATTTTGATATAATTTCAAATTGGGTCCAAAATTGATATTATTCACCCTGTGTTTTGTTTCTTCTCCATAGGCGCTGTCAAGTCATGTCATTCCCATATATTGTTTTGCTTCATGCATTTTCAGAAACTAAATAATAGCACTCCTGAGGGGTGGAGTCTACTATAAATATGGTTTCTCCCCTTTGAGTTTATACATTCCAGAGAAATAATTTATATCATTCTGTATCCAACCAAAAGTTTATTTATTGGAAGGGATACGGTAGTAGTTTTGTGTTGCTATGCCGCACTTGCACTAAAAGCTTGTACGTGAGGTGCAATTCAAGAAATGGTCGCCACGATACACAGACTATCCCCAGGGAATTGTAGCTTTGAAAATTTTGCACCAAGGCCTTGATATGACTAGATGTTTCTATATAGCGTATATTATATTTTAGTACGGATATAGTTATAAGTGTACGTGTATCGTTGATGGCTTTATGTTCTGGGGGCTATGTCATGTATCGTTCAATCGCGTGCACTGCTTACCCCCTCAGGGTCTTGTTTCTATTATGAGTAGTTGCATAATAACTATATGTTTTATGTTCATCCGCCACAGGTATTTTTTGAAAGTAATATATCAGTCCAATCGAACTTGCGCATAACATGACGCGCGTGTTGTATACGTGGGTAAGGCTGGTAGTAGGAGCGTGCAACTGCGGTTTTATCAACGTTGAGTATGCCGAGGATTTTGTTGCCTCCGTCTGCCAAAAAATAAATGGGACATGAATGAAACGCAAATTGGCAGCTGGGACACTATTCTATTGAAATAATCTGACGGGAGGGTTAGGGAAATAGACAAGAAAATATATGGATTATCGGCTATAATTCATTCGGATCATCATCAGACTGGCCATAAAGAATCAAATGACACGCACCACTGGTTTTGCACGTGTTTCACGAAAGTTGCGTTATATTAGACAAAGATTGTATTACCATACGTTTTAGGTTATGTTGAAGAAGAATTAATGCTGTCTTTAAACATGATGAAACATGTCATTGTTACGTTTTTTGTCATTATTTCATGCATTGGAACTTTAGTGATTCTGACGTCCTATAATGGAATCGGAAAAGGACATTTGTTGTGTAGGAAGTACGCAAATCTTTCTGATGGTGGTTGTAAATGTAATCAAGCTGCTGCACATTTTCATAAGTTTGATAATACATCACTGAATGATTCCGTTTTGGAGGAACTGGCTTCAAAGTCGTTGCAAGAAAAGATAGCGGAATCCAAAAGAGACGAGAAACATTATCAGAAGCTTGCATTATGCCCGGAAACACCGCCAAACCTAGGTTAGTTCTCTTCTTTCTGTGTAGCTGTCTGAAGCTATGTACTTTGATAGCTTATTACTTTGCACATCAGGATAAGAATTAAACAACTCTGCTGAAACAGAGAGAGAGAGAGAGAGAGACAGACAGACAGACAGACAGACAGACAGACAGATTTCAGCACTCACATTTTAAGCAGATTGGAGTCGTGTGAGTGAAAGATCTATATGCGCACACGTGTGTGTCTGTGTGTGTGTATGTTTTTGTGACGATCTGATCTTTATAATCGTCGTTAATGGTCTAAACGAAGTCTCAAATGTAACGTCAGAAAGGTCTTGCACATCAGCCTTGTATACAAAACGCACGTATCCCCATACGTTAAGGCTGACCGTGTACAGGGTACAAAGCCCAAACGTTTAAAATAATTTTGAAGAAATAATATGAAGAAAATAAAGCCTTCAGTATACTACAAAGATATGTACGTAATTGACTATATATATATATATATATATATATATATATATATATATATATATATATATATATATATATATATCGCACGCACTATAACTTGAAGGGAATTTGAAAACTTGATTTTCAATATAGAGTACATAACTTTTCCAAGAGTTTAGCCACTGTCGCATAACTCGGAAACTATTTGAATTCCTTATCTTATAACCAAAACTGCACTTAATGAACCGGAAAAGGCCAATGCACTTCTCGTATTTGGTTTCCTGTTGGGCAGTCCTTGCCTTTATGATTCTGCCGAAAAACATCAAACTTTGGGGTTGAGATCAAAACTATTTAACGCGGAGATACATGTTTTAGAAGAGAATTATTTTTTTGGCTCACCTATACAGCTCCTTTATAAACATATATTCTGGAAACGTGTTAACATTGCTAGCGACTCCTACAGTTCAATGTCAGATATGCTACAATAAGCAGCAGAATTTGGTGATGCTGTGTATCAATACAAAGTTGTTTTTTTATTTTCCTCTCTCTCTCTCTCTCTCTCTCTCTCTCTCTCTCTCTCTCTCTCTCTCTCTCTATATATATATATATATATATATATATATATATATATATAAGGAAAAAAATCAAACTTATTCATGCTCTTTGTACATCAATTTTAGTTTTACTTCGCTATATACTACTGAGTTAATTGTTCGCACCTACGCACCGCAGTGAGTTTGGGATCAATACATTTTTGAAGAGCTCATTGTGGTTTACCTTCAGCTTAACAGTCAACCCCATATGTATCTTCTAGTTTTATAGGATCTGCGTGGCGCTTGCTTTTGCATACTAAAACCACAGACTACGGCTTAGCGTGCTTTGCGTGTTTGGCTCCAGACCAAATCAAACCCGGCCTATCCCACCCCAGACATAATCCCGCAGGACACCATTTTCACCCCCACTCGATACCAATGAAGATAGGACATAATTCCTTACCACAGTATATATTAAGTCCTTTGAAACATTGTTAATCCCGACACAAATCTGCATCTTTGCATGTCAGTGTAGGCCCTGCTAAGGTTTGTGTTGCCTTCCCTTGACTATATGTCAATAAAGTTGTGCTGGTTAGATGTTCGAGTTTACCAGACAATGGTATTATGTATAATGATCCTTTAAATTTGAAGATTTAACTGCACGCAAATGTATTTTGTTCACCTCAATTTTAAAAGCCTCACACACTTGTAATCCATGGCATTCATTCCTTTTCTTTCCTTTCAACTCGGACATTTTTCGCGCATTACTATATAGAGCTGGGTATCGCAAAATATTTTGTACCACGTTATTTCTGAACGCACCGCATTCCGTATCGAGGTATATCGCAATTGTGTTAAAAACTAAAAACGAATCGATCTTCGGCCTGGATCTGTCAATGTTTTGTATTTCTTTAGCAGAACTCTTCTGCTTTAATTTATATAGCAACATTACACCAAATTACACACACACACACACACACACACACACACACATATATATATATATATATATATATATATATATATATATATATATATATATATATATATATATATAACCATCGACAGCACGTGCAACGAGGACAAATTATGCATAAAGAAAGAAATTGTAAGTGGAGCAATAATTGATGGATTTACACAGTGGGGGCCCCGAGTTGCCGAGTTGTCTAAAGCGCTGCTCGTTACGGTTCACTGCCATCTCACATCTGTATTTGTGTGTTCGAGTCTCAGATTCGGCCAATGTGGGTATATAAGAAAGCTTGCCAATAGCTTCTTGTGGCATCATACATACATACCATACCATACCACAGTCCAGCGAGAACTATTAAGAAGAGCAGACGTGTCGGAGCCGCCCAGGCCCGAAGCCACCTGTTCCCGAATTTGATCAACACCACTACCACTACGATTTCCAACAAGCAAACGCATATTCCTTAACTCAAGCACTGGAGTCAAGGAGGGGAGTTTTTCTCGGTTAATAAGCTCTATTTTAATCGAGGTTTTGGCCCCACAGCTTGTTGGAATACAGATGAGTCAAGTCCACTACTGCTTTACCGAAGCCTGCAACTCACCACCCTACTACGCATCCGGATCCAGCAGAGAAACAACCACCTACGCTTGCCAGCCACTCCAACAAACTGCGCTACAGGACCCAGCTGCTAACCTGAGATCAAACCAACCACCACAACCAGCCATCTACGACACCCAGCAGCCAATCCACCTCAAACCGCCCGGTCATCTTAACTGTAAGTCGTTAGCAATTTACTATACTCTGTGCTGAAACAATAAGTTACTTTCAACTTTTAAACCTCTCACTACTACCACTATCCTCGCTAAACTCTATCTTCTATCACACGTTTATACACAATTAACTATCCAATATGGCCGACCAACCAAAGGCACATAACAAAGGAAAAATGGCTACCACCCAAATAGATGTTAAAACAAACAAACAGGGTATGAAAGTAAGACAAGGACAGGCCACACGTAGGAATAACAAACTAAAGAAAATGTACCAAACACCAGGCATTACAATTGATGCAAACAAAGTAAATAAATCTAGAATGTACTCAACTCCCGAGTTACAAGTTCTAATGAAAGAAGCGGCAAAACTAGACCCGCTATCGCCCATTGAATTCAATTTGCATAACGAAACGTTACAATATGAAGATCTGGACGCCACATTGGCCCCCGGCGATCCCATACTCAATATTTCCACCTCAATATTAACCCCCAACAACAAACAGTTAGGAAATTCAGATTCATATTCGGCGGACGTGGTGGAAAACACCCCAAACCGAACTTTCAAAACGGGGGATCCAAATTTATACTTGGCGGACGAGGTGGAAAACACCCAAAACCGAACTTTTCAAATTACCAAACCAAACTGCCAAGCGGACGCAGTTGAAAACACCCCCCCCAACAAAACTTACATATGCCCAAACCACTAAACTAATCAAACCTACCCATAGTGGCCCTAAACCAGGAACAACTAACATAACGCCTCAGGCAAAGGAAACCTTAGTCCCCCACCCAAAGGGAAATAATTACATCCAAATAGGCCAAAATGCTAGCAATACCTACAAAAAAACACAGGTACCAGCTAACATAGGACCAAAACCCACTTACCACAGGCCGGAACTTACACTGTATATCAAAAGCAAATCCAATAAATTAATTAACCTCTCCACAAATACCATAGCAGGGGCCATAACTAGGGTACATGCAGGCTTATGCAAAATTATCAGGCCCAATACCAACTACATAATACTGCACTGTAGTACTAGCCAACAAGCAGCCAAGTATTTAGAAATAAACACACTTGCTGGAATACCAGTACAGGTATCCAAACCATACAACATAACGGCCCCACATAGGAATAACACAAAAAAAGGCCAAACCACCCACAGCCGCCCCCTACCGCCACCCACTAAATTTAAAGCAGTGCTAAAATTAACAGGGACAATGTCTCAATGGGACACAAACACTCTAAACGATAAATTAAGAGAAGGTGGCAATAACATCTCTAAAACATATAGGATAGGCAAAAGGGGCCCCAAATGCTCAATAACAGTGATCGAAACAGAAACCCCATTGCAGTCCCTAATCCAAATAGGTACCAAAGGATCCCACTATAGAGTAGAACCCTACACAAATAAACCTAGATTCTGCTCAAATTGTAAGCACTGGGGCCATTATACCACCAAATGCAAACTACCAACCAAATGCAGTAACTGTGGACGGGGACATAAGGGAGAATGCGCAAAACTAAATCCCAGATGCGCTCAATGTAAAGGGACCCACCCAGTGAAATCCCCACTATGCCCGGCTACAATTCGAGAGAAAGAGATCATTGAATACATGGAAAGTAACAGGGTTAACTACCGCACTGCAAGGAAAGAACATAAACTCCATAGAGCGAAAACAATAGACCCTAAAAGTAAGCCAACCTTAAAAGACAAATTAGGGGTAGAAATCAATCAAATCAATCAAATCATGGAATCAATACTGCACCAAACTGGCAATAAACCTGGACTACTTAAAAAACTAAAACAAATTAAAGACCAAATTAAGACCCTAATTACAGTAAATGACCCCAGTAGAAATGGCTAACACAACTACTGGTAATGTTTCTATATGGCAATGGAATGCCAGAGGTATATCAACAAACATGAATGAATTAAAACTTAAACTAATAAACACCAAAAACAAACCAGATATCCTCTGCATTCAAGAAACAAGGCTTAAAAATAAAACCAAAACATTGCCCAATATAATGGGATACGCCCCAGGGTACCTCCAATCACGAAAAGAAGGACCGGGGGGAGGACTAGCCATTTATGTAAAAAACACCATAAAATCTGTAGAACTAGTACCTATCACAGCTAAAGAAATAACAAACTCACATGTAGAGGTACAATCAATAAAACTCAAAATGGGTAACTATGATATACAAATCATCAATTTTTATGACCCAGGAACAGATACCGCCCTAAGCAATGAACAAATATTCTTAGCCCTAAACACCATAATCACCAGTGAGCGCACTGTCATATGCGGAGATTTTAATGCACATAATAAGCTGTGGGGGGGGGGGGAAGATGACGGACACTAGGGGCAGGTTGATTGAGGCCTGGGCCAATACATCAACACTGACCATTTTAAATAATGGCACCGGAACACGCCTAAATCCAATAAACGGTGCCTTGTCCGCCATTGACCTCACCCTATGCACAAAAACACTCGCACAAGTGGCGGGATGGGAGGTGGATCAAACTGACCCCATGGGCAGTGACCACTTCCTAGTCATCACCACCCTGCAAATGACGGTGCAGACACAGGTGCAAAAAAACAACCCCAGGTGGAACTATAAAAAAGCAGACTGGGACTTATTTAAACAAATACTAAAAGAAGAAGATACTACCCAGATAGAAGCAAATGACATAGACCAATATTACGAAAACATAAATTATGTCATTAACAAAGCTGCAACTAACAGCATCCCAACCACTAACTATAAGGCACCAAAACTTACTGTGCCTTGGTGGAATGACGAAATTAAAACAACACAGCAGGCTAAAAACAAAGCACTCCAGAAATTCAAACGCTCCAAATTAACCACGTACTTTATGGAATTCAAAATTCACACTCAGAAATTAAAAGAACTAATTAAAAAAGCCAAAATGGAAACCTGGCAAGCCTACTGTGGTACACTAAACCACAAAACAAATTCTAAACAAGTATGGGATAAGATCAAAAGGATTAGAGGTAAAAAATACCAACAATACCCCCAAATTAAGCAACACAAACAGTGATAAAGAACAGGCTGACTTATTCGCTCAACACTTTACTAATATGAGCAAAAGCAGCAACCATACTAAAGAATTTCAATTACATAGAGCCATCGAAGAAAGAGCGAACCCAAAAATATTCCAAGACTTGGGACCCAAGGACTCCCCTTTAAACAACAAAATAACTAAATACGAATGGGACCAAGCACTTAAAACAAAAAAAGAAACTTCACCTGGGGAAGATAAAATAGGGTATATAATATATAAGCAATTACCACCTAATATAGTTCACATAATAATAAATTTCCTAAATAACATATGGGAAACAGGAAAGCTACCAAAAAAATGGAAACATGCGATAGTAATACCTATCTTAAAACCTAATAAAGACAACCATGATGTCAACTCTTATAGGCCCATATCACTAACCAATAACATCTGTAAAATCATGGAAACCATCATCAACAACAGAATCAAGTCACACCTTACTAAAAATAACCTCATCTCAGAAAATCAATGTGGATTCAGAAACAAGCGCTCCACCACAGACCAACTTGTAAGACTTGAAACTGCCATCAAACTAGCATTTAACTCACAACAAAAACAGAGCAGAAATCTCATTGCGGTTTTTCTCGATCTCGAGAAAGCATTCGATCTCGTATGGACCAAGGGCCTTATAGCCAAATTAAATAACTATGGCATTACTGGACGAATGTTTAATTTTATTCAAGATTTCCTAGCAAACCGCACAATTACAACTAGGGTAGGGGCAACTTACTCTGAGAAACACTCACTTGAAAATGGAACTCCACAAGGTAGTGTACTCAGCCCCACCCTCTTTAACATCATGATAAATGACTTAGATAAAAATTTGGCGACTACCAAAGTCGAATTGTCACAATTTGCTGACGATGGTGGCCTATGGAGAGCAGGCAACCCCTCCAACCACAAAAACATCTCTGAACTTCAAACCAGCTTAAACAATATTGGAAACTGGGCTAATCAATGGGGCTTTAAACTATCGCACCAAAAAACGGTAGCCGTACTGTTCACCCCATATAGAAGAAACATCAAATACCCTAAATTAACAATACAGGACCAAGAAATAAAATTTGTTAAAGTTGCAAAATTTCTGGGTATGTACTATGACCAACATCTAACATGGGCATACCATATAGAGGACTTAGTTAATAGATGTAGTCGGGATCTAAATCTGATAACGAGCCTAAAAGGCACACATTGGGGTGCTGACCAAGAAACATCCCTAAAATTATATAGAGCTCTGGTAAGATCTAAACTAGATTATGGCTGCCAAGTATACTCATCGGCACCCATAACACAACTCAAAAAATTAGATCAAATCCAAAGATCAGCACTATTAAAGTGTACCGGAGCTCTAAAAACAACATCGACAGCCGAGCTACATGTCTTAACGGGAGAGTTGCCCCTTTACTTGAGACGGCAAGAGCTCCTTTTAAGATATGTGGCACGGCTGTCCACCCACCCCGCCACACACCCCACCCTCCTGGCTATAAACCAAACCAACATCCCAATCAGGAAAAGCTTGAAACAAAAACTACCTATGGGAAAACAATATCATCTCTTAAAGACAATAATACCAGTCGAACTAACTCCTCTCAATAATAACGTAGTGTACGAACACGAACCTTGGAACAACGTACAATCTAAAGTCAACACCTCCCTCACAGAAAAAGGCAATAAACAAAATCAAGAACAAACTCTCAAAATAGAAGCCTTAAACATTATAAATACTCAATACCAACAATATACCAAAATCTATACGGATGGATCTAAAATTACTAACCCATACAGAACAGCTGCTGCAATGGTCATACCAGAGCTCAACATACAAATAGGCAGACGTCTCCCAGACTACTGCTCTATTTACACAGCTGAATTCTGGTCCATCCTCAAATCATTACAATGGATTGAAGAATTCAAACCTAATAAGACAGTAATTATTAGTGACTCGCTTAGCGTCCTATCTTCAATTCAAACAAATACCACCAAATGTAGGGAAGATTTCCTCATTCAAATAAACGCCAAACTAAAACTACTAAATTCCGGAAATACTATTGTAGAGTTCATGTGGATACCATCCCACATCGAAATTAAGGGTAATGAAATGGCCGATAAACTAGCTAAGGAAAAACTACACGAACCGAACTTCGAGCCACTGCACTATAGCACAACCGAACTCTACAGTATAATAAACACCCAAATAGATAAAAAATGGCAACATGATTGGGACAATAGTACAAAAGGGAGAGTGTTGTACACTACTGTTAAGGAAGTCACCAGGCACAAAAAACCGCCCAAGGGCTCTCCTAAAGAGCAGACAATCATAAATAGGATAACTCTAGGAAAAACCAAGCTGGCCAACAGCATGGGAAAATATATAGGACCCTTTCCACATAATATAAACTGCTACCATTGTCATACCCCGGAAGATCTACATCATATCTTCAACAATTGCAGTAAAACCAAACAAGAAAGGGACAAATTTAGATCACAACAGCAGAATATAAAAGCCCCATATACATACCCAGAAATTATACATATTACAAATCCAAACATTCTAATAACACACAAGAATATATTGGAATTTCTACTAAATATAGGAAAAATAGGGAATATATAACGTATCCATTAAATTCCTAACCCCAGCAATCAACAAAACAGGACCCTAATACTTACCTATAAAAACACTAATAAGCCCCTTTAGGACAGGGAAAACAAGAAACGGCCAGGACCGGGGTGTGGAAACTGGGTTCAACAAGGAATACCTTTGACGTGTCGCTTAACGGCCCCGGATACTTCCGGCAGAGGTCCCTTGTTGTTGCATGGCCGCCGCGCCTCACGGACCGGTCGTGGGGAGGTGACTGGGTGTGGAAATGGACAATCCTTGACGTGTCGCTTAACGGCCCGGGACATTTCCCGCAGGGACCCATGGCTACTACCTAGTAACTGAACCACATACCTGAACTAAACCAAGGGGCCAATACAAATATGGAAATAGGGTCCCAATCAAACAAAAAGGGGAACCAAGAACTAAAAACACAAAACAGGTCATAAAAACTTAAACAAATCACCAAATAAATCCCACCTAAAAAAAGGATAAGATGAAGCAAAAATACAAACATCATAGGCAGTAAGGATGTAGGACAACACTATACTTTCTCTTCTTTCCTCTTTAGACACTTTCCCTAGATACCTTCTCATTAGGAGTACAACCAAGTGCACAGTGTTAAAAACATAAGTATCAACCACATCAAAAGCTTAATTAGAACCAACAGCTGCACCGAGAACGGAGCAACTTAACCAGGTAGAGAAATATGATAGAGACCCCAAATCAAGAACATATAAGGTAGTCTAAAAATCCAAAGACTATCAGGTCCAGCGACACAAGGTCGCACATCAAATAAAAATAGGGAAGAACATAATTTAGGTCCCGCAAAATTAGAACTTATAAGGTAGTCAAAAACCCAAGACTATCAGGGCCAGCAGCACAAGGCTGCAAAACTAACTAAATTACCTAAGAAATATGGTTTACTTAGAACCCCAAATAGTATATATTAGGTGATCAAAGCCCAGATCATCAGGCCCAGCAACACAAGGTTGCACATACCAAACTACTACACCAATATACACATCGAACACCCAACATTATAAAACACTGTTGCATAAACGTTGTACACTCAAAAGCAGCACAGAGTATATAAATAGGGATAGGATACGTCCAAAGAAGCTGCCCTTGCCAGGCACTTCGCCTCGCCCACAAAAACCTGCCGCAGCAACTACACGTGCTTAACACGTCCTGAACAACCAACCAGAAACAGTATGAATTAATATGAGTGTGTGCTGGAACTATTCCCACTCATATTGTATGTGGCCCTACAATCACACAGTAGTAGCTCAATAGCTACTCCGATGTGACGGCCCAAGTAAATAGTGTTCCATGAACACATAAATGCCTGCAGGGTGGCGGCTCCTTTCCCACCCTCAGGATAAAGTAAATAACCGTCTTTTGACGGATAAAACAGTGATAAGAGCCCTCGGGACGAATCACTTTAAACGCATAATATCAATCAGCTTCTTGTGGGTCGGTGGTTCTTAACTGGGGATTTCCCGGTATCTTGTTCCACCATTAATATTAATATTGGCGACATGTATATACCGATTGCTGAGAAATGGCGTTAAACCACACAACAACCACTTATACAGTGATAAAGGCAGTACTGATTATTTGATATAACTGCGAGTCAGCATCTTTGTTTGTTTTTTTTTTTTTGCTAACATGTTATCATTCTGAATATCGAATACTGCCTTTATTTGTGTAAGATATGTTTTTAAACAAATGAGATTACATATCAAAATGTATGTCTTTTTAAGGTTTTGGTTAATTATTTTAAAGTTAAACTTATATATATATATATATACATACATACATATATAATCATTAATGTTTTACCAACATGATTGAGCTATTGTCCAGTTACGTGGTAAAACAGTGTAGGGTAGGCGGCGACGGCGGGAGTGGCCAGATATATATTGTTTTAATCAAAAGGCCTTAACCAATTCAATTGGAGTCCTTGTGCAGGGTATTATCATTTAGTATCTTGCTCGCTTGTTGTGCTTTTCAGACTTTCAGGGTTCTTTTATCTTAAAGACGGCAAAGTGTTCAGCCTATACAAATGCTGGCATACGAACTACTAATGTGTTATCCATATTTTCATATTTTACTTTCAAAGGTTACTTCAGTAACTGCTCTTTGATTTTCTTTACAGTTGGAAAACTAACCATAACAGAAAATCTCACATTAGAGGAGGTAACAGATCCGGAAAGCTTAAAAAGAGTAATATTCGGGGGAAGGTACAGGCCGCATGAATGCAAAGCGCGAGAACACGTGGCCATAATAATTCCTTATAGGGATCGGAAACACGACTTGGATGTACAAGTTAGATTACTTCACCAGGTTTTGCAAAGACAACAGTGTGATTATATGATATTCGTCGTGGAAATGGTAACTACTACTACTACTTCGAGTAATCTTTAATTTTGTTCATAATGAAGACGACGAAAACCGATGTTTACAAAACATAAAAACACTTTTATTGGGGTTGGGGTGAGGTCTAAATTTATTTTCCTGACAATATAAGATCTCTTTTCTTGAGATCCTCTTGATTTTATGCTCAGCAAATGAAATGATTGTTTCCCGTTAGACAGCTATGGTTTACCTTTCGTGTAAATATTTATCCGTACATCGTCACAATGGTTTCTGAAACTAAGCTTTGCCAAGTATTTTGGATCAATCAGTCAAATATAGCATGCAGTTTTGTATTTTAACAAAATATGGATAAATTAGATTGTTTTGGTTAAATGTCGGCATTTAGTTTTCTCATCATCCGAATATGTTCGTTTAACCACGACAATATGGGACTAATACATCTTCAAGTAGGATTTGTCTACTAGGTATTAATAATCTTATAGGGGCCTCGAGTGGCCGAGTGCAGTAAATACAAAATATACAACTTATATTTTTATTACTGTCACTCACTCATTATAAAATAATTATTGTATGCAAAGCAGCTATGATACCAACTTTGTATTTAAACTGTAAACGGAAAGAAACTAATTGTCATAATTGGTCAAGAAAAGTTAAATATATGGTCACAAAGAGGTCGATTGTATACTAACTATCTTTTTGAAATGGCCAGGATTCTTATAAATATATGACGTAAAAAAGGAAAAAGATGTGTGTCTGTGTGTGTGTTAATCCGAACATATTCTTTTTAACAACATTACATCACATTCAAGATTGTGAAACATTAGAAAGTATTGTTTTAAATCGTATTACAAACTGTCATTGCAAAACTTAATTTAACAGATCGAGAAGAATATAACTTTATTTAGACCATTATAATTCTATCATTTCGTTCCTTCTAAGTAATATTGTATGTATAGGTTGTCTGAATAAAATGAAAATAGATCATTTCACTTCTAACAATTCCTACATATATCATTCCACACACACACACACACACACACACACACAGAGCACGCACACCTGGCATCCTTTCGCTCTCAACTTTTTTTCACTTATAAGACTTGTACTAATGCATGTCAAGGGCATCCTTGAAAAACGTATTGTCGTAGACATGACAAGAAAAATAACAATTACAGCTGGATATAACACAGATCTGCAGATCTGGATATAACACAGATCTGGATATAACACAGGTTTGACAGTACCTTAATACTATATCAAATATATGTTCGACGTAAAATAATATCTCCAAACTAAACAGCCAAATACTTTCTAACGAAGCCGAACATCTTACTAAATTAACCCACAACGCTACTATCTAAAGATGTATTCAGTATATTTTGCTGAATCGTCCGTAAATGATTTGACTTTAGGGATAGGAATCTGTTGAGAAATAATTTCAGAAAATTATCCAAGTTTTGTGAAAATGATTTTTTTATTTTTATGTGATTTTCTATTTGCGAGTACAACATCACAGATCATGCTTCATATTTACTTATATATCGATTAAGTCATTTACCTTATCCTCTCATCCTTTTTAAATAGTATCACACTGTCGATAACGTCTTTATTCCATCCGAATGAGACATTTTTTTAAAAAGCAAAATAAAGGTGTTGTCTTTGTATTGCTTGTTTTTAAAGCCTAAAGTACATACCGGAAATATTCTTGGACCGCTTTGTTCCATGCTGCCACGTTTCGGTTAAATTGAAAATTACTGTCTACGATCCCACATGTTCGAATTATACTCGCGTGTAATTTGAAAGTAAAGTTATGGGGTATATTCGTAGCTGAACGTTGTCAGTTTCCAAGTTGAAAAACCGTTCTCGTATCAGGATAATTACGTGTTATGCATGGTACATTTACAGATCAATGACACGAAATGAAGTTTATTATCCGCGATTATATGCGATTAAGCCACAGAGAAAAGAGAAGGACGCAGGTCCCCATTTTTAATTCAGCAAACAGGTGCATTATCAACATCAGAATAATTATTCAATTATGGCTGGACCACATTTTGCCAAATAGTTTCCCTGGCGTCGGTGGTTTTTATTGCATTTTCCGGATTCTTCATCCGCCAGTTATAATGGCCGCCATTTATAATCATGTCCAGAAATATGGTATTTACACCCACAACAACAATATCAATTCTCGTTTTAACAAACTGAAAAGTCTAAAGGAGATACGAATGTAGAATATGCTATGCAACATTTGATACATCTTCACAATTGTTATGTCTCCACCAGACTTGATACGGGAGGCGTTTAACAGCATAACAGTTAAATATGTCTGCACGGAAAAGTCCAAAGAGTCTATAATTATGTTTCGAAAGGGACATAACTAACATAAAATTTACCTACGTACGTATGTATGTATACATGCCAGTCGTTATGCGTGGTTGTGTTTAAAAATATATGGTTGCTTATTTGTCTTCATTATGTTTATACGTATCTTTCTTTTATTCCAGGCATTACCGACAGCTTTTAATAAGGGTCTAATAAATAATGCTGGTTTTACAACAGCCATGATGATCAATAACTTTTCATGTGTCATTTTCCAAGATGTGGATGCTTTCATGATGGATGATCGTAATCTGTACCGGTGTGGATCAAATCCCCGTCATTACCTCGCGTACAGCACAAAATACGGAGAAAAGGGGTGAGTATATATATATATATATATATATATATATATATATATATATATATATATATATATATATATCGTAATCTATACCGGTTTGGATCAGATCCCCGTCTTTACCTCACGTACAGTTCAAAATACGGAGATATGGGGTGAGTGTGTACATCCCCGTCCTTACCTCGCGTACAGCACAAAATGCGGAGATAAGGGGTGAGTGAATGTGCGTGTGAGAGA
Source organism: Unio delphinus (assembly GCA_029339505.1). NCBI lineage: Eukaryota > Metazoa > Mollusca > Bivalvia > Unionida > Unionidae > Unio > Unio delphinus. The sequence goes on from JAQISU010000025.1 coordinate 4,366,602, forward strand.
GAGAGAGAGAGAGAGAGAGAGAGAGAGAGAGAGAGAGAGAGAGAGAGAGAGAGAGAGATGCATTATTATCGGTATACCGGTTGACAATAGTGGACTATGGAGAGCAGGAAACCCCTCCAACCGCCAAAATATGGCTGAACTTCAAACCGGCTTAAATAACATAGGAAAATGGGCTGATAAATGAGGCTTTAAACTATCGCACCAAAAAACGGTAGCTGTACTTATCACCCCACGTAAGAAATTCAAACAATATCCCAAATTAACAATACAAAATAAAGAAATAATATTCGTAAAAGTAGCTAAATTTCTGGGTATGTACTTTGATGAACACCTAAACCTAGCATGGGCGTATCATATAGATGAACTAGTTACAAGATGCAACTAGAACTTAAAATCTATTTAGAAGCCTCAAAGGCACTCAGTGGGGTGCCAACCAAGAAACTATTGTAACACTGTATAGGGCATTAATAAGATCTAAACTTGACTATGGCTGCCAAATATACACCACGTCATCCAAACGTCACTTAGACAAACTAAATAAAATACAGAGAAAAGCCCTACTCATTGTTACCGGCTCACTGCCATCAACCTCGACAGCCGAGCTACAGGTTTTAACAGGGGAACTGCCATTACATCTTAGAAGGCAGGAACTCATCTTAAAATATGCAGCCTGACTGTCGACCCATAACAAAACGCACCCCACGTACCTGGCTATCAACAACTGCAATACCCCCTTTAGAAAAGCTCTCAAAAGCACCACCTCTTTGGGAAAACTAGTTCATGAATTCAGAACTAAAGTTCCAATAGACATATTCCAAGTAGAAAACAACATAACGTACGACAAAGAACCTTGAAGCAACGTACGAACGAACGCAAATATCTCCCTATCAGATAAAGGAAACAAGGTAAAGCAACAAAACTATTTAAAAACATTAGCATTAGAAATAATAAATAATCAATATCAAAATTTTACAAAAATTAACACGGGTGGCTAAAAGATAATAAATCTTTTCAAAACAGCTGCTGCAATGGTCATACCAGAATATAATATTCAAATGGGCAGACGTCAACCCGACCACTGTCCATTTATACAGCTGAATTTTGGGCCATCCTAAAACCATTAAAGTGGATTGAGGAAAATAAACTATATAAGACTGTGATTATTAACGACTCGCTAAGCGTCCTAACCTCAACCCAAAGTAAAACCACAAAATCTAGAGAAAAGTTCTTAAAACAAATTAACCTAATACTGAAAACCCTAAATTCAAATAAACTTGTAGTAGAATTTATTTGGATTCCATCCCACATTGACATCAAAGGTAATGAGTTGGCAGACCAACTTGCTAAAAACAAACTCGACGAACATAATTACATGCCACTTAAATATAGCCAAACTGAACTATATAGTTTAATTAACACAATGACTAATCAAAAATGTCAAACCGATTGGGACATAAATAAACAAGGGGGAATATTACACAACATCATTAAGGAAGTTAGTAGAGTAATAGAACCACCCAGGTGAACGGGTTATGAACAATCGAAAATAAATAGAATAATAATAGGAAAAACCAAACTGGCAAACAGCTTTGTAAAATACATAGGACCCTTTCTACATAACATTAATTGCCACAATTGTAATACCCCAGCATATTTACACCATATCTTCAACAATTATACAAAAACCAAAAACGAAAGGGACATATTTAGATCCAAACATCAAAACATAGCCGCACCAAGTACATGCCCAGAAGTAATCCAGTTAACTAACACCAACCCTCAAGGAACATTCAAAAATATAATTGAACTGCTTAAAACAACAGGGCTAATTGAAAAAAATATAGAAATATCGCCTAAACAAGGAACAATATGTAGCCCCCACAATGAGGTCACATGGGTTCATTCACCAGTCATTTTGCGGGCTATTAAAACACCTAAATAACATACTAATTCTAAAATTTATAACATCCTTAAGAAGTAAATTGTAGCCCCACAATGAGGTCACATGGGTGCATTGACCAATCATTTGACGGCCTACTAAAACACATAAATAACATACTAATTCTGAAATTTATAACAAACTTACGAAGTAAATTGTAGCCCCACAATGTGGTCATATGGGTTTATAGACCAATCCTTTGACGGGCTACTAAAATACCTAAATAACATACTAATTCTGAACTTTATAACAACCTTAAGAAGTGAATTGTAGCTCCACAATGAGGTCACATGGGTTCATAGACCAATTATTTGACGGGCTACACACTTAAAACAGCCAAATAGAATTAGATGAAGCATCAGGGATAACAAAAGATATAGAAATAAACATTGAAGCATTTAAGAAAATAACATCAGGTACAAAAACAAAAGGGTGGACAATGGATACCATCATCTATGAATTAACACTCCTCTCTATTTATTTCTAATTTTTTTCCATACACATAAAACACCAAGACCGTCAGACCCAGCGGCGCAATGCTGCATCCAAATACCAGTAGGTCAGTATTCTCCTAAAACTAAATCAGAAATACAAGGTGGTATCGAACCTCCAACCATCAGGAATGCGGGACTAGTACATCCGCATTAATAGGCTGTCACATGGGACTGTTTACACTTCTGTAACAACAGCATAGAGTATTTCCAAATTGATAGGGACGAGTTTAGATCTAGATACAAAGAAGAGAGGAGGACACCGGTGCTGACAATCAAGATGAAGGGAGGCCCAAGGAACAATAGACGACAGGAGGACACCGGAGAAAACAAACCAGAATGAGGGAAGACTGGTTACCATTACGTAACCCTCCATCAAAAAGCCCTTCTAAGGGCTATTGCCATTTAGCCATTACAGAGCTCTCATTTGGTACGAAAGCTCTATTTGACAAGTTCTTTCGAGAAACCTAACTTGATCAATTTCGAACACCGCCAATCAAAATTCACAATCCATATAACCTAACAGTGACCAGCCTACATATGTCGCACATTCTAGAATTAAAATTGTTAGGGACTTACAATACGTACACTGGTTACTAGAAACATTGGTATGTTAGGAGTTTAATAAAATCTTCAACTACACAAAATTGGATTTAATTACACAGGTGGCTTACACATTATTGGTATATTTTCCGTCCATTAGTGAAACTGGACCTGATTTGAAATAAGTATGGCTAGGGCGTTTCAAGACTGTCGACATACATGGGCTGGCTTATCGGATCTTTTCCTCCTTTCTCGCGACCAGAAATCCTCAACATGACGAGGCGTGAAAACCATTTTTTACCAGTCATTATTTGGTGCCATTGCACCTCTAGTACACTCCTTCCAATTGGTTGATAGGGTTGAGTGCGTGTTTGATCCATTCCCACTCACCCAGGTCCTACATTCATCTCGATAGTCCCTCAATAGGGGCGCGACATGACGACCAAATTAAACAGCACACTATGTATGCATAAATGCCCATGGGGATGTGGCACCTTTCCTTACCCCACGGGTAAAAATTAAATAACCTTCTTTTGAAAGTTAAAACAGTGAGTAATGACCTTTCGTGGCCGGGTCACTTTAATTTATCATTCATTCATTCGTATTTTCATTAGCAATAGCCATTTTTTTTTAGCTATGCCGTCTAGCCATGTCTGCATATTTGTCCCATGTAGCACTGGCATTACCAGGGACACGTATATGCCGTAATCGTTATACGAACTGACAGTCGTTGATTTCATCTGTTGTGGTCGTAATTGATGCATTGAAACTAACAGTTGTTGCATGTCAATGGAACTCTTTTTTTTTTTTTTTTTTTTTTTTTTTTGCACGAGTCAGCCATTCAAGTCCATTCTTCCATTAGGAGATATTTGATCTGGCTAACAAACTGTGATATGAATGCAAATTTATCACTATCTTTACCTAGAGGGGTTCGAGGCCAAGTGGTATAAAGCTCTGTCCATTACGGATTACTGCCATCTCACCTCAGTCTGCGTGGGTTCGAATCTATGATTCGGCTAATGTAGTTTTTTTGAAAAAGCTTTGCCAGTAGCTTCTCGTGGTTATTACCGGGGGTTTTCCTGTGTTCTTCGTCCACCAATAATACTGGCCGCCATGTATAGCCTATTGTATGCTGAAAAATGGCGTTAAACCCTACAACAATAATAACAACAATCTTCACCTAGCGTTTCTTTGCTTCGATCAATCCAGATTAAGATGCAGCTTGCTTTCACTTCATTGAGTTGTCATTCATCGGTTACGAGAGTTTCGCTCAGAGACGCTGTTTGGACTTTGAACTTGCCAGTTTTGTCAGCTAGATCTGGTATTTACTCTGATCTAACGTGTATTGTATTATCAATAGTGTGCGTAGATTATTCAAGGAACATATGATTATACTGATAATTGTGCTATATTTTGTCTGAAATTCAATTCATTTTGAACAAACGTATATGACACATTCTTTTCTTTCATACGATAAGTGGAAGGTTCAGTGACCTTTCCTAGACGCAGTTAAACTGTGCATTCGTGTAGCTTTTTCCTCTTTAATTTGGAAACTATAGTATGCTCAAACACCGGAAGATAATGCAGCGGCATGCGCATCGCATAGAATATCAGTGTTTAAATAAGTACAAACATAGCACGAGGCACACATTATTTTTCATGTAAACCCTTCTGACCAGAACCTACTGAAATGGAATGAAAGGGCAAATCTGACCGATACTGTATCAGTATCGGCAGTCACCTGCTGTCCATCTGACATAGGTAACAGTTAGCGTTCAGTGTTAGGTGAGATATCTTTCATGACCGAAAAACAATAACTACACATACTCGCAATGCATCATGACCCGTTCTCTGTTATAGCGGACATCAATGTCAGTTTAATGAAACTCCATGAAGGATTTGATTGGACATCATCCATCAACTACCCTGTAATTCCTGACATTGTTGACGTTGAAAGCGAACAGTTTTTGCAGATAACTGGATTTGTTCTGTACACGTTCCTATGGCGTGATAAAATTGTTAAGAAGTGCTACAATATTAGAAAAACGAGGGTCACCATAACATAAATTTCACGTTCCATTAGATATTGTGCTTATGCTTTATGTGTTATATGCTTTATGTGTTATATGCTTTATGTGTTATATGCTTTATGTGTTATATGCTTTATGTGTTATAAGCTTTATGTGTTATATGCTTTATGTGTTATATGCTTTATGTGTTATATGCTTTATGTGTTATATGCTTTATGTGTTATATGCTTTATGTGTTATATGCTTTATGTGTTAAGAGACCCTACTTATTCTAAGCTAAAATAATTCATGTATTCAGAAGCATACGGGCGTTGTGTCTGTCGCTTTGCGTGATGCATGCACGTTGTACAAATGTATGCAAGTGGTTTAGAATCGCACAAGCACAATAAACATATGCTTTGTAAGATTTGCAGTTGCAGTAAGGTTCAACGCCATTATTCAGAACAAGATAGGTTATACATGGTTGCCAGTATTATTGGATGGAGGAAGAACCCGGGAAAACCCCCGAAAATAACCACCGACCCCCGAGAAACTATTGGCAAGCTTTCTCGCATAACTACATTTGCCGAATCTTAGACTCGAACACACGCAGAGGTGAGATGGCAGTGATCCGTAACGGAGAGCGCTTTAGACCACTCGGCCACTCTGGGCCAAGCTTTGTACAATAGAAGACAAATGATTACATTGCTTTAAAACGGGATGAAAGGTGATATAAATCAAAATTTGTTATTCAATATATAATCCATAAAAAGGATAAATATTCTTACTAGCAAATAAATATCATGTCAATGTGGCCTCATATTCGCTAGCAAATGCTACTAGTTGCATGCCGGGAGGCTTTGCCGCTCCTTTTATCTCATAGTGATAATGAATTCATTTCAGATTGCCTTATCATGACCTATATGGTGGAGTGGTTGGATTTACCCCAGACCAGTTTAAAAAGGTCAACGGTTTCTCCAATTTATACTTTGGTTGGGGCGAGGAGGACAATGATCTTACAATCAGGTTTGTGACTCATCACTTTTCTTTTCTTGTGTTAAGACAAACTGCCTCACTGCATACATTGTGGTTTGTGTTGCAATTGCTTCCACAACCCCACTACTACTTCAGCTAATGAAACTGCTACTACAATTGAGGCAACAGCTGCTACTGAATATAAAACTGCCTGTTGTCACCACCACCACAACTACTACTTATACTACCATTTGTCCTACTACTACTTCTGCTACTTCTACCCCGAATGGGAAAGTGGTATAAAGCGCTCTCCGTTACGGATAACTACCATCTCACCTCTGTCTGCGTTGGTTCGAGTGTCAGATTCGGCTAATGTAAGTATGTGAGAAAGCATGCCAATCTCGTGGGTTGGTTGTGTTTTCTCGGGGTTTTGCCGATTTCTTTCTCCACCATCCAACAACATCAACTACTACTACTCGCACTGCTGTTAAAACTAGTACAATCTTGAAAGGTTTTGAGTGAGCGCAAATAGAGACTTTATCACACTGAAACAATAATATATGAAAACATCTAGCTGAAGAGTTTTATAAACTTCATTGATAACATGCTAGAATCGTTTGTCTGAGTGACTGATTCTTTGGTTAGTCTTGGACATGGGCGTTTCTGTACAGAACCCTTACGTTACGTCCTTGTAGTGTAAGAATGTCGTTCAATCCGAGTTGGCTAGCGTACAGAGATTAAGTTTGCGTTTACGATTCGTCGTGAAAAGTAAATCCCAGATTTATCTACAACGTTCGTACTGCTTAGATACTTATCAGGGAATTATAATATGATCTAGTTAACGATCGACGTCCCTGTCACAAATATAAGGCGATTTTAAGTGAATATTTACATAGAACAAGGAGTTTGTTTGTTTGATTAGTATTTAAAGTAGCTTTAACAATTTTTGAGAGGCGCCCCGAGTGGCCGCGTGGTCTAAAGAGCACTCCATTACGGATCACTGCCATCTCACCTCTGTCTGCGTGGGTTCGAGTCTCATATTCAGCCAATGTGGGTATGTGAGAAAGCTTGACAGTAGCTTCTCGTGGGTCGGTGGTTATTTCCCGGGGTTTTCCCCGAGTTCTTCCTCCACCAATAATACTGGCCGCCATGTATAGCCTATCGTGTGCTGAAAATGGCGTTAAACCCTAATACAACAACAACAACAACAACAACAACAACAATTCTTGAGTCATATCGTTTCGATGTATGCAATCAGGCAGTTTATAGTGATGTCTAGCACTGGGGCATCATGCCTCAGATATGTAGCATGATGTCCCACCCAGTCACATTATCTTGACACCAGGCCGACCAGTCCTAACACTGACCTCTTTATGCTGAGCATCAAGAGAGGCTTCTGTTAATGCCTATTTTGTACGTCTTTGGTATGCCTCGGCCGGAGATCGAACTAACGACCTCCCGCTTCCGTGGTGGACGCTCTAACCACTAGGCCACCGGAGCGGTTGAACAATCAGTTGTATTTATCTTTTGTGGGAGGGTTCATTAAACTAGCTGGATGTTGAAGAAAAGTTGTCCTAGATAGATGAATAACAGTTATTTCTTCAAAATGGATCGGAAATATATGAATGAAGACAGGTGAAAGGCGCCATGCTATCACCGGGACACTACCAGTGGAATTATGCCTATTTTTTAAAATTTATTTTATCTTTCATTTTTTGGGGTTTGTGTAAGAAGAGGGAGGGGAGTCAATTGAAGTGACACAAAACATCAATATTAGCAGGAAGGAAATATTGACTGAGCTTTATTTTAAAAATGACGAATCCGAGTTACGATACCTATGTATGATTTCTTTAATAATTCATTGGGAATAGTGTATGAATTACTTTCCGTTTATTTTATTTTTTTCGCCTGGGAACTGTGGGACAAAATGAGTATAGTGTCATGGTATACATCACAACTCAATAATCAATTGAACCTTGTCATAAGATAAGTACATTTAGTTTATAACCAGCAGTAGGACGATAATTATCAGATGAATTAGGCTAGTGCTGCATTATTCATGACGTGCTCTGTGATCAGGATAAACGACCAAATACATTTTGTTAAAACCGGTACAAGGACTACATATTATCAGATGAATTGGCTTAGTTCAACATTATTCATGACGTACTCCGTGACAACAGTAGACAAAGCAAAAATGACAACTCTTTGTCAGGTCAACTTGTAATCGATATATTCCACTTTAAATGACATACCTTTGACAATTCCTTTTCATTTTTGATAGATCACCTTACGCTACTCTCCACGTGAATTTATGCTATTGATGTACTTGATTTAATTTTCTGAGTTTTAAAACTTTTGTATTAATTCTAACTTTACAACAACTTTAATAAGATAGCACTGACTATTCTACAACATTAAGCCCAATGTAAAATTCAAAATTATGCACGTAATTTAAATTGTACCGAACTCAAAATAATTATCTATAAACAAATATCAATACGACCACGGTTTAAGATGAATGTTCTATTCTTTGGAGGAGATTAATTTTCTGACACATTTCAAATATAAATGTATATGAAATTCGATAATCTGTACTGATTATCTGGATTATTGGTGTTAACCAGGTTATATTGGAATTAGGAGATCAAGGACTTTACGACCTGTTTTGAAAATCAATACCGTATTCTTACCTGTAATGCTAATGATAAATCTGTGATACAATTCATGTAAATCTTTTTCTTGAGAGGTAAAAACATGTCAGTACGTTCAGTTTTCATTGAATGCCCATTGATAATTATAGAACTTAAATCATAGAACCGCTCCTCTGGTGTAGTGGTTAGAGCGTCCGCCGCGGAAACGGGAGGTCGTGGTATCGATCTCCGGCCGAGATCATACCAAAGACTTACAAAAATGACATTAACAGCTGCCTCGCTTGGCGCTCAGCATTAAGACGTTAGTGTTACAACTGGTCGGCCTGGTGTTGGAATAAAGTGACTGGGTGGGATTTCATTCTAAATATCTGCGGCATGATACCCCATTGCTAGACATCACTACAAACTGCCTCACTGCATACATTGGCCGAGTGTTCTGAAGCGCTGTCCGTTACGAACGACTGCCATCTCACCTCTGTCTGCGTGTGTTCGAGTCTAAGGTTCGGCAAATGTAGTTATGTGAGAAATTTTGCCATTAGCTTCTCGTGGGTCGGTGGTTCTTTCCTGGGTTTGTCCGGGTTCTTCCTCCACCATTAATACTGGCCGCCATATATAGCCTATATTGTGCTGAAAAATGGCGTTAAACCATTAAAAAAAATGCAGACATCGTAGCGATATGACTGAAAAATGTTTAAAGCTACATTAAAAACCATAATCAAACAAAGAAACAAGCACACTTAAAATCACAGCGAACAATCATTTTTCTAACTCTTCAAGAGAAGGAATAAGATTTGTTTTTAAATGTACGCTTTTTGGAAAATTGGTCTGTTTGTACTCAGACGTACACGTATCCTTTATCCAGAGTAGATAATTCACGTTATCTAAAGCACAAACTAAATTATCAATATTGTCAATGTATGTATACAAAAGAGGATATCCTCAACAAGTGGTCATGGTCCGCCAAAAGAATCGTTATTATAATCGTCGTCGTTGTCGTCGTCTTTTCGTACTAGTAGTAATAGTACTAGAAACAGTAGATTATTATATTATTATTACTAGCAGTAGTAGCAATAGTAGTAGTAGTAAAATTAATAGTAGTAGTAGTAGCAATAGTAGTAGTAGTAGTAGTAGTAAAACTAAAAATAGTAGCAGTAGCAATAGTAGTAGTAGTAAAACTAATAGTAGTAGTAGTAGCAATAGTAGTAGTAGTAAAACTAATAGTAGTAGTAGTAGCAATAGTAGTAGTAGTAAAACTAATAGTAGTAGTAGTAGCAATAGTAGTAGTAGTAAAACTAATAGTAGTAGAGGTATCGATAGCAGTAGGAGTAGTAAAACTAATATTAGTAGTAGTAGCAAATTGGTAGCAATTTTATTTCTGTTCCATGTCTTCTTCGTCGCAGCAGTCGAGTTTTGTCGGCGAAACCGTTTACTACGTATAGTTCCTTCAATGCGTGTTTCATATTCTTCGGGGAACTGATTTAGTTCAATGACTAAAGCACTGGACTCGTTGTAAAAGGATGATTACGTTTGATTCCCACCCCACCATCGAATCACCCCGAATCGGCTACCACCTTCGATATTTTGCTTTGCCGTAATATAGCAAACCAGATTTAACCCTCTCGTACTGGTAACAGCTAGTATTGCTAATAATACCATAAATGATCAAGATGATAATGATGGTGATGATGATGACATCGTACTTTTACAGAAGTAGGTTATATGAAACACCAGTGGTAGGGTATTTAATAAGTCAACGATGTTCAAGATTCTAATATCCTACATTATCTGTATTTTGTAATCTAATTTCTCAACAACTTTTAAAGTTCCCTAAAAACACAGGGTTCATATATTTTAAATAGACAATCTTTAAAGGTGAGACAGACTTTGTTTTGCCTTGTCTACCGGGGTGTTGGCCCACTAAATATTTTAAATTTTCATAGGTGCACATTCAACAGTGTCGATGAATTCCGGGTCTGATTCACCACCTTTCTCAATTGATACCATAAATAAAAGTAGTATTCTTTAACAGCTTACGAATTCTCCTACGAAACCAAGACCAACGTACCTGTCCACCAGACTTTCCAAATTGTATTCAAACATTTGCATAGTTCATGGCTTTATTTATAGAAATTGTTGGAATATTTGGTCATACAAAATAAAAGATTACTGTTAATAGCATTGTTTAAATAGATTACTCGTGAAAGTCCGTAAAATCATTGCTGATGAAAACTACCTGTATAGTTATTGTTGTAGGTTTAACGCCATTTTTCAGCACACGATAGATTATACATGGCGGCCAGTATAAATGGTGGAGGAAGAATCCGAGAAAACCCTCGGAAAGATTCAGCAACCAATGATAACCTACTGGGAAGCTTTCTTACATACCCACATTGGCTGAATCTGAGACTCAAACCTACGCAGACAGAGGTGAGATGGCAGTGATCCGTAACGGATATTACTTTAGACCACTTGGCCACTAAGGGCCTCAAAATGATGGTATAGGCAAAAAGCAATGTGGTATGTACTACCAGACAAAATACCCCTGTAATGCCTCAAGTAAACATGTTCAGCTGAGATGGCTTTGGACCTTTTAAAACTGTGCGATTTATTTGCAAACGTTGACATGGTATTTTAATTATGGTATCCTGTGTTCCACTGTATTTCTTTAGTATATCTTTCTTGATATATCTGAACTTCGTAATTCTATGGCACATATTTTGCTGATATGCCGTTAAACTCTGTCTGTCTTTTCTGCCTATATATATACATACCTACATGCATACATAGGGTGAATCATTGATAATTCACACATACTTTCATGCCAACCTACCTACCTACCTCTGTATGTCTGTCTATCTACCTACCTATCTAACTACCTATATGTATGTCTGTCTGTCTGTCTGCCTACCTACCCACCTATGAACCTATGTATGTACCTATGTATGTATGTATGTATGTATGTATGTATGTATGTATGTATGTATGTATGTATGTATGTATGTATGTATGTATATATGTGTGTGTGTGTGCGTGCGTGCGTGCGTGCGTGCGTGCGTGCGTGCACGCTGTGTATGTATGTATGTATGTATGTATGTATGTATGTATGTATGTATGTATGTATGTATGTAAGCAGCAGAGACGGGGAATCCGACAACTTTATAGAAGCGTCTATTTGGCGAACCAAGGCTTCCTCCAAAATCGAAATAAAAGTTTCCTTTGGAGACGCAAAGTCGTTGTCGAGTCCTTTCTGCTGCTATGGGAGTAAAAATCTTTTTACGATTGCAACCGAATATTTGATCAAGTCCGACACGATATCTTGATCTCGAGTCGTGTAACTTTATCGTTAAAAATCCATGTGAGATTGACTGAACGTAATTAAAGGAATTTCTAAAGAGATTATAATCCATATCACCGCCGCACCAAGTTTGTCAAATATTTCGTAGCATATGTGTGTCAACTCCGTTGAATACAGCAAGAATATTGCAGTTATTTCTGATCACGTTTTGGTATTAGAGTGTATCGTTGAGTGATATATATCACATCGGTATTTTTATGCCTACCTCTGGAAAATATCCTTGCGGGATTCTTTTGATTGTCTAACATGACATCATCATATACGACTAAATTGTTAATATTCCCGTCAATACATCAATGCTCTGTGCTTCCTCGATATCGGTTATAAACTCAATAATATCTTCATCGATTTCCGAGTTTGATTTCTCGTTAAAATCCTTTAACACCTCGTAACATCGCTGATCGTCTACACTCGGGGCTACTAAAAACAACTTGTCCCATTTCATCCATCTCGTTATCAAATTAAGTAGCAGTTGTGTCTTGCCACTTCCAGATGGTCCGATTATAATCATGCAATAGAATTTGGTAGCGCTGCATGATGCTTAACTGGTTCTCTTGTTTTTGTCGCCGAAAAATTAATTACATTCATGTTAATATAAATAAATTATGGATCTATATTGTGTGAAATGTAAGAAGCGTACTAGCGCAAACGACTTGACGACAATTACAACTAAAAATAACTGATCAGCACTTGCTGGTGAGTGTGTAGAATTTGGTACAAAAAATTCAGTTTTGTTTCCCTTAATAAAATCAAGGATTTAAAGAAAACAAGGAGGTGATATTGCAGCCAAGTTAGTAAAACTCCCAAGAACACTATGGGCAAAATATCCAGGAGAAAAATACCTTCCAGTATATAATTATTGTGGACCCGGGACCAGACTCGATATCAGACTCTATGATCAAAACCATCCCCGACCCGGTGAAAACCCTATAAACGCTATTGATAAGGCGTGTCATGCTCATGATGTTGCTTACAAAAGCATCGATCTGCAAAACAGACATATCGCAGATGTAAAATTGATTCATGCGTTGAATTCTATCACTGATAAATCCTTCAAAGAGAAATTGGCTTCATGGTTGATAAAATCGGCGATGAAAAGTAAATTGATGTCGGGTCCTGGTAATTAATAACATCAAGGAATCTATTTATTATTCTCCAAGAGGATACTGGAGGGGTAAATCAGCAATCGGTAAACTCGCTAGCGCCGCAAAGGTGAAAAATACTACAGCAGCGGATTGGTTATCCAAACAGGCGATGTGACAAATTTATCTACCACCGCCTAAACAAATTACCTTCTCGCATGTTGATGTCAGCGTCCATAACGAGGTTCATCAAGCTGATATATTATTTCTGTCACATGATGGTGTTTACAAGTATGCGCTAACCGTAGTTGATGTTGCGAGTCGATACAAAGAAGCAAAACCATTAAAGACAAAATCATCAACTGAAGTGACTTCTGCGTTTGAAGGGATTTATCGACGAGGTCCTCTGCATTGGCCAAATCTATTACAAGCTGATCCTGGCAAGGAATTTCAGGGTGCAGTGTTATTAACAATGAAGCATCATAATGTCGCCATCAAACGAGGACATACTGCACTACATCTCGATCAGGCAATTGTTGAACGATATAATCGGACACTTGCTGAGCGGTTATTTAGATGTCAATACGCGAAGGAATTTATTCAGATAAACGATCTCGTGAATGGGTCAAGAGATTACCAGGCGTAATTACCGCGCTGAATAATGAGATTACTCGAACAAGTAATATGAAAGCTAACAACGCGATTATAAAAAAGTATATACCTGTAAAACCACAAAATGATTTTTCAAAACAACCAATACTCGGCAATGTCACTGTTAAATATTTCTATAAACTAGGAGAGCTTGAAGGTGGCAAAAAAGGAGCTACTGATCCTATTCAGAGTATTACTGCACATACAATATCTAGTATAGCGAGATCTACGGGTAGACCGCCAGTCTATAGGTTGGATTCAACTGCTCCTCAGCAAGGATTTATTCGTGAACGATTACAAGTGATACCCGAGGATACTTAATTACCGCCGCGTGGTCTTAACTAGCATCTCTGCGTCGGTTGCATTCATGACAAGTCAGCATCACATTATCTCTGGTATGACTAACACTGTTATTCTTTCTGTCTACGGTAAATTGGCAGGGTTCTTTATCCGACCAACACCAACGCATTATACAATTGCAACTCGCGCAGTGATTATTCTGTTGTTGTTTCAGTGTGATTATAAATTCGGCATCAATATAAAATTTTCTGTTATTTTTTTTTTGTTCTGTTGTTTATAATCAGATCGTTTTTTTCTGATTATATCATCGCTGACAATATCACTTATTGTAGTGTCGTTATCATCTAAAACAGCTCTTCGAAGTTGATTTATTTTTCGTACTCTGGACATCGCAAGATAAACTAAATTCGACCACTCGATGCGTTTATCTATGATCCAAACAATTGTATCGGATATAATCAACCCCTGCGAGGAATGTATCGTCGCTGAGTATCCTAGCTTCCATGGGGATTTATCAGCACGCAATGCATCTTCGACGACATTGATATCAACCAACACAATATCATTTAACACGAGAATTTGCTTCTCTGTCAGGCCTGGAATATAAACTTCAATACTTTGTCTTCGTGTATTCTTGGGTCTATAACACAATATCACTGGAAGTGTTGCAAATTTTTATTTCTGCGTGTTAAATAACTTCATCTGAAATGTGTCTCTGATTATCTTTCTACTTGCCACTATCAAATCGTTTGGTCTCCACGCTTCCCAAAAATCATTTAATGGGGTTTGTGAAATTATTTCACGCGCTATTTTACAATGTATTCTATTCGGTTGTAATCTGATTAGTTTTTTGAACTCGAATAATTCATTATCAAGTGCTCTATGATCGGTATTAATTTCTTCATAATAGTCTACAGAATTCCTTAGCCAATTGTGTGGAGACAAACCGACAAATGGTGGTGGTTGACCATGATCGCCATAGATTATCACTTTTGTATTCGCCAGCAATAACCAATCTAGAAACCTTTGTAATACATCTAACAACACTGCATATCTCATCCCAAAGGATGATTTCAGGAATATATTTCTCCCTCATTCGATCAGGAGTCCATTCGTCACCTTTCCATCGAAAGAAACTATGATAAGTGCAAGCATTAGTTCCTCGTTGTTTCATCTCTCTTGCAAGTCTGTGTGTTGGTGTTAGCACAATCATGGTTGATTTCCCTCGAAAAATTCGATCGCACGAGTCATCTTCCCTGACCCACCACAGCCATTTAAGTAACTGGTTTTATATCTTCATATATTGGGTCGGAACACGACGGTACATTAGATAGTTCTGATATCTGATTATTTTACAAGTAATTGTTTTCAATCGTAACATCTGTTGATTTGGAATAATCACGCAGTATTTCCTTTTTAATTCTCCATGATCCCAAACTCTCGTCTGAAAAAGTGAATTCAGCCACTGGTTCTTTATGTTTTACGTCTATATAACATGAATCAGTGGCTACTCTAACCGCGGTGTCAGGAAGTCTATTTATCATCGAAAGTAAATTAATAGAAGCATAAGCCAGCATAGACGACCTTAAGTACGTATATTGAGGATTTTCTCCATCTGTGTAAGTAACAATTATACCCAATTTGGTTCAATCTGACAAGAAAGCGTCTTAATGATCGACGTATATACCCCTAAATGTTACATATGCGATTATAAAATCGTATTCAGCATCATCTATAATCAACCGCGAAGAATATAGGTTGTGGTCGTATTTTTTCACTCTGTCTGAACTTACCAATTATTCTTCTACTGAAATCTTTTGCGTGTTTATTTCTAACTTCAAAGATTTCTTTTGACCATTCAACGATATATTCTTCGTCGAGATCGGAGAATTGTTTTTTGTTTTCGGTGATTATACTATGTAGACTATCGGGTTGTGGTAACCAGATTTCAGTTTGTTTCCGATATGATATAATTGCTTCACTGACAATCAGCGATATCAGCATTTTAGAATCAATCATATACCGTAATAAAACTATTGGCGTCCAGTGTTTTTCAGAGATGTGTCTACCAAACCAAACATAACAGCACGGATGAAGTAGCAGCAGAGGGGGCGAATCAGACAACTTTTTTTTGTTTTTATTTTTGATTATACCCCCTCCAAAATAACACTAGACCCTTCTCGCGAAAAAATAAGTCTCCGACCCTTGTCTGAAAACATTCGCGTTTTCGTTGATGTCGCAACGTCGTTGTCACTCACCCCCTCTGCTGATAGAACTTTCAGTTCTAGGTTTACGGTGATTTTAACCGAATATTTTATCAAGTCCTTACTACGACGAAAATCCTTTCAGGATTTCACAAATAGACTAATTTGTAAAACCTCCTCTTGTAAATCAATCAGATTATTAGACTGGTCAGTGAGTTTGAAATTAATTCTGGTTAATGAATTATTATGACATCGCATATAGACTGGATTCACCGGGGACTCAATTATTAAAAACCCTGGAGGAGCTGTTGGTGCAAATGAATACAAAATATATCCTTGCTGAGCTTGATTTGATCGTTCTAGATTAATTTGATAGCTTCCTTCGATCACATCGCATACTAAATTGAGCGCAATCACCGATGAAATATTCACGTTGAACGGAGCAATATGCCTGCCACCACCATCTGGGTCATTATTATGTTTGAGGATAGTTGTTTGTGGTTGTGATGGTGTTTTTTTCCACGTATCATGGATTTTTTTGAAACCTTCATCGATGGCATCATCGAGAGATTTTTGTAGTTCTAAGAGATTATATCCTGGTAGTTTGAATGTTGGAATATCTCTTATGCGGATCTTATAGTCTATTGCAAATAAATCTCTTGTTTTAGGACTACTGTCACCTAATACCTCTTGAATAATTTGTGAATGAAATGTTTCCATGTCATTGATGATTTTGTTACATGTTTCTACGACACTGATAAATTCACCTCGGGTGAGAGTGCCGGATCTAAGTGATATAAACAACAACGAAATATCGTTATTGAAAGCTGTGAAATTTTCAGTGATTTTATCCCGGTTAGCAAGATGATGAATAAGTTTTATTTTTTCATCATATTCTACTCTAATGAAAAAATACGACTTATCATAATATCTATAACTCTTTATTGGATTATCAGATTTTATCCTGTCTGTGATATAATCGTTTTTTTGTGGTTCTGGTAATTTAACGGTTTTTCCTCCGGGTGGTAATTCAGGCCATCCTAGTACGGTTCTAATAGAACTCTGATAGATATCTACGACGTATCCTTCTGTGCTTATTTCAATGGCAGATGATAGTGTCGGCACATGAACTGTTATAGCTATTTTTGATTCTTTTCCAGTAATCGATTTTATTCTACGCGCGAATTCATCATTGATTTGTTCAATTTGATATGATCCGGTTGGTATGGAAACAACGTTCCAGTCTGGGGTACCGTCGGGTTTATTCTTATTTGCAAATACCAGTGAATTATTGGGTTGTTGACCACCAAATGATTTTGACCTAATATTTGGCCAACTGTGGTATACTCGTAATTTTGCTAGCGCTATCTCCTTCACTGGGACTGGAGAGGGGAAATTCACACTGAATTCTGGATTCGTTGAGGTTATTGAGATCATGCTTGTTTGTACTGGGTTTGTGTTCTCCATTATTTGTTGAAGTAATTCCATGTGTTGTCATTGTTATTATATTCATGATGTATTTCTAATTTTGACATCGCAGAATCATATATATCTACCATCGCTGAAAACTCACTCTCTGATATAATTGTATCATCGAGAGATGACGATATCAATGAGGATAATTGCGAGTATGCAGTAGACACAACATGAAATTGAATTATGTAGTCTTGTAGTTTCCATTGGCTGCATGAGGATATTTTTTTTGTGATTATTGAAATTATTCCAGCGATTGTTGTTGCCGCAGAAATGCAAATTGGAACAGCTATCGGAGCCATCATTGTCACTGAAGACAGTATAATACCAGCTCCGGTGATTACACCACTCACAGCGTACACAGTAACATCAATTGCGGTAATTCTCCTGCGGTATTTTTTAATTTTCAATTCATACTCCTCAGACAAGGTTTTGAGTCTAGTTTGATACTCTCTGACCTGATCATAGCGATATTGCGATGATGAAATCATTTTTATTTTAAATACGCTATCGTTTTCAATTACGATTTACTTAAATTCGCTACGAATTCCACATACCACGTTGTTGAGACCCTAACCAAATCTTTATCAGTAGATGTAATTGTAAACTTTTCAGTTCTATCCTTGTCGATGATCGTTGAAATCGTATTATTGACCCCGGATGAACTGGACGATGAAATATTAAATTGAGACAATGGTGTTACTAGTGTTAATCGATAAATACCCTTAACGGTTGCAGTGATATCTAATTTGTTGTTTGTAGGTGACCACTCCAATGATCCGTGTTGGATCGTGTATACTAAGTTGTTGGTTTTCTCATGAGGAATTTTTGTTTTTTCAATGGTTGTTATCATCCTCGAAAGATCACCTTTGACGGCTTCGATGAAGTTTTTCGTCTCATCGATGGATTTTTTAATATCAGGGAGTTTTAGTTCAATTTTATCGAATGTAGTTCCAATAAATTTATCAATGATATTTCTACGAAAAGCATTATAACTTCGTATATGATCATCCAGCTCACGGCTGTGGGTGGTAATCTTGTTGTCTTGGGTAGTAATCTTGTTGTCGTTGTCGGCAATCATGCGGTTGTTGGTGATAATCATCTTGTTGTGGGTGGCAATCGTGTCTGTGATCGTAGACACAAGTGCGCCTGGTTTAAGTCGTCCGTCGTTGGAATACAGCGCAATAGAGTTTTTAGCGGCGTCGCGCTGCCGTATCAAAATATCATCCAGAGAAATATTACTAGATTTCAATTTACCCTGATCGGAAAATAACGCAATGGTGTTCTCGATTGCGTTTTGTTGTTTAACTAAAATATCATCCAGAGAAATATTACTAGATTTCAATTTACCCTGATCGGAAAATAACGCAACGGTGTTCTCGATTGCGTTTTGTTGTTTAACTAAAATATCATCCAGAGAAATATTACTGGATTTCAATTTACCCTGATCGGAAAATAACGCAACGGTGTTCTCGATTGCGTTTTGTTGTTTAACTAAAATATCATCCAGAGAAATATTACTAGATTTCAATTTACCCTGTTTGTCTTGAAATACAACTATTTCATTTGGGTCAACACTTGTTAAGTTCAACGTCTCAGCGATTTCATCTTTAATTTTTTTTTTTATATCCTTGATAGAATCAGGAGTTGCAGTGTCATCGGGTTTGGGTTTCAGAGGTTTTCCCCAAATATCAATCATGATATTTTATATATCTCTCTCTAAAAAGCGATTACTAGTGTAGTCATTTACGACAATGTGTGGTGATTTTCTAGATGCTGAAATAGCGTCAAGGACATTTAATACTTCACTGCCGCATATTGGTGGGTCATTGATTTGTTGTGTTGGTAGCGTAGAATACCAAGTCTTCATTGGAAGGGTTTTTATATAACGCATAAACTCTTTTGGTGGGGCTAATCCATATGAATCAAAATAGACAATCCCACGTGGATCAATAGCGTATGCAACCCAGTGAGTTCCAGGTCCGGTGCTGTTATCGAGATTAATAATACCTGTTTCAGTTTTGTTTGGTTGATGTGGTAATTGATCTTTCATAAAAACACCTCTGAAATTTTTAATCACTAGTTTTTTAGCAGCATCCATTAAATCAAAATTGGACATTGGAACCATAGACTCCTCAATTAATAAACCGTTCCTGGTAGTATCAGGCCTGATCCGTGAACGGATCTCCCGCTGTACCATGAATACGGGGTTCCTGGTAGTCTTAGACCCTTTCCGCTGTACCATGAATACGGGGTTCCTGGTAGTCTTAGACCCTTTCCGCTGTACCATGAATACGGGGTTCCTGGTAGTCTTAGACCCTTTCCCTTTTTTTTATACCCTCGACCTTTCTTCGGTTCATATGATTCAGCAATGCTCTGTACCGCTTTTGTTCCCAAGCCTCCAACTACCCCCAATGCGGCCGCTTTTGCTACTGCTGGGGCTGCTGCCGCAACCAATGCTGGTATTGCAGCAAACAACGGAAATATACCACCTGTTTTTATCATATTTTTGATAGCAGCCGAAGAGAGTGTGATCTGAACTCCTTTTTTATCTTTGAAAGCATCATTGAAATGTTTCACTTGACGAGTTGTCAGCGATAATTTATTTGCACCACCAGTCATTTGATTAGGTTTCAACGTGATTGTGGTTCCACATTTTTTAGCCGATTCTGATTGCAATTTTTTGATTTGACCAGGAGTTAACGCAACACTAATAACACTATATGACATGTTATACATAATTGATTGATTCTAAATCGTAAAACCATTCAATGGAAATATCCTTCGGATTTTCAATTACATATTTTCCACTGGTGCATCTACCACTCTCATTCTTCCACCAACACCTTCAAGTAGCATTGATTTATCACTGAGAATGACAGCAACCGCTCTATAATTAGCAACAGCACCAGGACGGGTTACACGGGCTCTAAAGTGTATATCAACGACAGATTGTCTCACCAAGTCGAGATGTTCCAGCGAAAAGTAATAAATCGGATACAGATTTTTAAAATCATATTGTGATATTTGCAAACCGGTATCCACATTTTGATCACGTGCCATAAATGACAACAGGTTATGATAGACACGTGCAATATGATTTTGACCGTAATCAAGTTGCACATCTTCAGATGGTTCCTGTTGTCCGTTTATTCTCAGTGAGACCTCTCTAACACCTAACTGATCAAATATCATATGACTTCGTTGTTGATTACCAACTCGATCATTATTCTGTAATGCAATAAATATATGACGTGGAGCTGAAACCCCTTGTTTTGATGCCAGGTGCCATGTGAATGTACCATCAACATTGTCTTGTTTAGTATCCGTAGTCACTGATAACCAACTCAATAACGACTTTCCTCCTTGGTCCATAAATGATAACAATTTTCCTTCTGCTGTGATTGATGGAGTTAACACTGGCATCCACAATGATAGTTTTGTTAAAACGACTTTACCATCAGGAACAGCAGCATCACGCCATATTGCATCATTATCAGTACCCTTTCGTACAAGCGCTACTGTGTGTTTAGCTCCATAAATAACTTTTCGGACGTTTCTACAGAATCCGAATATATGATGCAGTGGAATTGCACATGAAAATTGTCGACGCTGTCCTTGTAATGTTGATACACGTGTTGCAAATCCTAGATTGTAAGTAGTAATAGTATTTATGACATCAAAATCACCAGGTGGTCTTGTATATCCGGCTGGTGCTGGATGAACTGCAGTGGCTTGTGTTGCCTTGACTCTAGAATACTGGTTGTGTTCAGCGTTATCAGTAATATCCTTTGCAAACATCATAGATGGACCCGCTGATCTTGAATAATCATCAGAATATCTCGCTAACCCTATGATTGTTGTGGCCACATCAACTTCACGGTCAATGGATTCAATTTCTTTTCCATCAATGAGATATCTAGCGCTTTCAAATAACGCCATGATACCGTTATTAACAAAACCAACTCGGGTAGTTGGGCTAATGTCATATGGGGTATCAGCTGCAACATTTGTTACAAGTTCTCCTTCTACTTCAATAAACGCTTCACAAGGCAAAAAGTATTTACTGGTATCATGAACTTGAAGTTCAATTCGTGATCGGAGATCTGGTTGTACTGCGTGATAAGAATAAAATTGAAAATCGCGTACAGAATCATCTTTACGCACTGGGGCATCCATATCAAATGCTGGATCAGATGACCTTTTGAACATTTTATTCTATTTATCAGAGTCTAAATCGGATTTTCCATTTCATCGTGAAAAACGCTAGCGTTTTCGTCGTGGTTTTTTAAAGCCACTTCCTGCTATCATGTTTGCTGTCATATTATTTTGGTCCTCTTGATTTACCATCGACGCTAGTTTTTCATCTACTGCGTTATTTATAATTTTACTAACACTTGCAGGCATCTCTGCTGTAGATGGCAATGGTACCTGTTTCTCTTTTCGTCTCACTAATGATGTTATTTTATCCTTCGCAGTTGAAAACGCTTTCCCGGCAAGATCTCCAACAGTACTAATACCCTTATCACGAATAACATCAATGGCTTTCATTCCAAGTTGTTTAGCTAACGGCATCACTTTTGGGGCCGTTCTTGAAAAGAATCCTAAAATGGTCTTGCCGAGGCCATCTCCGTAGTATGCTCTATAAACTGGAAACCGTGAATTAACTACATAGACGAGGGTTGGTTTATCATGATTGTAGTGTACGATCATTATTATAAAACCAATAGTGTTTTCAATTGTTATTTAATCGCTATGATACCCATTTGCTAACTCGTCAATGAAATCTCGATATGTTTTGATATCCATGATACCGCCGGCAAATAACCGTTTACAGATATCAGCTGCTTCATTAATTATTTCTGGAGAGTTATTTCCAGCTCGGAATCCTCCTACAAGAACATCTAATCGTGATATATCATTGATAACACTATCAGGACAAGTGTTTCCAATCCTTGGATTTCCTAATCCACTTCCGCTATAACCAGTTGCTTCATCTAGTTTGTCTGTATCCGTGGTTTGTAAATAATCAAGAGTATCATCATCATCAGGTGGTAGTTGTTGTTTTTTAGGTGAAAAAGATATTTTCTTTGCAGGTTGCTGTCGCTTTCTTTGCAATCTTGGCGGTTTTTGTTGTTGTTTAAACTCTTCGTATTGATTATACACGTGATCCACCATCCTGATATATTCAATGTATGATGCACTATCTGTCTTTTTTTGACTTTTTCCAGTTTTGATTTTATAGAATATATCAGCCCAGTGAGTGAAATTCTTAACAAACTTATGATGTTCTGGTTTCAACATTTTTTTTCTGTCTTCATAGGACGTAACAACAAGCGTAGGAATTTCTGTTGGATCAGTCTCATCAATTGCTGCTAACCCTTCTTCGTTAAATCTCATGCGTAAATCATCTACTGTTCTCTTTGATTCTATTTGTTTTGTTTGTTCAGTTTTCGCTGCTATTTTTTCAAGTTCACCAATAACAGATTTTCCCGTCTCGGGACCATCTCCCAGTAAAGCACGCTCTACCCCCTTTGTTGCTGTGGTTACTGGTTTAAACAACTCTTCAGACCCCAGAGCAAAATCAGTTTGTAAACTCTGTCGTTGTTGCAGTTTATTCCTGACAGAGTCGCGAATTGGTATAAATTTCTTAATTGCATCCAGTCGTTCACGAGCCAATCGGGTCGTTAATGCTTCATTGACCATTATTTGAAATCAGAAACCATTTTTCAATTGTAAAACAATTTTTCCCATCGATGATTCCATCCTAACGGTCCAAATTTTTATTGCTGTGAAATATTTTTATTTTCGCAGTGTGAAATATTTTCACTGATTCAATAAAAAAATGACAAAAAAAAAAATGAAAATCTCAAGGAGATTTTACTGTCTGACAAAATCTTTTGAGGGTCGGTCAATCAAAATAGTTCATTTTCTTGAATTAACGCTCGTAAGTTTCTAATTTTAGAATTAACTTCCTTTTTCAATTCATATCCGTTACCCAATTCTTTTCGTATTCCTTCCACGATAGTATATAACGGAACAAACACATCTACTTCACTGGAAAATGCAAGAGAGTCTCGAATAGAATTTTGAATTTTTTTGATGAGTGCATATTTCTTTGGTAACATATACTTGTTAGTGCTAACTCCGTATTCTATATCCTGAAAATCCGACTTGATTTGATCAGGATTTAACCCATCTGACAATTTAATATTCTGATTTTTCAATTTTCCAATTTCAACTATGATGCTATTCATAATTTCAGAATTCATATATGATAATACATATTTCTAATTCATTTTTCAAAAATAAATGAGCCGTTAATAGTTTTAAAATTCAGTCTGTATATATAAATATCTTTTTTAAAATTCAGTCTGTATATATAACTATCTTTTTTAAAATTAATTCTGTATATATAAATATATTTTTTAAAAATTCAGTCTGTATATATAACTATCTTTTTTAAAATTCAGTCTGTATAGGGGGCGCTCACCAGTTAATATGTACTTTTCAGATAGTGACGTATGTGAGGTGAAGTTGTTTGCATTTGTAACATGCACAATGGAGAATAAGTTGGCATATCTCAATGCTACTTTGATGTAATGTGGCTGATATTTCTTTGGATACTGCACTTGTGGAAATTGTAAATGATCTAAGCGCATGGTACAACAAAATGGATGCTCCCTTGTGCTTGAAAAATTAGCCAGAATTAATCAAAAGTACACTAACTTTAGCAGTTATTAAACTAGGGAAAACGAATTTTGCTGAAGTAGGCAATAGCAGCTTCTGAAAGTGCAATGAACAAATTACAAAATATCTGAAAAGTAAAAAAAGTTATCGTACCATTTTTCTACAATTTACCTCTGAAGTCCAGGGAGTGAAAATGACCATGCGGAGCTAGCAGTTTGTTTACATGAGCACATCTTATGTTAGCCCAAGCTGTATACTCTAGAACCTAAAGTACACCCATCAATCATACATCAAAATAAAGGGAATTGAAAGTTCTTCTCCCAACACCTAAGATATACAAAGTCTTTATTATATTGCCAGTATAACCAGTGAAGAAATCCCAGAAAATTATTTTTCTTTAAAATTCTAACCCTATGCAAAGTACGAAACTGTAGAGCGCCACCTTAAAGAACCACTAAAGATGTGTTTTCAACTTATTGAAAAACTTGTCATATTCTGCTGTCAATTTCAAACATATTGATATATCATACATGGTATTTACTTCCAAAATTACAAACACATAGTTAATTTACTATACCCCTCTGAAGTAACTTAAATGTAGCTTCATGACGTCAAAACTGTATTTTAACGTCACTGGGAAATGCTATTATTTTGACATTAAAGAAAGACATTCAAGAATAAATGCATATGAAGTATTTGTTTTATTTTTCAATCCAAACATCAAATAATGTATTTAGATCATTTCCAAAGTTGCAAACTATACTTGGGTCATGTATACATGTAAATCAAGTGAGAAAAGTGAGGAAAATTCCATAAAGTTTGAGGTAATAGTGCAAAAATTGTCCAGCATTGGATTAAGAAAAAAAGTCCTTGATGCTATAAATTCATAACAGTAGACATAAATATATATTTTGTTTGTAAATAATTACTTTTTTCCCCGGCACTAGTAATCTAATTTGAATCTGCACTAATGCTTGTATGTCAAAGAATTGAAATGAAAAGTCAAGGGGAATTAACTCCTGGTGAGACCATTCCATGGACCAGGAATGTGATTGATGATTACATACATAATCGATTACAATGAAAATCAAATATGTTGACTGCTTTATATGGTAAAATTAATTATAAAACCAAAACATGCAGACTTGTATGCTAAAAAAGGGGGTAGGTGTGTTTCCCAACAATTTCAAGCCCCAGCCTGATTATGATGTTACATACTGTCTAAGATCCATCACAACCAGGAACTACTGGTAACCATGATGTCACTAATACTACATCAACCCACGTTAGCCACTATCTAAGAAAACATGGCTAAAGGAAGAGCTAAGAAAATAGCTATTTGTCCACAAGAGTTCATACAACACAGTCAACCATAGGACTATGGATTACGAGTATCCAAGAGTGACCAACCTATTCAGGTTGCAATCTGGTTCTACATCTCCACAAATAAAGCGCCCAAGAATTGATGTATATGAAGAATCACTATCTTCCTGTGGCCCAAATAAAGTGCACCCAAGCTTTGCCCTGAATTGGAGAAAGAAAGAAATGAAGAAAACTTAATTGTTGGGTCACATGTTGCAGCGTGTTGTCAACATCAATGGAAATGTAATTATGAACATACCAAAACTAACTAGGATATTGGGAACATTGTGCATAGTGTATGACTGAGCTGGAAATTGCAAGCGATACAATCCACCGATGTATAAAAAAGCAAAACTCAAGGACTGTGTGCCTTTTTAACAGTTAAATGTACAAACTGCAATCTGCAGGAAGCAGAACAGGCTGCCTGTCCAGAAAAGTGCCAAGGGCATAGAAAGTGAGGCCCAGGCACAGGAAATTTAAATGCGATGTTGGCACTTTCTTGCTACAAGGCCAAAGTTGGAGTGACTGACTTGCCCATTTAGCATCCTATTACTCAAAATTTCTGCCATATGGGAAACATTTAAATCTTTCTTATATTAAAAAGCTTGAATATTTACTAAGAAATTTTGTCTTAGATGTCAAGCTAAGTAAAATTTCACACTTTCTAAACACAAATAAGTGCGAGAGCTTGCACAATATCATTTTTACCAATGCACCTAAAATATCAGTATGGAGCAGAAATTTTGATGCATTATGTCATTCATTCCCTCATAGCTCTGAGTATGGTACAGGAAACTTTACACTCCCACTGACCAAGTCTCATGGAATTGTTCTACTCAGTCTGATCCAGTATTTCAGCTCATAGC
The DNA here is from genome assembly GCA_029339505.1 of Unio delphinus. Lineage (NCBI taxonomy): Eukaryota > Metazoa > Mollusca > Bivalvia > Unionida > Unionidae > Unio > Unio delphinus. The sequence goes on from JAQISU010000025.1 coordinate 4,393,196, forward strand.
AGAATGAGATCAGAGAACAGTAAAAGATAGGGAGAGGAAATCAAGTCTTCAGTACAAGTACATATGCTACATCAAACGCAAACAAAAAAGCAACAGAAAACTTGTACAAAATTCAATGTTTGCTAATTCAATAAATAATTTTATACCCAATGAACATCCATACACTTTAAATCCTTTAAATGAATGCATGTAACAATTATTAAATGTACCTGACTATCACAGTATACACCACTCCCCCTAGCCCATATTGCCTTGGCATTCACCATAGGCTTTACATGATTTTCTAGCCAAATTTTCTCTTTTTTGGTTCAAGTGATAAATGATCATGTTTTTGTATGGCATCTATGTGATACGTCACACTGATATGGTAGTGAATTTACCATAGTTTCAACATAGAACCTTAGTCGGTGAGCCAAAGCAATCTTTCTTTTCCCACGAAAGGTTACATAAATTATTCCATAACCATGTTGTTCATGTGAGCCTGTCCAAATGTGACACTTGCTGTAGACTTGTGTATGTTGAGTTAAAGCTCTTTTATATGTCATTATATCTTGAACTGTTAATTTAGTTTGAAATATTTCTGACTTAGCTTAATAAACCATGACCATATGATACTACAGAATTTTTTTAATATGTCAATACAAAATTATTTAATACCAAAAAAATAAATTTTGTTAATAGTTTAATTTGACAATGAAAAAACAGGGAAAAATATCCAAATTATTACCAGTTCAAAGAAGAACTGATAGCATCTTCCTTGAGAAATGTGAAATTAATGAAACATTTTTAAAAACAATGACACACAGAGGTTTCTAATTGCCACTAGTCTATGTCGTATTGTGTACAATAGAAAGGGACATAACTCTTCTCAAGCCCACCTGCAGCCGCTTAATTAAAGCAGAATTTGGAATGTAAAGATATTTAAGTTCTAAACTGCAGTGAATTTAAACTAAATGAGCCAATATTAATACAAACAGCAATAAATATAACTCCATGGGTATACACCTGAATGCTCTTTATGGGGGCGCTCACCAGTTAATATGTACTTTTCAGATAGTGACGTATGTGAGGTGAAGTTGTTTGCATTTGTAACATGCACAATGGAGAATAAGTTGGCATATCTCAATGCTACTTTGATGTAATGTGGCTGATATTTCTTTGGATACTGCACTTGTGGAAATTGTAAATGATCTAAGCGCATGGTACAACAAAATGGATGCTCCCTTGTGCTTGAAAAATTAGCCAGAATTAATCAAAAGTACACTAACTTTAGCAGTTATTAAACTAGGGAAAACGAATTTTGCTGAAGTAGGCAATAGCAGCTTCTGAAAGTGCAATGAACAAATTACAAAATATCTGAAAAGTAAAAAAAGTTATCGTACCATTTTTCTACAATTTACCTCTGAAGTCCAGGGAGTGAAAATGACCATGCGGAGCTAGCAGTTTGTTTACATGAGCACATCTTATGTTAGCCCAAGCTGTATACTCTAGAACCTAAAGTACACCCATCAATCATACATCAAAATAAAGGGAATTGAAAGTTCTTCTCCCAACACCTAAGATATACAAAGTCTTTATTATATTGCCAGTATAACCAGTGAAGAAATCCCAGAAAATTATTTTTCTTTAAAATTCTAACCCTATGCAAAGTACGAAACTGTAGAGCGCCACCATATATAAATATAAATGCAGACAAAAATAAATAACAACCATGATGAGCGGTTATCAGTCATTTGGCCCCCTTGATATAGGCCACTGTGTCTTTCATAGGGTTCTTTCTATGAGTATTTCCATTTTTTTTTCTGAGATTTCTTCGATCTCGATTTGACACTATTTGGCCGGTAATTCATTTTTGAACACCATACGGGGCTACCCAAATGTGACGGAGAGCTAATTACATCCATGGATGTTATTTATTTTAGGTCATTTATATTTACATTCACCGGAAACATATTCCCCTAAGAGTGAATTTAACTCGTCAAATAACGGGTTAGAATCACAAGAGGGTATGTTTACGTGAAATGACCTAGAGGTTACATATATACGACAACACATCTTTGGAACTCCTTGGTTGCCTTCACATCCAAGTAAGCCCAAAGGAAACCCGAAACATACATCTCCGGAAGGGAGGCCTAACGTGGCAAACGCCATCTTAGACCGCCCAGAAGATATGCTTGGGGTGACGTCACAACATATACTTAATTAAGGACAGCACAAATACCGTATATATTTCCACTCGAGTGTTGTGGCAAATTGTAGGTATACATATACTTAATTAACTTAATTAAGGACAGCACAAATACCGTATATATCTCCATTCAGATTGTAGGTATACATATACTTAATTAACTTAATTAAGGATGGATTATAATTCAATGATGATGTAATGATGATGGGACGGCACAGACATCACAAACATGAAACGACGGGGCTGATTTTCAAAGGCCAATTCGACCAATCAAAGCAACCCATGAAATTAAACCCGGTTGCATGATTGAGTAAAAGTCAACCACGCACACGTGTCAATGGCGTGGGTTATTTTTTGACTGGTCGAATTGGCCTTGAAAGCCCCAGCTTTAAACCTTTCATTTAGTATATAAGGTGACTAATACAGCAGCTTCAATCCACAGAGTGTGTTATTTTATTTTCTTGAATTACTTGTTAATGGTGCTTCACAGTATTAAAATGAGACAGAATATTTGCATAAAGCACTAAAAAAAAGAATATAATCGTTTGAAAACATTTTATATTTGATTTCTTTTCTAATTAATTATATCCCAAGCCGCTGAATCACAATTTAGGGGGAAATAACCCACGCCATACTGTAATGTAATTTTTATAGATGTAGCATTTGTACATCTTTTATAGGTGCCATGTCGGCATCCTCTTTTTTTTAAAATCTTTATTCAATATTTACATATTAAATTATACAAATGATAGTCAACATACAGACATTTAAAAACACTTATATTTACACATAATAGTAGAAACATATATGAGTAGGTGGGAGGGGTTGTTATTCTCTCCCTTATCAACTCGACACCATCTAAGGGAGAGAGTATATAAAGGGAATTAATACATCAATCCGCAAGGTATGCTATTTTATTTTCTTGAATTACTTATTAATGGTGTTTCACAGTATTTAAATGAGACAGCATATTTGACTTAAACACTAGAACAAAGAATATAATTGTTTGAAAACATTTCTTTTCTGACAAAACAATGCCCAGCGCTGAATCACAATACCCATTAAACAAGTTAACACAATCTAAGGGAGAAAGTATACACGTGTGTTATCCTGTAACGCCTGCATCTCCGGATCACATCCTATGTTTATGAAATACGCATTAATCGCACGTGAGACAGAATATTTGACTTAAACACTAAAAAAAAGAAATATTTTCTTTTCCTATAAAACAATACTCAAAAGCTAAATCACAATGATAACTCCCTTGGTTATATCATTTAAGAGTTGTCTCCCTTGGTGTTATAGACACATACGAAAATCGAATTTTTTGTCCTGTCTTTTTTGAAATGGTAAAGAATTAACAAGCACGGGTGAGGTCTGAATTCTTGGTTCATTTGTATAATAACACTATTTTTCTAATTCATTGTTTGGTTTAATTATAAGTCTCTGTATATAATCTTGAGCAGTCTTTATTATTTTGTCATCGTTGGGGTCAATGACAGTATTTTTTATTCTTTTATCATAATAGCGTTTTAGTTCCCTGTATCGTTTGCCGCCACACATAACGCATAATTGCGATCTCCCCCTGACCCCAACCCCACATCGAATACAGGGTAACGGACCAAGGCTTCCACGACGAAAGCTTTGCATATGATACCAACAGAATTCATTTCTGCATGATTTGTTACACGGTGTCACTGATCCAATCATAAGCCATTTGCAATGATTCATTATACTTAAATCTTTCATTTAAATGCTTGTTTTAATTATAGTATGGAGGAGTTCGAGAGATTATCGAAAATTAAGCCTTGGAAAAGTGTTCAATTCAATCTTGATAGAGTTTCTGATACACCAAAGAATAAAATTCTTGATAGAACCTTGATTAGTAAAATCAGAGACTGTTTTAATGAATTCAAGCGTGATGGGGCAGCTCATTGTTGGTCAACATTTCGAATTGATGGTGTTGTTGACGCTACCATGAATGATGAAAAAGCAGCAGTGATAATCTCACGTCTTGGGGAAGAAAGAAATTTTTTTCGAATAAAATTCCTTATCCGTGATAATGGAAAATGGATCATTAGGGACAAATACGAGCCTATTCTTAAGGACAAAAAAACTGTCACTGTGACTCAGGATTCAAAACCAGGAATTTTGACTGGACTTGATAAACCCTACTACGAAAGATCTTATCCTGTCACAGTAGTTGTTTACGGGATATATCCGCTCAATGAAAAACCTGATATTTCAAAACTAGCACCCATGAAATATTCGACAGGGCTCAATTGTGTAGCAACACGAATAATGGAACACTTCACAAATGCGTCCCGGGGAAATAAACTAACTGATCTAAGACGAAAAAAAATAACCGAATGGGAACTGACAGTGAAACAGCATGGGGCAACAATTCAAGATATAGCCAAATTAGAAACATCATTGAGATTTCCAATATCGGTAAGGACAATCACCGGAGAAGTATTATACGAATCGAAATATAAATCACAGGGAGCTCCCATTGAAATTATTGATCATAACGCACACGCGTGGTCATCTGCAGTAACAATATTCCCACGGGATAGAACCGTAAAATATCTGTTTGGAACCGAAGAGTTTTTTTCAGAGCAGAAATTATTTGATGCTATTTACCATTTGAGTAAAAACGATTCTGTGTCAGTGTGGCTATTTCATAGTACTTCAGACGAAGAATGTAGATTTGATCAGTTTGTAAGGCCTAACGGAGAATTGTACCGTACTGAAGAACTGCATAATCAAATGAAACAACTAGCTAGTGAGTTTTCTCCCCAGAGTTCTCTGGGGGAAGACAACGATCAATTATTAGCAAACTGTTTTACACTTCCATCAGTTGTAGCACATTTTGCTAGGAAGAAAAACGCGTGGAAACCAACCCGAAGTGAGTTCTTATCAGATGTCAAATTGTCCTGTCTTGAATACAGCCATGGAGGATTATGGAACATATACACCGCTGATACCGTTATTTCAGTTGATATGATTGCATGTTATCCAGGAAGTTTTCTTGGGTATGGAGAGTGTGAGAAATATTTCAAACGATTTGGACACCCGACACACGAAATGACCCGTGTTGCTATTAATGGACCACTGCCACATTTCGATTTAACCGGATTCGCTTGTGTAGTATCATTTGAAATGGCTGAAGGACTTCATCCGTGTAGTTATCTTTGGATTGGTAAACATGTCTGAAAAACACTGGATGCCAATAGTGTTATTACGGTATATGCTTGATTGTAAGATGTTAAAATCATTAATTGTCAGTGAAGCAATTATATCCTATCGAGCACAGAAATCAGTCTGGTTACCACAACCTGATCTAGAAAAAATAATTAGCGAAGAGCGAAAACTGTTTCCTGATTTTAATGAACAACAAATCATGGATTGGTCCAGACAGTTATTTGAAATCAGAAACAATGAAGCAAAAGATCTTGGACGAAGAATAATCGGTAAATTTACCCAAGGTGGCAAAGATGATAATACGAGATATTCTTCACGATTGATTATAGACAATGCTGAATACGATTTTGTAATCAAAGATTTAACGAATAGGGGCTTATATGTCAATTGTAAGGACGCATTTATGTCCGATGGAACCAAATTGGGTACAATTGTTACTTACACTGATGGATACCATCCGCAGTACACATATTTGAGAGCTTCTATGCTTGGTTATGCTTCTATTAATTTATTTTCAATGATCAATAGATTTCCTACCACCGCAGTTAGAGTTGCTACTGACTCATTTTACATAAATAGCAAAATGGCTGATTTTAAGGCTACTGGCAACGAGAATTGGGGGTCATGGAGAATTAAGAAGGAAATGCTTCATGATTATATTCCATCAGCAGATGTTACCATTGAAAATAATTACTTAGAAAGCAATCAGTGTTCAGAATTTTCTAGTGCACCACCGATTTCTGATCCAATCTGTAGATATAAAACAGTTTATTTAAACGGCTGTGGCGGGTCAGGAAAAACAACCCGGGCAATTGAGTTATATCGTGGGAAATCAAACATGATTGTGCTAACACCAACTCATAGACTCGCCAGAGAGATGAAACAACGAGGGGTAAATGCCTGCACTTATCATAGTTTCTTTAGATGGAAGGGAGATAAATGGACTCCTGAGCGCATGGGAGAGAAATTTATTCCTGAAATTATCATTTGGGATGAAATAGACACAGTGTCCGAAGATGTCTTAAAAATATTTCTTGAGTGGTTGTTATTGAAGAATACAAAAGTCGTCATGTGCGGTGATCACGCCAACCACCACCATTTGTCGGTGCATCTCCCCATGAATGGCTAAAGGGTTTTGTAGACTATTATGAAGAAATTGATACTGATCATAGATCACTTGATAATGAATTAAAAGAGTTTAAGAAATTAATTAGATTACAACCGGATAGAATCCAGTGTGAAATAGCCCGTGAAATAATTTCGGAAACTCCCATGAATGAGTTTTGGGAAGCGTGGAGACCAAATGATTTAATCATTGCAAGTAGAAAAATAGTCAGGGACACACTTCAGATGAAGTTATTTGAATTGCATAAACAAAAATTTGCAACACTTCCAGTACCGTTATGTTATAGGCCATCGGATACACGAAAACAGAACATCGAAGTTGATATTCCAGGACCAAAATCCGAAGGATTTCAAAGACAGATTCTCGTATTAAATGATATTGTGCTGGTTGATATCAATGTCGTTGAAGATGCATTGCGTGCTAATAAATCCCCATGGACGCTAGGTTATGCAGCAACAATACACTCTTCACAGGGATTGACTATATCGGATACAATTGTTTGGATAGTAGATAATCGCATAGAATGGTCGAATTTAGTCTATCTCGCAGTGTCTAGAGTACGAAAAATAAATCAACTTCGAAGAATTGTCTTCGATGATGAAATCATTGGCGATGATAATGACACCACAATAGATGATATTATTGATAAAAAACTCTCCGGTTACAAACAACAAGACAAAAAAAAACAACGAGAATTTGATATTGATGCTGAATTAATAACTACTCTGAAGCAACAACAGAATAATCACTGCGCGAGTTGCAATTGTATAATGCGTTGGCAGTATTCGGATAAGGATCCTCGCCAATTCACCGTGGACAGAAAAAATAACAATCTCGGTCATGTCAGAAATAATGTGATGTTGACTTGTCTTGAGTGCAATAGACGCAAGGGTGCTAGTTAAGCCCATGCGGTGGTAATTGAGTATCCTCAGGTATCACTTGTAATTGTTGTCTAGTAAAACCCCGTTGAGGGGCAGTTGAATCCAGTTTATAGATTGGAAGTCTACCCGTAGATCGTGTTATACTAGATATCTTATGTGCAGTAACACTCCAAATAGGATCAGTAGCCCTTTTTGTGCCACCCTCAAGCTCTCCTGGTTCGTATAAGTACCTCACAATGACATTACTACCAAGAATTGGTTGGGAAACGCTAAAATCTTTTTGAATTTCCATTTCAGGTATTGACTTTTTTTTAATCGCATTGATAGGTTTCATGTTGATGGTTCTAGTAATCTCGTTATTCAGTGAAGTAATCACAGCTGGTAACCTTTTAACCCATTCACGGGATCTTTTTTCTTGGATGAATTCTTTTGCGTATTGATATCCAAATAACCGCTCAGCAAGGGTTTTATTAAATCGTTCTACAATGGCCTGATCACGATGCAGTGCAGTATGCCCTCGTCTGATAGCGACATTGTGATATTTCATTGTAGATAACACTGCACCCTGAAATTCCTTGCCAGGATCAACTTGTAATAGATTTGGCCAGTGCAGAGGACTCCTTCGATAAATCCTTTCAAATGCAGGAGCCACTTCAGTGGCTGATTTTGTTTTTAACGGTTCTGCTTCTTTGTAACGACTTGCAATATCAACTACGGTTAATGCGTATTTGTAACCACGATCATGTGGCAGAAATAATAGATCAGCCTGATGAACTTTATTGGGTCCGGTCACATCAAAATGCGAGAAATTGATTTGTTTAGGCGGTGGTAGATAAATTTGCCATAGTGCCTGTTTGGATAACCAATGAGCCGCAGTGGTTTTTTTCACTTTTGCAGCACTAGCGAGTTTTTGGATTGCTGATTTACCCCTCCAGTATCCTCTTGGGGAATAATAAATAGATTCCATGTTGTTATTAATTACCAGCACCTAACATCAATTTACTTTTCATAGCCGATTTTATCAAAAAGGAAGCCAATTTTTCTTTGAAAGATTTATCAGAAATAGCATTTAACGCATGAATTAATTTCACATCTGCTAGATGCCTGTGCTGCAGATTACTGCTTTTATAAGATACATCATGAAGGTGACAGGCCTTATCAATAGCGTTTATTGGTTCCTCACCGGGTCGGGGCTGATTTTAATCATTGAGTCTGATATCAAGTCTTGTTCCCGGTCCACAGTAGCTATATCCTGGAAGGTGTTTTTCTCCGGGTATTTTGCCCATGGGGTTCCAGGGAGTTTTGCTAATTTGGCTGCGATATCACCTCCTCGTTTTTTTTTAAAGGTTCCTTGAGTTCCTTGGGTTTAGAAACAAATCTAAATTTCTTTGTACTACATTGTACGCATTTACCAGAAAGCGCTGATCGGTTATTTTTAGTTGTAATCGTCGTCAAGTCATCTGTGCCAGTACGTTTTTTACACTTCACACAATATAGATCCATAATTTATATATAACGGCATGAATATAATTGATTATTCAGCGACCCGACGACGGGAACCTATTAAACATCATGAAATGTTGCCGAATTCAATTAGAATGATTATAATCGGACCATCTGGAAGCGGAAAGACACAACTGCTACTTAATTTGATAACGAGATGGATGAAATGGAACAAATTGTATTTAATAGCCCCGAGTGTAGACGATCAGCGATGCTATGAAGTGCTAAAGGATTTTAACGAGAAAGCAAAAGAATTTCAAATCGATGAAGATTTTATTGAGTTTATTACTGATATAGAGGAAGCCCCTTCCGTGGAAGACATCGATGGAAGTATTAACAATTTAGTGGTATACGATGATATCATGTTAGATAATCAAAAAAATCCTGCTAGAATATTTTCCCGAGGCAGGCATAAAAACACTGATGTGATCTATGTCACTCAACGATACACACAAATACCAAAAGTGATCAGAGATAATTGCAATGTGTTGTGTGTATTTAACGGCGTTGATACTCATACGCTACGAAATATTCATCAAACTTGGTGCAGCGGTGATATGAATCATAATCAGTTTAGAAATTTCTTTAGTCACGCTCAGTCAAAACCACACGGATTTGTGACAATAAATTTAGCAGACCCTAGGACACGATATCGTATCGGACTGGATCAAATATTCGGTTAAAATCACCGTAAACCTAGAACTGAAAGTTCTAGCAGCAGAGGGGGTGAGTGACAACGACGTTGCGACATCAACGAAAACGCGAATGTTTTCAGACAAGGGTCGGAGACTTATTTTTTCGCGAGAAGGGTCTAGTGTTATTTTGGACGGGGTATAATCAAAAATAAAAACAAAAAAAAGTTATCTGATTCGCCCCCTCTGCTGCTGAAGTCCTTTAGCCAATTCAAATGATACCACACTAACGAATCCAGTTAAATCAAAATCGGGCAGTGGTCCATTAATCGCAACACGGGTCATCTCGTGTGTTGGATTTCCAAATCTTTTGAAGTACTCAGAACACTCTTCATACCCAAGAAAACTCCCTGGATAACACTCAATCATATCAAAGGAAATAATACTTTCAGGGTCGTATTTTTTATTTCATAATCCACCATGGCCATATGCCACGCAGCTTGATTCGATACCTGAGAGAAATTCTGCGCGTGTTGTTTTCCATAGATTTCTCTTTCTCGTGAAAGGAGCTGCAACTGACGGAATTGTAAAACAGTTTGTTAATAATTGTTCGTCGTAATCCGTTGAAAAACCACTAGCTAGTTTTTTTCATCTCGTTGTGGAGGGCTTCAGTACGGTATAATTTGCCATTAGGTCTTACAAATTGATCGAATTTACTCTCTTCGTCTTCAAAACTGTGAAATAACCACACTGACACAGGATCGTTTTTACTTCACTGAGAAATAAAATCAAATAAATTTCCCGTGCAATATTTTATTGTTCAATAACCGCGGAAATATAGTTACCGCAGGTGTCCAAGCGTGTTCATTTTTGTCAATAATTTTGATTGGAGCTCCATTTGATTTATATTTCGATTCGTGTAATACCTCTCTTGTTGTCGTCATTACGGTTATTGGGAATCTTAATGATGTTTCTAATTGGGCTATATCTTGAATTCTTGCTCCGCTCTCCTTCACTGTTAATCCCCATTCATTTTTTTTTGTTTGTGTCTTGTTTCCGTGAATTTGCTTCCACGCAACGCATTTGCAAAATGCTCTATCTTTCGATCTGCCACACAATTTATTCTTGACGAATATTTCATGGGTTTTAGTTTTTCAATACTCGGTTTATCATTGATCGGATAGATCCCATAAACAACCGTGGTTACAGGAGAGGATCTCTAGTAATACGGTTTTTCAATCCTAGTCAGAATTCCTGGTTTGGAATCCTGACTAACAGTGACAGTTTTCTTATTTTTTAGGATGGGTTCAAATTTGTCGCGTATAATCCAATTCCCCGTTTCTTAGCGGATAATGAATTTCACTCTAAAAAAATACTTTTTCTTCTCAAGATGTGAGATTATCACTGCTGCTCTTTCGTCGTTCATGGTAGCATCAGCACTACCATCATTTCGAAATGTTGACCAACAGTGAGGTGCTCCATCGCGCTTGAATTCATTAAAACAATTACGGATTCTACTTATCATGCTTTTGTCACTTATTAGACCCTTCGGTACATCAGTGGAGACTCTATCGAGATTGAATTTAACATTTTTCCAAGGCGTCATTTTCGATAATCTCTTGAACTCCATATTATAATTAAAACAAGAATTTAAATAAAGAATTTATTATATAATGAATCATTGCAAATGGCTTATGATAGGATCAATAACCGCTTGTAACAAATCATGCAGAAATGAATCCTGTGGATATCATTTACAAAGCGTACGTCGTGGAAGCTTAGGGCCTTGACCTTGCATACGATGTGGGGTAGGTATGCGTGGTAAGTCGCAGTTGTGTCTCAATTGTGGTGGTAAGCGATACAGAGAGCTAAAGCGCTTTTATGATAATAGAGTTAAAAACTCTAAAGATTCCATCAATGGCTCTGACAGCGTCAATGACAAAATCATAAGAACACCTCAAGTCTACATTGATAGATTCTCAAGTAATAATTACACCAAATAATGAATTAGACAAATAATAGTATAGTATATAAATGAACCAAGAATTTCAACCACATCCCGTGATTACCAATTATGAAGCATCTGGTGACGTTATTGTCAGACACCACAAACTGACAAAATCAGTCGGTTTTGATAATAATCAGGGATATTTGATGTTTAAAGCTGGAGGGAAAACATATTACTGTCTCATAATGGTGTATGAGATATTAAACGGATTGATCAAGGATGGTCTTGTTATTGATTGGATAATTTACAAGCTATGACACAAAGTGAAAAACCAAACGATGAGGTACTGGAAAACACTCGAAAAATGCGAAACCTATAAAATCATTTAATACAGTAAATAACGAAGAAAGAGTATTTCAATAAATGAATGAAGCTGGAAAGTATTTAGATATTTGTAGAACCTTAGTCCGAAAAGTAGCGGAGGATATAACTAAATCCGCTTTTTCTAAAAAATTTCAAAACAGAATTCAATTCGTTTACATCTGAATTATTATATGTAACACCAAGGGGAATAACTCGTGTGGGCTTGTGTGTATACGGTTTTGAAACGACGATAACTCCTTTGTTGTAGTCACGTATCTCAATGAGATTTTTTTGATGACAATGTTTTTTGCGTGGTTTAATGTTTCACCAGGCGGAAATTTGTCAACAGGCATCGCATAATGCAATGTTTGGGATAATCTCTTGTTCTCATCACGGAGCTTAGTCCGTTAAACTCTTCACGTGATACACATATATCGTATTCAAAATTATAGACTTGTGGATTACGAATACTAGTAAATTGCATACACGGATGGGTTCTTGTCCTTTGGCCCATCGTTCGAATCTCGTGGCAGGTATTATTGCATTATTTTTGAAGGTACCGATCGGATTTTTTTTTCTATATAATTGGGGCTTGAAGCCATTCAATATTCCAACCGTGAATTCACCATAGGTCACACACCGTCACACAGTGTGAATTTATTTTTGCATTTAACCCGGGGTGATTTTGTTGGAGGTATGGTGGTTTCAGTTTGAATGTAGAACAGCCCCGTGTGTGTACGTGATTTCATTGTAAATACCATATCATTGTATATACCTATAATTTCATTGTGAAAATATCATTTCTTTGTATATACCATATCATTTCATTGTATACCTATCATTTCATAGTATACTTATAATTTCATTGTATATACCATATTATTTCATTGTATATACCATATCATTTCATTGTATATATCATAAATGAAAATGGGTCAAAATTGACTCCCAATTTTTTTGTTTATCATATTAGATATATAATATTTTATATAATGAATTTCGAAAAATGAATGTCATTATTAATGAAATTTCAAATTTGAAAAATCAAGGAATTCAATTGGCAGATAAATTAGATTCACTCTAATTCACTGAATTTCAAGATATTGATGATAGCGCTCGGAATAATAGATAAGTACTTCCAAGGGTGTATGGACTGATCAAACGAATTCAACACGCAGTAAATAATTCCCTTGCATTCTGTAACGACATCAATAAGTTCGTCCCGTTATTCACTGCTGTCGAAAAGGTCAAAAGTGAATTGGGGAAACAATATGAAATCAAACGCAAAATTAACTCGAAAATCAAAACAATAAAAGAGATTATCCGCTAAAATGAAACCCTTCTTGATTGTCTCAAAACAGTGAATGAAACTCTCACCATGGATAATTGACACGCTAAACACAGCCATACATGTTTTCAAGTATTAGTATATCCAATTGCGGAACAGAAATTCTATAGACATGTATGCGCTTACTCACCTAGAACGAATTTGTATAGACAGGTGATTTAATCACTACGCGGAAGCATGAACAGAGTGTCGGCGGGTGGGGTGGGGGCGGAGTTTTCACTTATAATTTAAATCGTACATTAATTTATAATGGTAGGTGAAGCACTAACGACTAAACTAGCACGCAAACAATTAGCTTCGATTAAGAAATGTTTTCCTGTTCGTGATCTCGTTCGAAATAAGATCCAAATGAGACAATAATTTTCAAAATGATTTACAACGGGAACTGAACAATTATTCAAACCAATAACCACTGCAATGGGGAAACTCGTATCGACCACTGAAAAAGCCATATAGGGAGATATTCCTGAGGAACAACGAGATAAAATAAAACATGCCCTTCTTCCTATACGTGAAAATGTAGCAAAGAGATCCAAGCAAACAAAGAAATCTTTAAAAAAAACACTTCTTGGTGATATAATTGCCGCTGAACGACTTCAGGAACAACGAGAACAAAGAGAACAAGAACAACGTGAACGACTTGAACAAGAAAGACTTGAACAAGAACAACTAGAACGATTTAAACAACGACTAGGTGATATTATTGAAGAAGATGAGGGTGATATTATTGAAGAAGAAAGAAGCGATGAATAAATTTAAAAATTAAACGGATGATGAATTTGCTGATTTTACTGTTAAAAATTTCAAAAAGGAAACAGGGGACAAATATATAAACGATGGATTTGAAAAATCTATAAAAGCCTTTGACACCAGGCATAAAAACATATTTTTCAAAACACAGTGAAATTAGAACCTCAAAAGATGATAATAATGTTATTTCGTATATAAAAAAATTAAAAAATAAGTAGTGGTCAACCACTATATGATCGAGACGAAGATGATGATGATGCACAACGTGCAACTGGTATCACTAAAAAAATGGAGATGAATATCTAAGGGGGGTTTGAGGTAGTGGTCTAGTTCGTTGTCATAATAATATTCTCGAGGATATATCTCGGGGATATATCACGATTAGAAACTCTCGTAGGAGGGAAAAGAGCTGGAAATAACTCCCCAGAAATAATGAGGCCGCTGATATCTGCAGAAGACTTTTTGAGGGTGGTATAATGGATATTGGTGTATATCGAGAGTTGATTGATGAGCCTGCGGACGGTTACCACAGTGATTAACTTGATGACTTCGTCGCTGATGACCTTGTCATTGGTGATTTATTTGATGACTTCGTCATCGGTGGTGAATCACTGATTAGATAAATAGCATTTAAATAAGATGATCATACACTACAACCACAACAAACCAACCATGGTCTATGTAGTAAACTCACGATTGCCAGTTTATAGAGCGTACTATTGAGATGGTCTCAGCAATAAAATTGCAGTTTTATTTGCAAGAATGGCTCCCAAAATAGCACCAATCGCAAAACAATTATCAATGAAAGCTATTGATGGTATTCGTGATAATGGTATTAAAGCTGTTGGTCATATTGCCGGGAAAGCATTTATCGCGGCTAAAGACAAACTAGTAGCGTTAGTTCGGGGGCGAAAGAAACCAATGACAAAATCAATAGGGTCGCTACCATCTACGGAAATAATGCCTGCAAGTATTAGCAAAATAATAAACAACGCGGTGGAGCAGAATATAGCATCACGAATAAATGATGGATATGACACTCAGGGAAATATTACTGCAAATATGATAGCGGGAAGTGGCTTAAAATCGCGAGCGAGATCAAGATTTAGATTAAGAAATCTATAACAATATGTTCAAATCCGCTCCTGATACAGCGTTTGATATGGACGCCCAAGTACCCAAGAATGATTCTATACGCGAATATCAGTTTTATTCCTATAATGCAATAAACCAGACAGTCGATCAAGAATAATCGAACTTCAGGTCCATGATACCAGCAAATACTTTCTACCCTCTGAAGCGTTTATCAAAGTAGAAGGAGAACTTGTAACAAATGTTGCAGCTAATACGCCATATGCAGATGATAAAAAAATCCGAGTTGGCTTTGTCAATAATGGTATCATAGCGCTATTCGAGAGTGTTAGATAAATGATTGATGGAAGAAAAATCGAGTCTATAGATCATGATGTTGATGTTACCGCAACAATAGTGGGGTTGACAAGATATTCCGATGATTTAACAAGATCGGTAGTTCCAACTATGATTTTCTCTAAGGATCTCACTGATCACGCTGATCACATTCCATATATTAAAGTGCTGACACCAAGAGCTACTGCAGTTGATATACAACCAGATGATGTTAAACACGAAGATAGACCAGCTGCTGCCTTTGATGTTCTAAAAAGTACTAATCCTAATCACAACTTGGGGTTAGCAACACGCATAGCAACGTTGCAAGGACAGCGTCGATATTTTTCATGCGCGATTCCACTGCATCATATTTTCGGATTTTGCAGAAATGTTAGAAACGTTATCTAAGGAGCGAGGCATACAGTAGTACTCGTGAGAAATGGTAGTGATAATGATGCAATCTGGCATGGTGCTGGTGTTGCTGATGGTAAAATCATTATATCAAAACTATTATTGTGTATGCCAGTAATGACTCCATCAATCACCGCAGAAAAAAGATTGCTATCATTTATGAATTCAGGCGGCAAATCATTACAGCAACAACAGATACCATAGATTCTGATCTTAATGGTACACTTATATGGCACTTGGCATCAAAACAAGGTGTTGTAGCTCCGCGTCATATATATTTATTGCGTTACAGGATAAGGCGCGATTGGGTTCACAATTACACAGCCATATGATATTTGATAAATTGGGTGTTAATGAAGTTTCGTTGAGGATAAACGGTCAACACGAACCAGCCGATATATACTACTTGATTACGAAACCAACCAAATAGCACGCGTGTATCATCGTTTGTTTTAATTTATGGGACGCGATAATAATGTAGATACTGGTCTGCAAATATCACAGTTGGATTTTAAACAACTATATCCCATCTAAAACTTTTCGTTGGAACATCTTGACTTAACCAGACAATCCGTCGTTGACATACACTTTCGAGCTCGTGTAACCGCTCCTCCTGCTGCTGGTGGTGGTTGCAGTGCAGTTGCTGTCATACTCGGTGACAAATCAATGCCACTCGAAGGTGTTGGTAGACGTATGAGGGTAGTTGATGCACCAGTAGAAAATATGTAGACAATTGGATCAATCTGTTATTAAATAAAATGTCATATAGTCATGTTAGTGTTATAATAATTCCTGGTCAAATTAAAAAATTGTAATCGGAATCATCTAAAAAATGTGGAACTACGATATCGCTGAAACACAATTAGATGTCTGGTGGTCAGAATAAACTATCACTGACAGCTCGTCAGTTTAAACACTTCAATCATGCTATCAAAGATAAAAAAGGTGTGCAGGTCACTCTCTCTGCGGTCGCAATTAAAATCGTGATAAAATCTGGTGGTATATTTCCACTTTTCGCTGCGTTACCAGCGTTTATTGTTGAAGCGGCCCCAGCGGTAGCAAAAGCCGCCGCGTTAGGAGCCGTTGGTACAGCGGCAGAGATGGCACTAAAGAAAAGAAAGCTATGGGACAGGATACAAAAAAAGAAACGATCAGGAAAGGGTCTAAGACTACCAGGAACTCCGTATTCATGGTACAGCGGAAAAGGCCTGAGACTAGGAACAGTTTACTCACTCGAGAACCGAAGGTTCCATCGCAGATATCGCCGATGTCAAATTTTGATTTACTCGATGCTTCAAAAAACTAGCGATAAAAAACTGTAGAGGTGTCTTCATGAGAGGTCAATTACCACAACAACCAAACAACGCTGAAACCGGTATCATTAATCTCGATAACAGCAGCGGACCTGGAACTCACTGGGTTGCATACGCGATTGATCTGCGTGTGATTGTTTATTTCGATTCGTATGGGTTAGCGCCGCCTAAAGAATTTATGCGTTATATAAACCGCTTAAAAACTCCTATCTGGTATTATGCGCTACCAACACAGAAAATGAATGACCCACCAATATGTTTCCATTGACTATATTTTAGTTAAACAACGCGGTGTAATGGAAAATGCTATCGCGGTATTTTCCGATCAGGGTAAACTCAAACCAGATGTTCTCATTTCAACTATTATGGATAGAATTAACAATTTAGAACCATTAAAAAAACTAAGCAATGAATACGACGACCATATAACTAAATTCGATCGGTTTTCTGAATTACAAAGAAGTATAATTGACAATATTGACAAACCTCTATTAGATTTCTTTGGAAATCCACCGGTGACCACAACGAAACTCGTGGAGATAAAAACCTCCATGGATAATTTGTCAAAGTTGCGATCCGATTATGACGCTCATATCGAACAATTTACTACGTTACGTAAAAACCTTAAAAAACCGATGATGCCGTCGATAAATGTTTTGGTAAAAATGCTAAACCCGAAGAAATCAAAACAGATCTCGCTGGTATTATCAAAAATCTCGATGAAATAACCGCGATTAATCGGCAAATAGAAGTTGTTCGCGAAGATATTAAAACGACCAAGGATCTCATCAAGGATGATCTACCGAGGATGATAGAAAAACTTGAAAAAATAAAAATCCCTCACGAACAAAATAATATCGTAAATAACGTGTACGCGATCCAACACGGATCATTTACATGGACACCATCCACTAACATATTAAATATCACTGATGCCGTCAAAGGTATTTATCGATTTACACTAATGTCGCCGACTCAATTTAATATTTAATCAACGACTTCATCTGGGGTCAACAATATGATATCAACGATCATCGACAAGGAAACAACTGAACGATTCACAATAATATCAACTGATAATAATTTGGCTAGGGTTTCAGTAACATGATAGGTGGAATTCGTAGCGGATTTAAGTAAACGACTGAATTAAAAAACCATAGGATTTTCAACGGTGGCGAATTTAACGCCAGCAATTTGAAATCTATTATAATCAATAAAATGTCATCATTGGCAACGTCAGAACAATATCGTTATGATCATGTCAGAGAATTTTAAACTGAACTCAAAACACTCACTGAGGAGTACCAAACAAAAATAAAAAAATTCCGACGAAGAATTACCGCTGTTGATGTTACCGTGTACTCGATATCAGTTGTAATCACCGGAGCTGGTATAATACGCTCCTCGGTGACAATAATTTCCCCGATAGCTGTTCCAATGTATATATCAGCGGCGACAACAATCGCTAGAATTATTTCAATAATAGCAACAAAAAAAAATATCATCATGCAACCAGCGTAAACTACAAGACTACGTAATTAAATTCCATGTTGTGCCAACCGCATACTCCCAACTATCTTCGATGATATCGTCGTCACTCGATGACATATTAATATCCGATAATGAGTTTTCAGCGATGGTACGTGTTCATGATTCCGCGATGTCAAAATTAGAAAACCAACATGAGTATAATTACAATGGCAACATCGCAAGAACTACTTCAACGAATAGCGGAAAATACCACACCGGTGAAAACCAGCATGATCTCAATAACCTTAATGAATCCTGAATTCAGTGTCAATTTCCCTACTGCGGTTCCCGTGAAGGAGATAGCACTAGCAAAATTACGAGTATATCACAGTCGGCCAAATATTAGATCAAAATCATTCGGTGGTCAACAAACGAATAATTCCCTGGTGTTTGCGAGTAAGAATAAACGCTACCATCTGGGTCCTACCAAATCGAACAGATCAATAAGGAATTTCAGCGTAGAATAAAATCCATTACTGGAAAAGAATCGAAAATCGCTATAACGGTTCATGAACCAGCACTATCATCTGCCATTGAGATAAACTCGTCCGGGTATGTCGTAGACATCTATCAGAGTTCTATAAGAACAATACTGGGTTGGCCTGAAAAAACACCTCCACCTGAACTGAAAAAAATCTGATTTTACCACAGATGAGATTGATAAAGATGATTGAGATATAATTTTTTACCTTCTAAAA
>JAQISU010000025.1:4417500-4492500 GCA_029339505.1 Unio delphinus
CCAATTTTCTTTAAATATTTTCAGTTAATATGAGATTTCCAATCTAATGTTATTACGGTCAGATGCAGGACAATATCTTTTGCTCAGATTGAAGTAATAATATTTACTGTAAATAGAATATAATCTGAATATTTAGTACACAGTGATATAGACATCTTCGATATGTATTTCTTTATTTACAAAATAAATGTCATTGGTCAGGTACACCATTAACACAATTTTGACAAAATAAAAACACACAGATATACCTAACATGTGAATATTAGGAAAAGTTAACAAATAAAACAAATCAAGTATACAAAACGTAAAATTCATTGCGTTGCTGCGACAATGGTTACTTTTATTCGGAGATTCTCATTTAAACCGAATCGGATTTTAGGGAATTCCTTATAGTCGATGATTTAAAAGAATAAACTTATCTCTATACCCATGGAGTCAGCTAAGGAATGACTTTAATAAACAAATCAGCTTACTTGTTACCCGTGTGAATAGGTATGTTACTACTGGAGCGTAAGGCATGCTGAGAGCTTGGGGGATGTATGTGTTGTATGATTGGGTATGTATTCTAGAAATAAAGAAATAAATTCTAGAATTTTTTTTCTTTACATTTGCTACCCGATCATACTGCCTTAGGAGAATTGGTAAAAGGTGGTACATCCACTTACACAGAGATACTATCTCTCCTGTTCCCTAAGGTATGTGAGGCAATTTCTAGGTAACCCGACATTTTGGGACTCCATCTACATATATATATATACAAACATATATATATATATATATATATATATATATATATATATATATATATATATATATATATATATATATATATATATATATATATATATATACATACATACATACATACATACATACATACATACATACATACATACATACATACATACATAGTGACGATCAATAGTCCCTTTCTTGCTTTAGTATTGTTAGCCGCACAGAAAATGGAATCTCCACCTCTGTAGCATATTCACCGTCAATTATAATGTAACTGCATGACTGCCAGCAGATTTTGCTTTGCAAAATCGCTTATGCGTGAAAGATTCGAATCAACAGCCTAGCAGGTTTTCGGGCGCAAACGTTTTGGCGAGCTAAATCAATCCATTGTATTTATAAGAAGAATATGTTTAGAAACGTAAACAAGGCAACAATGACATTGATTAAAAAAAAGCAGAATTGTCTGCATATACGAGGACAGCGATCATACAATATCACATTTTAAATGAGCAAATATCGTTGTAATTAAATTTACACTAATATTTGTATTTGAATCGAAAATAATAAGAGTTACACCATTTAAAGTCAGACAGTTGTGTTCCACACTATCTCCCCCATTTAGCGTTAACAAAAAATTTCAGCCACAATAGCGCATACACTAGCGTGCTACGATCATGGTAATGGTAGAGAAGTTATTTGCGTTATAATGAGCAGGTCAGTCTCAACTGCCAAGATCTAAAACGCACATTCTGAGAAGTACAACTGATACTCTTTCTCTAGATGTATGTATGTATGTATGTATGTATGTATGTATGTATGTATGTATGTATGTATGTATGTATGTATGTATGTATGTATGTATGTATGTATGTATGTATGTATGTATGTATGTATGTATGTATGTATGTATGTATGTATGTATGTATGTATGTATGTATGTATGTATGTATGTATGTATGTATGTATGTATGTATGTATGTATGTATGTATGTATGTATGTATGTATGTATGTATGTATGTATGTATGTATGTATGTATGTATGTATGTATGTATGTATGTATGTATGTATGTATGTATGTATGTATGTATGTATGTATGTATGTATGTATGTATGTATGTATGTATGTATGTATGTATGTATGTATGTATGTATGTATGTATGTATGTATGTATGTATGTATGTATGTATGTATGTATGTATGTATGTATATATATATATATATATATATATATATATATATATATATATATATCATCACTGCCTTATAATCTACTTTCAGAAATACAAGAAGTATTTTGACTATCCATTGAAATCTTAAGTGGAGAGCAGGAACCTTATTATAACGCTCGCATTTCTTTGAGTTGAGGTGTTGACCTGGATGGTGGAACAAACCCTAAGAATCGTCGTTGTTGAGAGAGAGAGAGAGAGAGAGAGAGAGAGAGAGAGAGAGAGAGAGAGAGAGAGAGAGAGAGAGAGAGAGAGAGAGAGAGAGAGAGAGAGAGAGAGGGAGAGATTGATGTTCTAGCAGGCACAGTAATTGACACGAGTATTCCTTTTTCATTGATTAAGCATTTTATTTTTTAAAAAATCAG
Source organism: Unio delphinus (assembly GCA_029339505.1). NCBI lineage: Eukaryota > Metazoa > Mollusca > Bivalvia > Unionida > Unionidae > Unio > Unio delphinus. The sequence goes on from JAQISU010000025.1 coordinate 4,419,830, forward strand.
CATTTTATCAGTACTATACAAACATACGCAAGAAAAAATATTAATTATGATCACATAACAAATCTTACAGAGATATGTGTCCCTTCGTGGACACATGCTTTCTGATACTTATATCATCAAAATGTAGCGACTTTATTTATCGAATGTTTTAGTATTCTGATAATGGTAAGAAGTACTCGCACAAAATAATGCTTAATGAACGGACGAAGGTTTATTGTTTCCTTCCTTACAGTTGGTAAAATGGGATCAGACAAGATCCATCGTTTTTCGTTTCTTGCAGCTGTTTCAGTTCACGCTTCAAACCTATGATTCCATCACCAATAATAATTTGTTTGACTAGTTTGACAGCTTCTTATTTTGAATAATGGAAAGTGATTAGTTGAATGAGGGGCAGAACTATGTCTCATTTTCTCTCAATAATTGTATTACAGTCCTAAATTACATTGCATACATGTATGATGGTTTTCTGCATTTTCGCCGTAAGACTGTATTTTGACTACCTCGTTTTATTGATCAATTGAATGTAAAAAATTTGTTACATGTATATAATTAACACATTTATCTGCCCAATAATATTAGTAACAATTTGTTTTGGGGGAGACAATTCTGTCATATTGGTTCCATCGATGATATCTTTTGCAATCGTCAGAACTATTTACTTTGACAGTCTGACAGAGGATAAACCAATCTATTTGATCTTGATTCTATTTGTTATACCATTTTTGTTATACTGTGATTTGAGTTTATTGTAAACGGGCATACGGGGTCAAAATATTTTACAATATTGTAATTTATTGTGATTTAATAAACTGCCACGTATTTAATAAAGAAGAACGGAGTTTCGAATTGACATACACAGAGGTGAAATATGTGAGTGATCTATAAAGGCGATCACCTTACACCACTCGTTCACTCTGATAAGAAGTTCTAATCTTCGTATAAAAAAGTAACTGATAATCTTATTTCCTATTATAAAGTTATAAATCTTCATACAATCTACTTTGGTAGATGGTTTAATTCTCTCTCTCTCTCTCTCTCTCTCTCTCTCTCTCTCTCTCTCTCTCTCTCTCTCTCTCTCTCTGATAACAAAAAGAAACACGGATAGTATCTGGAGTTGCATACTGTGTCGTCTCTGTACATGGGTTAGGGCAATCATAAGTCTCAACAAATCTTAGAATATACAGGTATAAAGTCAGATCGATTCGTGAAGCTCCTTAATGTTTCATGCATCAGTTTGCAGACATACAATTTCGTTTCTTGCTCATAATTTATTACCACGTTACCCAGATAATGCTCATAATATTTTCAATAAACGAATAAATATCGCATTTCTTTTTGTTTCAACGCTGCATGCACATGTCAGCTTCATACAGTATGCTATCCACTGATGCAGACAAGTAGCGTTAATTTTAGTTTAACAAGTGATTATTTTTTTTCATATGGTTTAACGCCATTTTTTCAGCACAATATAGGCTATACATGGCGGCCAGTATTAATGGTGGAGGAAGAACCCGGAAAACCCCAGGAAAGAACCACCGACCCACGAGAAGCTACTGACAAGCTTTCTCACATAACTACATTAGCCGAATCTTAGACTCGAACCCACGCAGACAGAGGTGAGATGGCAGGTTGTCTTTGCAGTAACAGTCTTGCCTGAGGGTCCCTATGGGAGTAATCTGGAATGTTTTTATTCGACACAGAAATTGCGTTTGCGAAGTATTTAATTACACTGATCTATGGAAAACCCAGTCAAAAACAGCTTGGGGCACTATAGGGTCAAGATTTATAGGGTCAAGGGAAAATCCAGTCAAAAACAGCTTGGGGCACTATAGGGTCAAAACAGCTTGGGGCACTATAGGGTCAAGGGAAATGGAACAGGGTGGGCCTATATAGCGTCAAGGGAAATGGAACAGGGTGGGCCTATATAGCGTCAAGGGAAATGGAACAGGGTGGGTCTATATAGGGACAAGGGAAAAAAGGGCGGCAAAGAAAGCTACTATCTTTTCGAGACCTATGGGTGGCCCTGAAAAGGGCCTTTGGATACTTCTTTTATTTTCTGTCGTTGTTCCACCACCTTTTAAGTTTACCGATGATTCCCGTTTTCTTCTTCTTTTCGTCCTCGGGAATCCAGTCAGGATGTCCCATAGCTCGAAACTTTTCCTGAACTCTCATCCATCTTAGATTGAGTAGATCAAAGTCCTCTTTCTTCTTTTTGTTCTTTTTTTCCTTTCTCTCCTTAGACCAGTTTTCTTTAATCTGGATCACCTGTTCTTCCATCACCATTCTCATCATTGCTTCTGCTTTCTTTAGCCTGTCTAGACCCCACTGCACATATTCCCGCTCTATGAGATGTAATGTTTCTTCTAGAAAGCACCTGACTTTGATGACATGATCAAGTGCCTGCTTCAAATCCCCTATTCTTATATATTTTCTTTTAATACGTCTTCTTAATTTCTGGTCTTCCTCCTCTATCATACCTTCTAATAGATCTCTTGCTAATTTCAGTTGGCTTACAAAGCCATGGTTACTTTGAAATTCTTCCTCAAGTCTTTCCACTTCATATTCTGCATCAAGGATCCCAAACCAGCTGTCTCGGAGTTGGATAAACAATTCAAAATTCATCTTGATGTGTTCAAAATTGAATGGCTCCAAGGACTGACGATTGCGTATATATATATCTTAAGCACGGACGTGAAAGTAAACACCCCCTACATTCACTTGTCATATTATATACTATCCACAAACCATATCATTTACTATCTCAAATCACACTATATACTATCCACACACACGGGGAAGCAGCCAAAACAAACCATACTATATACTATCCAAAATCACACCCTATACTAACCACACACACGGGGAAGCAGCCAAAACAAACCAAACTAAATACTATCCAAAATCACACCCTATACTAACCACACACACACACGGGGAAGCAGCCAAAACAAACCCTATTATATACTATCCAAAATCACACCCTATACTAACCACACACACGGGGAAGCAGCCAAAACAAACCCTATCATATACTATCCAAAATTACACGATATACTATCTAAATAGAGTCAGTGTTTATAATCACACTACTCCTCTCTCACACCCATTGGCAATTGACATAGTATTTCTTTTCTAGACATTTGGGTAGCCCTGAGAAGGGCTGTTTTTTAAACTTCAAAATGCACCTGGTTAATGCTGGCATCTCCCAGGTCTAGCCCCACACACACATCTCCTACTCCAATCATTCTCCCAATTCACTCTTGTGATTGGGAGCGCAGAGGGAGAATGAGTGGCTTCACTATCCCAGTCTTCGCTTTGTGGGATAGTGAAAGTCTCTTCATTTCTTCCTCTATTCCGCAACCGTGGATGAGATTGTGGTTGTTGCGGCTGAGACTGTGGTTGTTGCGGTGGGGGCTGTGCCTGTAGTGGACGAACTGGTTCTGGTGAAGGTGTCCTCACCATAGGTTTAACTTGACTAGTTTGCCTCATCATGGGGTGAGGCAAAATTGACATTTTCATTTCCTTCTCCTCTTCTTTCTTTTTCCTCTCCTACTCTTCTTTAATTCTGGTCTCTTCTTCTTCGACCTCCATTGCCAGCTCGTCCAGGAGACGTCTAGCATTCTCCAGATGCATTTGAAGCTCTCTTAACTTTTGAACTCTGCTCATCTTCTTTGATGCGCCAACGATGGGTAGCCAGACTGACGAGTGATTCTTTATATATATAGTTCAAGCGCGTACGTGATGGAAAACACCCACTAGATCCAAAAATCTTACAGTATCCCTATCATTACCAAAAACACGCGGACGTGATGGAAAACACCCCTCACTTTTATACTTGACTCCTATTAATTATACATTGAACAAGTTATTTTGAAAAAAATACGTTGTGCTTATAGACGCACTTCAAAACAAAAGTAAAAAGAGACAGTGATTATAGACTCACTTCTAATTTTTTTCTAACTTCCTCACATACCATAAGCAAATTGAATGATTAATTCTTTTCGAGAATATTGGGTAGCCCTGAAAAGGGCTGTTTTTTTTGTTTTTGTGTGTACGAGGAAGGATGGCAATCTTTTATCGTCTAAGATTGCGTCCTCGTTTGGCTACACGATAGGGTCTGCTTCTTCGGAAAGAGAAAGAGAACTCTTTCGTGTCCACACGACAGTCGACAAAACTTCTGTCTGGTTCCTGCTGCTGTTGTTGCTGTTGCTGCTGCTGCTGCTGCTGTTCTCTCTGCTCTCTCTGCTGCTTTTGAAGTCGATACTTCTCAGTCCATTCTTCTTTCTCTTTTTGAATTTCCTCTCTGAAGAGTTCTTCTATAAGGTCTTCCGTTTCTTGTAGCATTCTCACATTCTCAATCTCTTCAGGCTTTGGCATCAGATTGTGTCTGATACGATGCAGAGTGACGTAAGCTTCGTTCAGCTTAGCTAGTCTTGAGCACATCTTCGTAGGAGGATGAGTCAAACAATGGATGGCCAGACTGGAGACTACCCCTGCTTTATATGGTTCAAGCGCGGACGTGATGGAAAACACCCCTCGACGGTTTAGGGTTTTGAAACGTTGGGATAGTTTGATGTAAGGGATAGAAAGAAAAGTCAAAGAGCATTTATATCAATACAAATGTAAAACAAACGACAGACGCATTGGTTTTCAAAACACAACATTTTTATTCAAATAACAAACATTATTTCAAATAACAAACACAATTTTTTTCAACTAACAAACATTATTTTCAAATAACAAATATTTTTTTCAAATAACAAACATTTTTTTTTCTTTCATAACACTAATACACTCTCTTTTGACATGGTTGACAACGTTGTGAATTAAATTGAGATTTCCACTGATGGAAGTCATTGGGCCATTGATGTACACTACGTTTCCTAGCTAAAGACAACAGAGAGCCATAATGGTCACAAAACCATCGATCTACTTTGTCATCGTTTCGAGACGAATGACGATCAAAATAAGTCACTAAATGTTCTAAAGAATATCCAAGACTGCGATGATGCAGATAATAGATACAATATTGTCCACACACCATAGAATCTGTGCTTTGTAATTTCACATTATTGAATCGTGTCGTCTGGGCATTTCTTCTCATAAAGTCAATGATATCATCTTCGAAAGGGGGTAATCCATACGAATCAAAATATTCCGCACAACCCTCTTGAGGAAAGTAGACTGCTACCCAGTGAGTTCCTGGAAGATGACTGTCATCTGTATTGATGACATAAGCTTGATTCTCTTGAGGTTTGCGATGAGGTAGTTCATCTTTAGCACACACCACAGGATTCCAAGAAGCAGTGTACGAACTACGGTTCAGAAGATAATAAAGTTCCCAAGTATCCATTTTTTGTTGTGTAGCCTTGTTTTTTTTCTCTCCTTTCTTCACAGATGATGATAAGTCATCAATTCAATCCAGACTTTTTGCTTGAAACGGTCTGACAAGTAACTGATGGTTTGCTTCGTCTCTTTACTTTTGGCCAAGAGAGCTTCGATGCGATCAATTTCTCGAGCAAACAATGGAGGAGAGGAATGATCACGTAAGCCTTTATACCACTGAAGTAACACGTCTTCTTCGGAGATGAGACTCCAAGCTTCGTTCAGATAATCGTCCAATTTTTCTTCTTGACTCATCATCATACATTTATCGTGTTGAATTTGACTGGGATGATCGATTTGACATCCATAACAATCTTTTTTAATCATGTCTCTCATTTTATCTTCCAAGTGTTGTGCAAAACAAGCCACTAACTGTTGTTCCTGTTCTGGCCATCTGGATTGCATGATCACTACTTCTTCTTTTTGGTCTTCGGGAACTGCTTTTTCTGTAACCTCCCATTCCATGGATTCTCCACTATTCAAAGAAGGACAAGGGTCTTCCATAATGTCTAATAGTCTAGAATGACTTCTCTCAAACTGTTGATTTCTATGGTATTATCGAATTCAGCATACAGAATGACATTCACCGTGTCGGTAAGAGCCTTTTCAAACTGAAGTTCCACACGCAGTTGTCCTGATTTTATAGGGTGGAAATGTCCCTCGTCGCTGCCTTGGTCTGGAGTGAAATCAAAAGCCCACAATGTGTAACCTTCTGCATAATCTTCGTAGGAAATAACGTGACTGGTGTTGGTTCCTAACTGTCCTGTGGCTTCGTACAGTGACAAGTACGACCTCAAGTAATTCTTCGCGGTAAACTTGGGTTCGAAGGGTCTGGTACACAAAGTTTTGCCATCGCGACTGACTTCAATTTTGGATACATTGTAGTGCTTAAACTCGAAAGGATTTTCAGTGTGGGCACCGTTGAAGGCTGAATTCTTGACGATACCAATGAATAAACGTTTGGGTAACTGTCCTTGGAACAGATGATCTTCGATCTTAGATTGGAGTCCAGAGGCAATGGTGAAAGTTTTGACTTCCACACGCCGTATCGGATACTTGGCTGTCGTTCTGCTCAAAGTGTGACTGATGTCATTTCCCACTTTAGGTAACACTTCCACGCGACGCACGTATAACCTGGCTTCTTCGATGATGGTTTTGTATGTGTTGGCATCAGCCATCAAATGGAAAGCAGTACTACTTCGATTCAGTCTCAAGCGAATATCTACTCCGTTCAGCAAATACTTCTCTTGAAACCACATGTCCAAATGCAAACGATCGAACAGTTCTAAACTACGATTTACAATTTTCTTATGACGCTCGATAAAACCCTCATTGCCGTCTTTTAGTTCTGTGATGTTAAACTTATTTGCGGTGTCAGGTTTCCATACCACGCAAGCATCTAGATGAGTGTTCTTGGCTTCTTTTCCGTACGTCAAGAGATTTTCGAGGTACGCTCGGTAAGGGTAAGTATCCATGCTACTGCTGACCAGTTTGTTATTCATGTACAAATCCACTTCGCTGAACAAGGAATGCATGAAATTGTTGACGGGAGCTACTTCGTTCGCGTCTGCTACAACGGTGTTGTCAGCCGATTTGGCCACTTTCACTTTCAAATACAAGTAACTGTTATTGAGATCGATGTAATCTTCGGGTTGTCCTTTGATTTCAAACTCGATGGGAGCTGAATCTGTCAAAGAGGAGACGGGATGAAATTCAACCCATTGGGCTTCTCGCATGGTCGTCATGGTGGGTGGCATGGCAAAGAGATCTAGTTCCGACTTGGAACAGGCACAAGATTCTTGGTGCATCATTTTTTCTTTAGGTTTTTTCTCTTCACTTTTAATAATCAAAAATGTCTAAGTCTCGAGCGGTTCTTTTTTTCTTCGTCTTTCTCACTTTAGAGGTACGGAGACTTTTGAAAGGGTGTCTTCGTCGACGCTTTCTACCTTGTCCTTGCTGTGTCGTCAGGGAAGCAGGAATGTCAGACTCGGTACCGTTCAGGGCATTTATAGGACTTTCTCGTCGACCCAAAATCTCTTTACCCGTTTGAAGCAAGGCATTTTTGCCTGCTCTCAAAAAAGCTTCTTTAGGGTTTTGTTTGTCAATGAGAACATTGTAAAGAAAATCTTTGCCGTGAGTCAATGCGGCATCTTTTAAGGTGTGCAATCCTCGTGTCACCATCGGTTTCAAAACAGGGACCACGGAACGAAAGGCTGATTTAAACATATCTCCTAAACCATGTCCTCGTTGTCGAGTGACTCCTTGGTACACAGGATACATCACTTTTTCAGTTGTTGGAGAATCGTTTTTGAAAACGGAGTTTCACTGTGACTTTCCCTTTGGTAAATGGAATATTTTGACCTAGTTCTCCTTTTATAGTAATGTTGACACTGTCGAAATACGACTTACTGACAGGCAAATAATGAGGATGTACAAATTCGCGGTGAACGTGATAGGTATTTCCACCTTCCTCGTCAGCGGTGACAGAGTCCACTTTGAAAGGAATGACACGCAGTAACGGTGCAGAGGTGTGTCCTACCACGTTGTACTCTGCCACATCGGAGTACACAAACATCAAGTTGAGTCCTTGGTTCAATTCTACAGGGGATCGAAAATATTTTGCAAAATCCAAGTTAGTGGTTATGCTTGGTATTTGCTTTTGCTTCTTAGCCATCTCGACGTCTCCACCCAAAATATCAAACAATTCAGGACAAAAGGTAATGCCTATCATTTTATCCTTTGAAAATTTCATCAGGAGGCGACGAGCCACTTTATGGTACTCAAAGGTAACACTTTTTTCAGTTTTGTCCAGGGGTTTACCAAACACTGTATTGAACTTGTTTGCAATCGTAGTCACTAAATGTTGACCACTAAAATAATAGCCTGAAGGGATCTTGAAATGATAGGTAGCCAGATTAGTTATGGCGTTCTGCTCTTTTATTATCCCCTCATCGATAAGGATTTTGTCTCGGTCGTTTAATGATTTTTGCAAATCCGTGTCATACACTTGTACTGAAAAAGTGTTTTGATTTTCGACGATGTTTTTGATTTGTGTCGGGTGTATCATTTCCACTAAAGCTACTTCCCAATGAGCATCTTGATCCAAATGCATGGCTTGAGGTAATTTAGCCGTGTAACAGCACAACGTGTTCTTAGGAAACACCTTCATGGAACTGTCACTGGGTAACGTTAAGTAAAATTGGTTCATAGTGTGGTTCATAATTCCAATGTTGTTCTGTCCGAGGAGTCACTCGAGGTTAAAGGAGTGTCTAAAAGAGGATTGTGATTGGAAGGGTGACTGTCAGGAGAATGACTAACGTTGGACGCAAGGCTCCCAATATTGTTACTGTTGTTCCCGTTGTAAGAGTATTTCAGGGAAGGATTGGGAAGAAGATACCCGATGCAACTGCTGAGTAAAATGGTCCACAATTGTTTGTCTCCTTGTTGCAAACTCAAATTAGCAATGGCTGCACCAATGACACAATACACCACAAAGATTTGACAGAAAAAAACGATTTGGGTTTTAGGGACACGTTCTCCACACCACACCCACAAGGGTTGCTTTTGTAAATCTTGCAGAGATGATGTGGGTGAAGGAGTAGTCACTGTGGTTGCTGAAGCTGTATTGAAGGGCATGATGGTCACTTCTTTTTATAGTCGATGACTTGGGCAGCGTCAATCCAAGAATCAAAACTAGGAGGATATCCTTTCCAACGTACTTTGACTTCTTTGACACGTCGTTTTCCTACTTTACGGGTTCTTCGTTCGAGAATGCTTTCAATGTCGTACACGTCGTCTTCTTTTTTGGTAACACGTTGTAACTCAGGCAAGTAAAATGTTCCTTTTAATGCTTCTCCGTTCATGTCTTCCAATTTATAGACGGTAGGATGACGATCGCGCACTCGTCCAGTAACACGAAACAATTCGGTGGTCCAGTTGGGTAAGTAACCTTTGTCGAAAGTGCGTTTGGTTTTACCAATGCGTACCCAATCTCCCGGGGTTAACACTTCTCTACCTTTCTTGGGGACAGCCCTCGTTCGGGACGTACCAAACAGACGCTCAAAAACAGTCACTTCGTTGTCAGGTGTCACCTCTTGTGGGGCACGTCCAATGCTTCTATGGTAAGATTGATTGTAGGCTTGGACTAAGTGCGGTAAGACGTCGATGTACTTGAGAGTGTGTTGATGCGTAAAATATTTCCACATGCGTTCTTTCAAGGTACGTTGAAAACGTTCCACGATACTGGCTTTGGTTTCAGGATTTTCGGTGGTGAAAAAATGAATGTCACGTTTCTTTAATTCTCGTTGGAAAGCTTGGTTTAGAAATTCGGTACCTTTGTCGGTTTGCCATCGAAGAGGGTGACGACCACTTTGTTTCAACACCAGTTGCAAAGCTCGTACTAACTCTCCGCTCGATTTGGATGTCAATGGTACGACCCAGGCAAATTTAGAAAAGACGTCGATGACACAAAACAAATATTTGTAGCCACGATTGTAGGTGGCTAAATGAGAGACATCGGCTAAATCGGCTTGCCATTGATGATCGATGCCTTCCACTTGAGTGCGACTTCTGTGAAATTTTCGTCGAATGGGTTTGTGTAAAGTGTACGTCGCTTGTTCTTGTAACCATCGTTGTACTGTAGGTAAACGGAGCTTTTTCAAGCGACTTTTGGCAGCACGATACAATTTCTGAATGCCTCCGTAACCTGCAGGGTGAGCTGGATCGTAATAAATGCTGGCTAAGACCTTCTCCATGGTTTAGGTTAATAAGTGACCCACTCTTCGAGGATATTGCTTTGGGTGGGACGAAATGTGGGTTGTTTGGAAACGGTTTTACGTGTCCGATGTGCCACAGGAGTTGACGTCGAGGGTGCTGGTGGTGGTGGTGGTGGTGGTGGTGGTGGCGGAGGTAATGAGATAGCTTTGGTCTTCTTTTCTTTTCTCACCTCTGGTTTCCTTTCTTTCTTTTTCACTTCTGTTGAAGCAGGAGTAGCCATCATCTTTTTAACCCAAGTTTTGAGTTCTTCTCGTTGGGGCGTGGGAGAAGGGGTCAATAAGGAAGCGGCAATCTTACTCGGAATGGGAGTAGCAGTGGGTGTTTGAAAGAGATCATGGGGTTCTTTTTCTTCCTTGGGTAATGGTGGGGTGACGTCTGTTTTGGCTACTGTAGAGGGTAAAGGCGACGGATTATTCATTAGTGCCTTCAAATCGGACAGTGTGGGTAGAGCTGTTTGTTCCACAGCTTTCCGATGAAAGAGTTGTAGTCGTTGCAGAAGTTGACCGTACTTTTGCGATTTTTCGGTTTCGGACAAATCGTGGCGATGCAGCAAGGATTGCAATTCTTGTTGTAATTGGGACATCTCGTTCAAATCAGGATTGGGTGGTAAATGGGGGGTACGTTGTTCTTGCCAACGATGGTATTCCATCCATCGTTTGTAAGGAACTAAAGTCAGTTTTCGTCCTTCCATGGGCTTCCAAAGGTTACGTCTGAGATCGTGGTGCTTCATGGATCCCTTTTATCTTCTGGAAGGATCATACATATTGCTACCCATACCTCGGGGCCATCCCTTGGTGCATCCCTGGAGCCATCCCTTGGTGCATCCCTGGGGACATCCCTTGTGTCATCCCTTGTAAAAAACCTGGTAATATGCTGGATAGGATACCGGATTTCGCTAATCCTCCCAACACAGGAAGAAGAAAAGGTAAAAATCCTCCGCGTTGCACCAACATTTTTTTCTTTTGACGGACGGGTATTTTCTTTTGGACCATTTGACGAATAACGTGTCGATGTTTAGCTAAGCATTTTTTCTGGTGTGAAGACAAAGGTATCGTGCCTTTCAAGACATTCAAACAACATTCGCACACGGTATCGATGACATCTTTGGAAGCCGTTTTAATGATTTGTTTTCGCATGGGTGGAGAGGCTTTGGACAGGACAGACAACACGTCTCCGTGTTTGACCAAACGAGGAGGTAGTCCTTTCTTTTTCTTTCCTTTGTGAGGTGTAGAAAAATATTTTCTGCGAGGTGACATCTTTGCTTGTTCGTTCCACAATACCACTGACGTCCATGACTTGAAACACACCCTCTTTTATCTTTTTTTTTGTTGTGCCATCACTTGATTTATAAGTGGTATCACTTTTTCTGGAAAGAGATCATGGGGTAGGAAAAATCCTCCGCGTTGCACCAGCATCTTTTTTTTTTGACGGACGGATATTTTCTTTTGGGCCTTTGGACGATGAACGTGTCGATGTTTGGCTAAACGTCCTTTCCTTTTCTTTCCTTTGTGGGGTGAAGAAGAATGTTTTCTGCGAGGTGACATCTTTGCTTGTTCGTTTCACAATATTACTAGTGTCAATGACTTGGTACACACTCTCTTTTATCTACTTTTTGGGGAACTACCGCTTCGTCAAAAAGGTAACAATGTCTTTCACAAAATTACCAAAGGATCCTCCTTTTTGGTGACTCTTCTTTTTCTTTAAAAGACTACGTCTTTGGAGGAAAGGACGTCGATGTTTGGTTTTTAAGCCTTTGGTACGATGACGAGATTGTCTTTTTCCTGTTCCTTTTTGGGTAGCAGAACGACGAGGGTAGTGATGGTGTGCACGTTTTTGAGGAAGCATCCTTGAGTGTTCAGCAGTGGTACAGAAAAATACTGATTGACGTCGTGGTCTTCAAGTCATATTTTTATACTGGAATGCGTCGCCACTGATTATCTTTGCGTCGTATCAACTTCATGGCAGGTAACACACGTCGTGAAGGGGTTCGCAACGGACTCAATCGGGACAGTTCTTGTTTGGACAAATCTAGTAAACTCTTTAACATGCCAGATCTTTCTTGGACTTTCACTTTAGGGGCAGGTACTTTGTGAGCAGCTGCTACTGACGCTAATGTTGATGAGGGTGTCACCGGTGGAGGAGACGTTTTGGGAGACGCAGATTTCCAATGTTTCAACAAATTAGGAAAAACGGGTGTCAAATTGGGTTTGGCTGGCATCACCCGCAACGGAGAAGTGACAGCCCCTGAGGCTACTGGCAACGTAGTCCCTGCCAAACGTCCTTGTAGATCTTTTCTAACAGGTCGTGGTTGACGAAGGTAAGGTTGTGTCCTGGCCGAAGTGCCTTTCTTGCGGGTGACCGCTTTTCTCTGTGGACTTTTCTTTTTCTGTGTTTTGGTCTTGGCACCCTTGTTCTTTTTCTTAGGGGTTTGTTTGACTTTTTTTGTTTTCTTCTTGGGGTGAACTTTGGGAGTATTGGGATCCCATTTTAAAAGGGAACGAATGATGACACCTCCTAGAGAACCACTACCTCCAGGTTTCAATATGATTTGCTTTTTGGTGTGAGTGTCAATGCGAGGATTGGCCAGTTGCGTCAAGGCTACTTTGTTTCTGTCAAAAAAGCGTTTGGTTTGATGTGGAATGTGAATGATGCCTTGCAGTATTTGACGTGCTGTCACCGTAAACCATCGTAAGACTTCTTTGAGACTGGCTTCTAAGACGTGAGCACGTCTTTGTGGATTTTTTTCGCGACTGATGCCGTACAAGGCACGAATCAATTTGATGGGAAGATGAGACTCAAGGGACGTCATGTTGACGATGTATGAGACCAGGTCAAAGTAACCCAAGGTTTTTATAGATTTTTTTTAGTGCTTCATAGTGTTATGTCGACGAGGAGGACGTGTACACGACAGGTCCTCCGTCTTGACACCAGTCGTGAAACAAATCGGTACGAAATCGCAAATAATCAGAAGTAGTGGGTTTTAAATCCACGAGTAAATAGGCGTGTGGCATTTGAGTGGCATCATCGTACGCATGAGTTAGCCAAGGTGTTCCTAACTGTTTGGCTAAAACTTGCACTTGTGATTTATCTCGAGGACTTTTAAACAAGACCACGTAATGAGCATTAAGACTAATGGTACGATGGGCTTTACTTTGTTGAAATAAATTTTGTGTAATGTAAATGACACTGGCATTACGATGATGCCCTTTACGCGTAAACCATAGTTTAATTTCTTCTTCGTCTTCTCCTAACATGTCGTCAAAAATAACCCAATGAGTTTGACTAGGGTCAGACACGATCCCTTCGTCTTCTTTAGGAATGCCTGCTACAAACACAATGGAATCACCTTGACTTTCTTGCAAGAGGCTGTATGCCGATTGCCACTCTTTGTAACACCACACGATGCGTTGAGGTGGACGATCGATCAAATGATGTTTATGTTCGATCAAACGTTTGACAAATTCGGTTTTGCCTGAACCGCTCGGTCCAGCAATTAACATGTTAAAAGGATGACGAAGATACAAGGCTTTCCAACTAGCCTGATCTAAGTGTTCGTCAATGACTTTGAATGTGGAGGAGGAAGGAGTAGTAGAAAGAGTAGAGTGAGCCATAGTCGTGTAGTGGTATGACAGTATTGACACAAAAACAGACTAGACAAGAGGTTTTTATACTTTTTTCAAGACACGTTTATTTGAATGCATGTTTAAATTCGAACAACACGAAAGACAAAAATACATAAAAGCCAAATAGATAAATACAGGAATAAAAGACACAGGGAAACGATCAAAGTGGCATATAAACAAGTCACTGTACAACATTCTTTGTTGGGTAACAAACGTCTCCTAGAGGTAGTGTGTAATGTTCTTATAGTCTCCTCTACAGGGGGTATAGTCACATACGTGTCCTCTCGAAAGGGTCTTTGTGGGGAAATGTCCATGACAGTTCTGTCTTGAACAGAGGGATTGTCTTCGGTGACAGATTCTTTCTCTTCTTCTGGTACTGTCACTAACACAGGTTTAAAAGTGACTTTTTTCACTCGACGATGAATTTTAGGAACACAGCGCTTGGGCATAATGGGATACTTCGTTTGTCCAAGCCTCAAAATCCCAACTTTTCCAGTGACGTACATCTGTCCAATGAGGGTGTAAATCACAAGCTACACACACATCTTCGTACACTGCTTCCGTACGTAAAAGTTGACGAATCTTTTTTTCTTGGAGAGGTCGAGACGTATCCAGATGAAAGCGTAAGGCTTTGAACAGAATAAGTCTCTCGTGGACATTTAAAGGAGTCACCATACTGTCTTATTTTTTTGATAGGTAGTGTTCGTAAAGTGTCCACAAGGAATCGACAGGTAAACGAAATCCTAGAAAGCAAGTCACTAAAACACACACGACACGTCGACCCCAATTCATAGGGTACAGTTCTTGCAATAAGTGTTCGTAATCTTTCACCGTGTGAATCTTCTCATTGATATCCTTCCACGGAATCTGTTGGATCACCAATGATAAAGGTTGTGGCATGGTAGTTCTCTTTTATACTTCTTTTTTAGGTCGAAGACTATCAGTGTAGATTCAACCCAGAATTAAACACAGAATTAAATTTGCACAAAAAGCAAAAGTGATTAATATAACGTGTAATTTCGTCCCACTGCCATTCAGGGTAACGGTCAAGAAGGATCACAACATCTTCAGATGTAAACGTAGTAAATTGGTAACAGAGCAAAAAAATACCCTTAATCCAGAGAAATCTAATACGTTGGTTAATTTTTGTCACTTGCCTCTTGTGAATTTCACGACACAAATGTTCTACAGTCACCCATTGAGATTTTTCTTTAGCAAGACCTTGCCAAACGTCCTTGTAGATCTTCTCTTGCAATTCGTATGGTAATCCTTGAATATTATGTTTTAGAGAGGGCTTATATACTGGTCTAGACGTGTTACACGACATGGAGTAGTAGTGTCACTTCCAATCACTAGGTCCTACTAAAGGTAGGTATTGACAATTCGGAGACCATCGAGCATGTTCCAAGTAAGCGGAATCTTTCTGTTCCCACTCGTAAATGGATACACCACAACTGAAACACTTGACTTTATCTCCTTCGCCCAAGTAGAAAAATCCAGCTCTGGCTAATTCTTCAGGAGTTGGTCCAGGCAGATATTTTGGCCATTTATCTTTGAAGGTTTGAAATCGACTTTTAAAGTGACAGTATTCAGGCAAACTCGTCGGGAACGAATATTCGACTCTCCTCACTTCTGTTCGATGCAGGTACGGTGAAATTCCTAGGAGTCCACGATAACGTGTGGCACCGCTTTCGCATCCCTCAGGTTTGACACGCACAGCATCACTTTCCACGGTAGATATAGGGGTAGTAGTCATAGCAACGTTCCCACGATATCCAGCTGAATCGCTAACGTCACAGCGTCTGGCATCACTACAATCGTAAGGTTCACCATCGCACTCTGTAACGCAATTACAGTTCATACCGCAAGGACACTTACAGTTTCCTTCCGGACAACTTCCGTTGCAATGCATAGGTCTTATCCATCCAGTACTTTTCACACTCTGGAAAGGTACATTTGTTTTACAATCCCCAAACTTGAATGATGTCTGTTTAAATGGATTCATCTTCTTTTCGCTTGGCTGTGTTAGTCACAATGAACTATTGGTCTTGGACAATGTCCCTTTTTATATGCTGCCCAATTTCGACGTGACAATACGGGAGAGTGAAGTGATTGGGAAGTCGTACTCTTTTTTGGTACACGATTTGATAGACTTTTTCCAAAGGTCGGCTAACGATTTGGTGTGTAGGTAAACGGACAATCTTGTGCGGTTCGTGGGTAGTCACTTGAAACGTTTCATCCTGTCCCGACTGTAAGGCTTCTTGTAGCACGTTAAAGTTCACCACTCGACTGGTGCGATAATTGAGAGTCAATCCTTTCACTTTACATTCGGTGTGCATTTCTCCTTGTGGGTCTCGGTATTCGTAACCGTAATTTTTAGGACCGCCACTTGCAAAACATAGAATCTTGTCGACGGGATGTTCATCGGTCCAGGCTCCTAAACGGTCTCCTTCGATGACAGGGTTACACTGGTTCGGTCGGTGAATGTAGATGCAACTGTCCGTGTCAAAATACAACACACGATCTCCTAACAGTTCTAACACTTCGTACAATTTTAAACGAGCGTGGGCTGTCACGTAAGCCGCAATGATGACATTTCCAAATTTGTCGGCTTCTACAAAGTCTAGTTCTTCTTCGTAATTGACTAAGATCAAGTCCTCACGAATGACGTCCACGTGTTTCATGACTTTGGTTTTGTCGTGAATCATCTGGAAGTAGCGAGACGGCTCGGACAAATACTCCGTCTTGGGTAAAGAGGGTCGTTGTGCCATTTTACCCCACAAGCAATTGAGCATCACTTTGGCAAACGACCGCCTTCCTTCGTTTTTCTCGATGTGGTCTAAAGTGATACCTTCCTGCTCCCGATATTTTTCTTTGAATATCTTTTGGTCTTCGGGAGTGTGACACCAGGAAGGATAGCCACTAGCTTCTTGTTTTAGTTTTAAAAAAGCATCCACGTAGTCTGCAAAAATACCTTTCTGTCTCTCGTCGCCCTTGCGGTATTGTTGTGTTTTGGGAAAGTGATAAATTTCGTACACTTCTAACAGTTGGTATCCCAGGTCCAGAGCTTTAAACAATTCCACGCTCACCCACGTTCCTGTCAAGGCGCGTTCTTCCAGGCTGTGCTGACAAGGTTGGTCTTGGTTGCACGTTTCGGCACATGTGCGACACAAAGGAAACATCAGTTTTCCTTGGCAATGGTGAGGTAAAACGGGATGGTACAAGTCTGTGGGAGGTAAGACTTTACACTTGATCAATCCTTCGTACTGACGAATGTGGTCCAAGTCAATGTGTTCTGTCATCAATTCTGGATGCCCTACGGGAAAGTGACAATATTTGCACACGTAAGGATACAGCGAACACACGTCCAAGTATTTGATTTCTTCTCCTTTCTCTTCATCCGCTTGGTACAGCAAACAAGTAGCATTCGTTCGTCCTCCGTACAAACTATCCCGGGGGTTCAATGGATCCACCCACTTGTAACTTTCTACGATGCTTTTAAACTCGGGATCGGTTTTCAAACGCAGATCGTACTCGTGTTCCCACATTTCCACTACCTGGTATCCTTGTTGTTCTAACTTCAAACGTCGCTGACACGTGGTCTGGTACAAATCTTCCATGGTTCGTTGTAAAAACTGATTTTTGGTGTTACGCTGAGGGTAGCATAGAGGACATCCGTGAAATAAACATCCGTTAAACTCGTACACGATCTTAGGGTTTTCTAAGTCCCAACCATCTACCGAATACGTTCCGATGGTCTTTTCGCCTCCTCCGTTGCGAGCGTGTTGGATCCATTTGTCTTCCTTGTCGCACAAGTAATGGAGCCAGCGTAGGGCTTTAACCGAGTATTGACGTTTGACAAAATTCGTCGTTTGAGGACTGATGACCGCTAGAGTATTTTCGGGCATAAAGCGTTTTCGGTACACTAAGGAACATGCTTTGGCAATGGTACAAGCTTCTTTCAAAGGATCGATCCCTCCGTATTCCATGAACAATTCTCGAAATTTTCCACAACAGCGTCGTAAAATGTCCACGTCAGATCGACAATACTTTAAAATTTCTTCTTGAAAGTCAAAGGGGTCCGAGGCGTGAGTCTGGTACCAAGCATGGAAAGCTTCTCGTTGTTCGTTGCGCATGTTGTCGGGGTCGTAGTCGTCAACCTCAGGCAAATGGGGTAGAATGGCATGTTGATTGGCTTCGGTATTAAAAAAGTGTGGAAAATAACCTTTGGCCATTTCTGTCATTCCAAACGTTTTAGGCATGCGACTCAAAGGCATGGCCAAGTAACACATCGAATCTTTAAACTGTACTTGTCCTACTTGCATAGAAATGATTTTGGCTCCGTTCAAAGTCACTTGAGGCCGTTCGGTACTTTGTTCCGCATAGTATCTAAGCAGAAATTGCCCATCGTATCCCGAGAAATTGTGGGCCATGACTGTGGCATGGCAATGACACTCGCCGTAACGTTCGATGTCTTCTGGACTCCACGTTTCGTCGATGGGGTTTAGGATCCATTGGGCAAAATCGGCTAGCGTATTTGACCCTCGAAAGATTTTTTCACGTCCTCCAGGAATCTTGCTGCAGTAAGGGCAATGACTAAAGATAGGTTCTTGGATGTACTGCTCGCACGCACGGTGAGCCACGCAGAAATTAGGAATGTGAATACCAGTTTCTTGCATGCATTCGAAATCAAAAAAGATAAAATTCCCTTTCTTCTGGGTATCTTCTGGTCGGGGTTGATATTTTTGAATGAAGCATTCGTGCTCCAAGTCCACAATTTGGCGACAAATGTGACATCGTTTCTTCCCTCGACAAACGTGTAACTTAACACTATTGGTACGTATGCCTTGTCCACAAGTAGGACACAATCTCAGAAGCTGACAAGTACTTTTCTGCTGTGAACCTTGCATCTTCAAATGTTGTTGGTAACAGGTAAGACTGACAAAAGTGCGCTGACACACAGGGCAATGCACTCGTACTTGTCCTTTGTCCAGACAAGGTTGAGAGGCCAAACATCCCTCACATTTCGATCCACAATGCTTGTGTTGTTCTCGATTGTTATAACCATAGTCACATTTTTCACAGTAGTAACTGAATTTCAGAAATCCAGTGATACTGGTAATGGTATCAAAATGACCATCGTGATGATAGACGTGAATGTATTTTCCGTCTTTGAAATCGTGGCCTCGAAACAAAAGAGGACCACGCACTTCTTGAGGGTGTACTTTCAAAGTGTAACGTGGAGCCAAGAGGTCTTGCAACTTTTGCATTTCTGGAATACCGCAAGGGGTATCTTTGGATATCCCCGCTTGCTGTAACAGGAGTTCTGCTTCACTTCGTTGTTTGGCTCGGTCCGATTGTCGAATAGTTTCCCAGGCTCTTTTCCATTCTATCGTCTCGTTCTTGTTGACATACATTTGTCCCACGACGATGGCACGGGCTAAACACATCTGGTCTTGAGGATTGTTAATTCGGACGAGGCTTCGCTTCATGTTACGAAGGCTGTCCACCAATAACACTTTTTTGCGTCCGGTCCCCTCAGGAAGAGACACGTGGGTCATGAACAGTGTGGCTTTTCCATCGGTGATGTGAAACTTGTCGTTGGATTGTTGCACATGTTGAATTTTGTCAATGACTTTGGAAGGTGTTAATTCTGATGGGCTAGTAAACTCGATCCAAACGGGAGACTTTAAATTATCGTGATGAATAGAAAGTCTCAAGCGATCGTCTTCTTTGGCTTGACATTGCTGTTTCAATGCAGTTAACACAGAATCCCACACCTCGGTAATGAACCCTTCTGTATTCTCCAAAGGTACATTGGCCTTGAAATCTTTAAACTTTACGGCATACGTGTAAGCCGTTGTTCTAAATTTTCGAGAGGAACGCTTTTCCGTCTCTCGAATGTGATAGTAATTTTCAGGGTTTACTAAGGGTGGTGCACTTTGCTTGGACGTCGATTGCTTAGGCGTAGATTCGGGCTCACTCATGTCATCTTCAAAATCACTGGCATGAATTTGAGCCAAGACTTCAGCTACTGTGCTAGGCGATACATTACGTTTCTGTCTCTTACTGTCTTTTCCTTTCTCCACAACATGATGTGGTCTTTTCATCTTGTCTGCAAAAAGTCAAATGACTACCTTTTAAAGACCATAACCCCTATATATTCATGTCCGATCCGTGCATATATAAAGGGTTAGTGTCTAACGGTTCAGTATTCATTTCACTCTCACATTGACCAGAACGATGAAAGAACCTACAGAAGTGGAACTTCTCATTAGAGCTTTACGTGGGGTCATACGAAAGTTTTCGTCAGACCAGCCGACGGCCTACTCTTCCTCCTATCGAGATAAAAGTCAAGATACTTGCTATATCTGTAAGAAGAGAGGACATTGGGCTACAGAATGTTCAGATCGTGACAAAAATAAAAAAGGTACCAATAGAGACAAAAGTCAAGATACCTGTTATTATTGTAAAGAGAAAGGACATTGGTCTCCAAACTGTCCTAAGAAACAACAGGAGCAGGAGAAGGAGGAGCAGGAGGAGGAGGAGGCGGAGGAAGAGGAGGAGGAGGAGGAGGAAAGAAATTCTGAACAGGAGGAGAAAGAGGAACCCCGTCACGTTCACAAAAACAAGAAAAGAAGACGAAACGAAAGTGACGAAGAAAAAGAAAAAGCTGTGACAGTAAAGAAAATGAAAAAACAGAAAGAGTGAAACAGAAGAAAACTTATGAACTTTTTAAAAATGGTATTGTGTTATGTTATGTTGTGATATTGAATTGTAACGTTTGTACTAGAATACACCAGAAAGAAAAAACGTAAGTGTCTCTTGGTTTTGATTTGATAGAATAAGAACCTACACTCACACATTCCTTCACTCACACGTACATCATGGATTTTAAAAAATATATAAAAGGACTTTTGAGTTTTCATTGAAATAGGCAATTGACATAGTATTTCTTTTCGAAATAATTGGAGTGGCCCTGAAAAGGACCGTTGGTGTTTTGATTGTTTAAAACAAAACAAACTCAGAAACGGGACGAAATCCTCTTGAGCTGTCTTAAGCCTTTGCCACGGCCAAGGCCTACTTCGGGACTGGTGGATCCTGTCAATGATTTGGTAGAAATCACTAACGGTGGTAAGGTAGACGTAGTCACAGAGAGATCGGGTTGTTTCGCTCGAGAAGGTCTTTTTCTCTTCGGTCGTGATAAAGAAGTCTGATACATTTGTTTCAGACTCCTTAACTCAGCTAAAATATCTAAAAGTACCGTCGTGACCGTTCGATTTTCACTATTTTCTTTCTGTCCTTGGTCTTCATTCTTCTCTGTTGCTGTTGCTGCTGCTGCTGCTACTGTTTCTTCCTGGTGTTTCCTTCTTGCTTCTTCTTCCTGCTGTTGCATAAGAAAAACTTGTTCTTCTACTTTCTGTTGTTGTAAAAATCGCTCCAATTCTTCTTTTTGTCTCTGCTTAAAATCATCGACGTGTCCATAAGAAGATACAGAAGGCAACGAAGGTTCCGGAATAAATTCTTGCGATGTTAAAAAATCCACAATATCCCAGTTAAAATCCACTTCTTCTGGATGTAGATTTGTCATGACTTTAGTAGTCACTGTTGGCCCATGACTTGCTGTCTCTACTCCTGACTCACTCTAATTCATCGTCTTCTTACTGTCCGCCATGATTGACAACTCTGTCTCATCGATTGACTGCGCACAGACGCTAGTACCTCTATATAGAAAAGGTGACGTCACAGACCGCTCTCTTCCGATTGGATGGCTGTGCCTGACTTTTGTAACGCGTGTTTGGATTGGTCGATACACTCAATCCGTTTCAATCCGCTCTTCCCCTATAAATAACCGCAGTTCACGGCATTCGCTTCACCTGTTCTCATCACAAGATGTGGACTAACGTTGAATCGTCAACCCTTGTGTCTAGCATGCTGTTTAGGACTGACATACCCATGTATGTCAGATCATCATGGAGTGTCATTCATAGGACGGAGACAGCCTATTGGAAGAGAAGAGTCTATGTGGAAAGACAAGGTTGCTTGAAGAGAGTTCTCTTCTATGGACCCACAGTAAGGAGAAGTTTAAGGAAGAGAAGTAGATCTGTGAGATGTCCTCTGTGTTAACAAGACAACGTTAACATTACACATAACGGTCCTTTTCAGGGCCACTCATAGGTCTCGAAAAGATAGTAGCTTTCTTTGCCGCCCTTTTTTCCCTTGTCCCTATATAGACCCACCCTGTTCCATTTCCCTTGACGCTATATAGGCCCACCCTGTTCCATTTCCCTTGACGCTATATAGGCCCAACCTGTTCCATTTCCCTTGACCCTATAGTGCCCCAAGCTGTTTTGACCCTATAGTGCCCCAAGCTGTTTTTGACTGGATTTTCCCTTGACCCTATAAATCTTGACCCTATAGTGCCCCAAGCTGTTTTTGACTGGGTTTTCCATAGACCCTATAGTGCCCCCTATTACTACTATCGTATGCTGCCATCAGAATAATGGCCAGAAATGCTGCTCGGCTTTTACCGTTATTACGTTTACTTTCAGATTCGAAAATAAAATACTAAAAATTATGCCGTAGAGTGCCAACGTATCGATAAGACCAGCTGCGACGCATATAATAATAGTATTGATATGTTTAATTACGAACTCTTTTATTGAGCGTTTTTCGTGGATATGTAGTTAGTTACGCAGAAAGATCCTGGATATACAAAAGGAAGTGTAGAGAGTCCACAAGACGTCATTCGAACAAGCACAGTTATATATTAATGCGATGAAGAGTACTTTAAATTATCATTTTTGTAAAGCTATAAAAGTGACACGGGTTAAACATGTTAAATATGACCGAGAAACCAAAACCGGTTTTGTGCACTCTTTGCCGGACAAGCCTCAAGGTTTTAAGCCGGCCTGTAAAAAACACCTTCAAGATAGCAGATGAGCATATGTGTGACCAATAATGAGCTCGTAGTTTCAGACCACGTTGGTAATAAGCTTATTAAATAGTTATGCAGTCCGGAAACAGATTCGTTTACATGTATAAAATGCACTTGTCAATAAAGAGGACACAGCGAAGTTCCAACGTTCCATTGTTGTTAACATTGCCGAACGGTAGCTAGGTTTCGTTCTAGGGATAGTCTCAAGTTAGTCCCGGCAACGTGGATTGAAACGTTACAAACTAAGAAGGGATAAAACAACGAAGGTATCGGGTGACACTAGAACGAAAGTGATTGTACACTAGAATCTCTCTGCGAAGCTCATACTGAAGAGGCCAAACAAGATATAAATGATCGAATCGCATCAGCCAATGCAACACGTATAATAAGTACAAGAACATATATCAGACAAATCTGAAGAGCAATACGCTAGTAAAATAATGCAACGCGTTCGATGATTGTGGTATTGTGAATGAGTTTGTGGCGTTATTTGGTTTCTGTTCTTCCTGTGTGAACTTGTCGAAGTAGAGACAGCGGAAAACAGTAAAGACCTGAACCCTATCACGACAAGCACCACGAAATTTCCAGTAAGCCATCGAAAGATATTTCGTGTTCCTTTTAGGAGGAATAACATTGGTACCAAACCTACCTGGCAGTGCCTTCAAACCCTTTCTCAGAGCGTTTTCAGCGTTCCAGCCAGTCACTCCAGCTGCATTTATCCTCGTGTATTTGCGTTTACAAGTCCATGTTTAGGTGCAGGGACGATAGGAGATTGCGTAGCATTGCCTCCCACTCTTCCAAGCACTGATGTTTGTATGATAAACTCCCGTGCCAAGGATATTCGTGTCTTTTGTGTTGCCTTTTTAATGAAAACGGCTTCGCACTTTGTCGGCAAGTGTTGTGTCCTTGTGGAAAGTTTTGACGAGCCCAGAAGCGGCTGTAAATCGGTTGCGAAGTGCCCCAACCTCTGAAGATATTCACACCAACTTCATATTTTTAATATTGTCTGGCATTTATTGGTACGTATTTTCACTGTTTGCTTCGGACACATTGTATCCTCTCCGTGACCAGAGGTCTATCGATCTATAGGGTCTTCACGATAGCAAAAGAAAACGGCCCGATGAACATTTGAATCGTCTTGTTACGACAAAGGTTTTCACGCACTGGGAGGCTTAAACATTTCTGCACCGCAACTTTACTGGTATCCTTGACATCTAGTTCCAATATTGTATTTTGCTCAGTATTTATCAGTACACCAATGTCTGATGGAAGCCTATCTGGTGGTGTCAAGATTGTTTGTGCATTTATATGCTTATTAGTTTTGCTTATCATCTGATGTTTGCTATATGTCCAATTTAAAATATATGCTTCTACTTTGACGTCTTTTTAATGTGGAATGTGTACATGGCCTAACAACTCCCATCGTATCATAATTCGATATGGATATTATGTATCTATTTCAGTATGCCATTTCTTACAGTAAGGTGATCAACGATAAGCATATATAACTTCCATTTGATCACCACAAACATCACGTACTTGTTGCTAATAATCGAACGCAGGATCGATATATATTGTTCCTACTGTTTCATCTGATACATTGGGGTGTACTCCATCAATATCGTCCATTTCATAGCATCCTTCAATTGTGTTTTGATCGCAGGCCACCATATTAGCAGGTTAGTGTATTAAAGAAAAGACAATCGAAACGGAATAGTACAAAACTTATATGTGTTGTGCACCAACATCATGCTTCAATATATAAATAAATGTGAACCATTTCGCATCTTTCGGGACTCAAATGAATAAAAGGGATTCGAAGCACGGCCGTTGCCATTAATAACTCTAGCACCACAGACTGAAACCCCCTGCCTGTTTTTAGATTTCCCAACTTCGGCACCAACGATGTTATTGTGCTCTGCTCTACTAGCCTTGAAATAGCAATTGCTTTGAGCGGTGTTTAAAAAGCGCTAACTAAAGCTAATCATGCAATCGTTTAAACCTCGTCCTTGCTATCGTTGAAAGGTAATTTTAAAACGTAATGGAAATAAAGTGCCTTGTGCTGACAATGCCAGTGCTTCAAACATCTACACATGTTATACAACTTGTTTGGCTTTTCAGCTCAACTCTTTTTATTTGAGATGACATTTAAGGAAGACAGCAGGATAACAAAGAGTATGAATAATGATGGGAGCCATGGCATTAGTGTGTACTTAATTTGAAACTATGTTGGTGCCTACACGAAACTCAGACTTGATCGATCAGTATTACATGCGCAAAAATGAGCATTGTGTCCACAAGTAGTGCACCATCTCAAGAAAGTGCTCAGCAAGTGCTACGCACTGTGGAACCATCAATCCTGAACACGTCCAGATTGCTTATTGTTCTTCCTGTATGGTTTAACACCTTTTTCAGCACAAGATAGGCTTTGCATAGCGGCCAGTATCACTGGCGAAGGAAAAAACGTGGAAAATCCTGGGAAGAACAACCGACCCACGAGAAGCTACTGGCAAGCTTTCTCACGTATCCACGTTAGCCTGCCTAGTACTCGAATAGACGCAGACAGAGGTGAGATGGCAGTGATCCGAAACCATGAACGCTTTAGAATAAATATATGTACTTACACCACAATTAATTTTAATATATGTTCTCTACATATATTTCTCAGTGCTGACCTTTTAATACAAATCACATGTTAATCTAAAATACATCCAAAGATGACTTCTCGGTGAAGTTCTTGTCAGGTGTTCACCGGCATTTTTTGGAGCGGCTGCACAGTAAACAGAACAGCATGTACACAGAACACATATTTCACTTCCGGATCATCACCAAAGCCTTATTACTCCATGTGCACTGTCGTTAAATTACACACTGACAACCACTCTCTCAGCTCATATTCTCAAGAATAAACAATTACCTTTAAATCCCCACAAAAAAATGCATCAATAAAACTCTTCTATCATCACCAGAATGAGAGAGGAAAAAATGTTCTAATAATAGACTAGAACTACATTCGTGGGTACTGAACTGGAAATAATAATTATGATGTGATTCCTGACAGGCCCAACTTTTTGGGGCAAATTTTAGTAAAACTTGTAAATTTGCATGCCACACCTATCTGAACTTTATACATTAAGTCTTTTTGAATGTCCTTGCAAACAAGACATGTGACTTCTGTTGGAAAGTGTATAGTGCTGGTGTTTCACAGGGTGCACATGCTGATCCAAGTGCTCTTGAGAAGCCAAAACTAAATTTGCCATATCTTCCTTAATTATAGGACTTTTTCAAAGCAGTCAAAGCCTGTTTGTACTAATACATAAGGCCTGTCTGAAAGTATGTTTGAAGTTTAAAAATATTGATCAATTAAAATTTAATTGAAATTTAAATAAGCATTTAAATTTATAAACTAAATTTTATTAAAAAATGAAATTTTCATAAAAGTTTGAAAACAGAATTTGACAAATTTTAGACAGAAAAGTTGACCAATCAATGGTATTTAAAACAACTGGTAGTTTTGAGTCAGAATAACTGAGAACATTTTTCCCAGAGGTGGTGAAGTTGCATGACTTATAGTGATTTTGGCAACAAACCGCAATATGCCTGTCCAGGTGCATATAGATGTATACACTAAAGAAGCAAAAACAGGTGCTATGTTCCATATGTATTGTCAGGTATTTAGGCAGTTATTTGCATAACTAATAGTGCACTCAGATTTAAACATCTGATGGGACCACTTCTATGTTTTATAGGAAAATTGCATTACATTTCAGTGTCGATTACTACAAAAAGCGACAATGGGATAGGAAAATACAGTTTCTAGGCAGGCTTTACTTTACTGAACAATGGTGCTAATCTCTCTCATGAAGATCTAAGCCATGTCTTTAAGGTGCTATATATTAGTGTGGTGATATCATGATTACTTATGGCAGTACACTGCATATGTCCTTATGAAACCTTGCTATCACCACCAAACTACTGGAGAGCTTCCAAGCTGATCCAACTCTAACACTTTTTTCCAGATATCAGGCTAGACCTCAAAAGATATAAAATGTTTCAATTCAATCTAAAAAACAGTAAGATGTATGTAAATGAAGTTAAAATGTGTTAGATATAGTGATTTCCAAATAACATTCAGGTTGCAAGCATAGGAAAAAGATATTTAACTTGACAGAGTGACACTCAGAAATGTGAAGTAATAGTGAAGTAATAGTCATGTATTAAAGTAATAAATTCATCCTAAAAGTATATGAAGTTTCTATAAGCATATCTGGTCATTTACAGGTTAAATAACTAATCAGGTAGACTATGCATCACAAACTTTAAGGAAATGCGGGGACGGTGAGGTATGATCATTGGTGGAAACATTAGTACATGCCAGTATTCAGGAATGTCAAGCGACAATGTAGTAAAAAAGAAGATATTACTATAAACAATCTTATTCATGAAGGAAATAATAATTCTGGATATTGCAAGAGAATATAACCAAATGTTCCACACATATCAACTACAGGTACCAATATATCCTATAAAATAAACTAAATGTGAAATTCTGATCCCCAAAACTTGTAAACAAGAATGGAAATTTGCATATGTGGGACATTTACAATGTATTCGTTATGATCAAATGTGCAAACATAATTCCAATGATCTGTTTGAACATTTGAAGTGTATTTTTAAGGGTGTTTGACTAGGAGACTAGAAACCAGCGGAAATATACAATAATATTAAATACACTGCAGAGAAAAACATGATTCTGAAGCGTCGTGTGCGACCGTATTTCCAATATTGAGATATTGGCATATCTTCTAGGCGCTGAGTTTCCGTGACCTCGTATGCATATTTTCCGCGCCTATTCGGTTATTTTCGGAAAGTGACGTCATACTAGCGACTCTAGCATCGAGACCTACAGTTGCAAGGTTCATTTCATATAGAGTACGATAAAGTACGATGCCGTTTTGCGTTGCTTACGGGTGAAATAGCATACATAGAAAAGGCTGTGGAGTTCATTTTTTTCTTTTCCGAAAGATAAAGGCATAAAAAGTATGGATACATTATTGCAAGCGAGTTGATTTCAAAGCAACACCATATAGCAATCTGTGCTCATTACATTTCTCAAAGGAATGTTACTAGAGGGATCCTAAAAAACAGAACCTCTAGGATACACGAATGCTAAGCCTAGACTATAAGTTGAAACTGTTCCAGACATACCATTGTATATTTTAAATCCTGGTAAAGAGTGTCAAATGTACGAAAATAGGCAGAAGGCCGAGTAAGTGCTAATAAAAAATATGACAGCTCGACACCTGATCGTGCTGATGAAATGAGTAAATGTTGTTTTCTTCTTCAAGATTACAATCTAAGTAAAGTCACCACTGTCCTATGTGTAATTGAGATCTGACTTTAATCAAATGGAAGCTTGCTAAAAAATAATAAAATAATAATAATAAGATTATCAACCCTTGAACTGTCGTGTTTCGAGAAAAACAATTTAAGTAATTTTTAAAAAAAAATATTAAAAAAATTATTTTAAAAAACAACCTTTTAGTCTATGCCTATTACACGTAAAATGTATAAACGGAAATCTGTAGTGATTGGAACTGATATAAAAATGTCTCTTGGGCAGTTTAAATAGCAGCGATTAAAAGAAAAGAGATCCGATATAAAATCAAAGTTTCACATTAACTGGCTGACAATACAAATTGGGGGAGGCGACTATTGCCCCGCCCATTTGCCCCAATGTGCAATTACTCTCTGTGATTCGCCTTATTATCCCCCAGGACAAGACCTTTTTTCATATTCTGGTCTGCATAATAGTTAGAGGTTAGAATTAAGTACACAAACATAATGACAGTTTAACACATTAACAATTATTCCTTATCATTGCACTTATCTTGTGAAATGGACTGGCCCTCTGACATAATTCAAAGAAACCATGTGCCAGAGAGTGTATGTAAGCACCAGAAATTCATTGGCAAATAAACGATGCCGAATTTTGTTGTAACTTCGAGACCAAAGACTTCATTTTAAGAGTTCAAATCTGCAGTCAAACGTTACCGTACATGTATGTAGCCATTGTTTTCCCACATTTTATATCCCACCCTATTTCCTTTAGTTTAAGTGTTAAGATATGTAACACTGTTTACTGAATTAAATATTTATTTTGAATTAGTTTTTTAGGGGCACATAAACTGCGTCGTATATTTTTTAATTCTTCTTTTAATTTAATCATGGTAATGAAACTTTACATATATGGTAGAGGAATGTCAGGTGTTAACTGGTCGAGTTTTTTGGGGGCGGAAATGGAGATTTTGTTTGCAGAGAAAATTACGCAGCCTTCATTGTGATAATTCATGAATTTTTAACTAATTGGTGACACTTTTTTTTACAAGAAGTACTTCTGTAGTAGTTAAACAGTCTGAAATTTACGTGAATAATGTTTAATCTTAAACTATTTACTGAAGACAAAAACTGTCCTGTGTTATTAATTATTTCTTCACTTTAATATTCACAAGTGATAAAATAGAATATGACATCTGTGGACTGCACACTTGATAAAACAATTATATATGGATTTTCTTCTTCTGAGAAATGAAAATTGGGAGACATATTGAAATAATCGGGAGTTAACTGCGAAAAATCAAGAGAGATATTACGACATAGGGAGGAAATACCTCCAAAATTGGAATTTATTTTCTTTTCTTTCTTCTCCCGGCTTGAAAGTTAACATATATGAACTGTTCGGGTTTGTGGAATTTCAGTCAGGGCTAGTAAGTTTATTTAAATCATCAGCCCGGGGCCTGTGCTTAAAACATTTCTTTCAGCACTGACCAGTACAGTACGTAATCTATTTTAACGAAGCATGTATATGCTTACAGATTTGTCATACGTTACCTGTAGCATGCATGTAAAATACACTGTAATTGAATCATAGAAATTACGTATGATTTCCTCCTCGCAGATTTATTTGTGGGGTGTTGTTTTTTGTGTGTGTGAAAAATAATTCCGATGAAAACCGTTATCAATGGTCTTTCTCGCTGACTGACTGAAATGGATGTTTAATAGTTGCCACCGCCCTCTAGGGGCATATGGGCAACTTTTATAGCCACCATATCGGTGGCCATTTAAGGTCCCTTGGGGAGGGTCGCTACTCCCCCCCACCCTCAGGATTTACAGTGCTTAAATGCACTATATTTTAAATAGGGCGTTCTCCCGAATTACTAAAAAGTAACTATCGGGAGAAATGAAAGCCCATGGGGTGGGTAGGAATAGTACCTACACACACACACCCCTTACAACCAATCGGAGCAAACAGTGGTAGCGAGGGAAAATGTTTTCTCATTTCGCTAGTAATTTGGTGAGTCGGACAAGGCAAAGGCGGAAAAGGCCCAGGTCCAGGAGGGCGTCGACACAGCAGCACACACCAGAGCACGCAAACAGCAAGACAGCACAGCAAAGGACGCAGTCCACACCTGAAACGACAAGGTCATACCAAAGGTCTAATTCAGTCCAGTTGTACTAATGGACAGCTTAACATACAATAATGTGTTAGCCACCTGTGCAATTACTCAAATATTTGAGTTGAAG
Organism: Unio delphinus; assembly: GCA_029339505.1. Taxonomy (NCBI): domain Eukaryota; kingdom Metazoa; phylum Mollusca; class Bivalvia; order Unionida; family Unionidae; genus Unio; species Unio delphinus. Next base: position 4,450,136 of record JAQISU010000025.1, read on the forward strand.
AATTGTTATTTAAAGTCCTATCATTCGAATAAAACTAGTACATAAGTGTACATATAATAAGTCCCTAACAATTTTTGAAATTAAAATGTCAAAGTGACATATAATAGTGTAGTCAATGGTAGATAATTTTGGTCTTAAATTTGTTGGAGGCGGTACCAATAAGGTCTAATTAGCTTTTTAGGGCCACGGAAAGTTGTTCAAAGAGGGGCACTCGTAACCAAATGACTCCCCTATTATTCAGGCAAGTGAAATGGCAATGTGAAGTCACATCTTGCTCCGCAGGCACTTCAGGTCTTTCTCGCTTGCCATGTTTCTGTTTGTGATCTGTCGTCTCATTAAAACTCAGAAATACTATGCAATTTACGGAATCATTGTATCTTCTTCGCAATATAATCAATATCCGCACACGATATTATTTTTTTAAATATTATATTCGAATTAGAATTTGTAAAGAATTACATTTATAAAATAAAAAATTTCATTTCTAATCTCCTTTAAGCTTAATGGTTCAATATAATCAGATATCAGCTGATACTACAATACGCACTCTGTCCAAGTACTGAATTGAAATGTGTTACCATATATAGGCATATTAATGAAGAAAATAACATTTTGGGATACATTTAGTGCACACAGCCAGAAATATGTCTTACAGATTCACTGTAGGTACAATGTCAGCCTATATGATATAAATGAATGTGAACTTTGGATCCCAAACATTCTAAAATATGTGGATATTTGTTCATGTGGGTTATGTAACCATGCTAAGATCAGTTGTACACAGTCAAACTCAAATTATCTGTTTGAATATATCTTATGCAATCTTTAGAGTGTCAGTTAACAAATATTATTAGTAATTAAAAATGCATAAATTAAGATGGATCATTAGAATTCCCATAACATCATACAGGCCACAATGCCGCACTTCACTAATTAATATCTTAACCAAACTGAATAATACAATTGAATGCTTTTTGTGTTCAACTTACATCATTTTGCAATTTTCTTACATCCAAGGGTAAATGTACATGTGGAAAGTATATTTTATCCCTTCAACCTGAATTTCCTTCTCAGAAAGTTTAAACTGATTTAGTAGAGAACTTGAGTAGGTGCTAGTATAAAGTTTTCATCACTGTCCTCTCACTAAACACCCTGTAACTATGTTTGTTAACAATTACTAAAGGCTATATAAGCAGATATGTGTTACTCAGGAAGTCACCTCATCACAAACACATAAATTAACTGATTGGACCCCTAATATATAGTTTGAATGATCAATAAAAAATAGAATCTGTCTTCACATATTTTAAATGTATGTCTCATTTTGACTTACAAAGATATTTTCTCTGATAAAATTTGACAACTATCCCATCATTGTAGCTTGTATATGGTGTATTAGTATAAACATTCTGATATCATTTGATACCATTTCCAAAAATATTATCTATGTGCATTTTAAGGGGCAAATTTTAATTTTTTAATTTTTTAAAAAAAATTTCATTAAAATTTGAAAAATAAATTAATTTTCAATTTCTAATATCATAGTTGTTATGTTTTAAATGTCAATATATATATATATATATATATATATATATATATATATATATATATATATATATATATATATATATATATATATATATATATATATATATATAACACCTTCACATTTCGTGTGTTTATCATTAATAATAACATTTTTATAACAATTTAAAGTTTATTAATAACTGCCCTGACAGGACATACACCTCAATTAATTTTAATATATGTTCTCTACATATATTTCTCAGTGCTGACCTTTCAACTGTGTGACAATCAATACAAATCATATGTTAATCTAAAATACATTCAAAGATGACTTCACGGTGAAGTTCTTGTCAGGGGTTCACCGGCAAATTTTTGAGCGGCTGCATTGTAAACAGAACAGCATGTACGCAGAACACAGATTTCACTTCCGGATAATCACCAAAGCCTTATTACTCCATATGCACTGTCGTCAAATTAAAACACTGACAACCACTCTCTCAGTTCATATTCTCAAGAATAAACAATTACCTTTAAATCCCTACCAAAAATGCATCAATAAAATTCTTCTATCACCACCAGAATGAGAGAGGAAAAAATGTTCTAATAACTAGAACTAGAACTACATTCGTGGGTACTGAACTGGAAATAATAATTGTGATGTGATTCCATATACATGTGTATATATATATATATATATATATATATATATATATATATATATATATATATATATATATATATATATATATATATATATATATATATATATTTATATATATATATACATATATTTATATATATATATATAATATGTGTATATATATATATATATATATATATATATATATATATATATATATATATATATAGAGAGAGAGAGAGAGAGAGAGAGAGAGAGAGAGAGAGAGAGATAACAACTTCACTTTCCACTTTCTTAAACTCCATTTAACTAATGCTGTCCAAAAAGAGTAGCGTTGCTAGAGCAAGAAATGTACCACACGCTTTCACAATACATGTGTAAGGAATCTAGCAGGTGGCCAGTTATCTCCAGTACTTGGGACAAAGCTTTCCTTTTTTGATAATAATATCTCAGCGTATTATCAATGTAGGGATCTATGCGACTTTCACTGGTTGATTGCCGTTAATCTCAATCATGGAGTTTCTGTTTTTGTAAGGGATATATGCATATTGTGTGTGGGTGGGGTGGGTGGGGTGTATGTGTTCAAGCATTTAGAAAGGGTGCAATTCATCGTTTATGTTATATTATTGTATTTCGTAATTCAGTTATACTTCTACATTTTGATACTCGGTACCTTTCTGTAAGATTTCACGGCTAGTTTCCCTATTTATTTGTATAGCTCTCAATTATATTTATGCAACTATTATCTATTTAGCCTTTCTTCTATATATCCGCTATACAAGTTGATTGTTGTTTGATGTGAGTGTAGATTAGACTAATATTTTTAAATGCATTCGATAATTATCTCATGATGCAATTTATTGACTAATTTTTTTTAAATCTGTGATAGTTAAAGAAAATACTCGTATTTTCAAAGCTGTTGTTTTAGGCTTTAAACGCCATTTTTCACCACAATATAGGCTATACATGGCGGCCAGTATTACTGGTGGAGGAAGAACCCCGGAAAACCCTCGGAAAGAACCACTGACCGACGAGAAGCTACTGGCAAGCTTTCTCACATAACTACATTAGCCGAATCTTTTAGGTATCACGGTACCAATTGTTTTTCCATAGACCTCAATGCTAATATTTGGAGAGATAAATATATTTTCTATCCTAATTTAGCATGCATCTCACACACTGTTATAGAGAACAATGTTAGATTGTCAATTTGATGATGACAAAACCAGGTACTCCATTGCATTTAAGAGAGATAACTCTGCTGGAACTAGACAGGGGTATGAGTTATCTAGTCACAACATACCTATTTTCAGTCATTTTCAAAAAATCATAAAAAATACAAAATTTGATCTATTTAGGAATTAGCATAAATTCACATGTTGCCAAGAGGCTAAACTTTTTTTTAAGCCTAACAGAAAGTACAACTCTTACATAATCCACCAATCAAAGCTTGTCTTGTTGTTTATTACTGCCTGCAATGGACCCTACACCTTTTGCACCGCCCACCTGGACATGCGCAATTGGTACCGCTATACCTATAGCAAACCTTGATTTTTCCAATAATCTGTGAAATAGCTCGGGACTATATAACTAACAAGTGTACTTAGTCTCGCTTGTCAAAAACAATTCTATGAAGTACTAAGCTATGTTCTATATGATTGTGTATAGAAATGTTATTGAGCTGTTGGAACTCTTGTTTGCATACTTTTGCTTCACTATCAAACTCATGTTTTGAAATAAAATGAATTCTTTTAACTATGAGTTGTGTTTTGTTCATATTAGCACTTATCAAACTTCACTTTGGTGATATGCGATAAATCACATTATGTCATATTGTTTAATAGTAAGGTCAAAGGTCAACACACTAGTTAGCATGTACCAGTTCTACTCTTAAAGAGACATTTTGATCTAAAATAAAGGACTTATAATTGTTTCATTAACACAGAAAGTAACAACAAGGACAGGTGGACATGGCCCAATCTAATTATAAAGTATTAGCTTTGAACACTTTACACTGTCTGCATATGCAAGATGTCACTAACCTCTAGTCCTCACACAAAGGTCAAGCTACCCAGCCTCTTTATCATACAAATAGAAAGCTTCCCTCCTTTCTGTAGAGCATACAATTGATGCAATAAGCCAATCTGACACCAAATAAAGTAGATAGCAGCTTTTCTAAGTGGTTATCATGGATTTGGGTGTGAAAATGTGATCTAATATACAGAAAAAGGCTAAGTTTAACAATGAGTATAGTGAGTCCATTGGATTTAAAAACAGGAGAAAAGTGTGTATCTAAATGGGAGATGTAGCTAATGATACTGGAATTAAAGGAGACACAAGCGGCAATGAGAAAAATGAGAAGCGAGAGCTTGATGATGTTACCTTGGACAATATTTGGAGGCAGTGGATCATAGGTACAGGGACAATAAAAAAGACAACTGTGCTATAACATCCCTTACAGACATCAACTATCAGGTGACATGGTGTTCATTCCTAGCTAATATAAAAGGGTGAATAATGTAGATAATATAGGTGCATACAAGTTATATTTCTTCTAAATAAGAAATTAACAATAATGGGCTTCTGTTAGACAGGAAAAATACCTAAAACAAACAAAGCATGTTGGATCAGTTTTCAAACTTTTAAACTTATTGGGAAAAATTATTAAAGTACTTCTAGTTCAATTTGCATCAAGACCAAGGGCTAATATGATTCTTCACAAATCTTCTATTGATTTTCATAAAAACTTACTTAAATTGTGGGTTTTTATCTATTGAAATGTATGTCTGGTGTAAGGGAGATAACTGAATAATATACATAAGGTGTGGTCTTTTTATTTTATGCAATATATTATACATGTACTATAGATGAGTTCAAGAACAAATGTATTAACTTCAATGCAATTAAATTATCCAAAAATGCATTACTGATAAAGCGAGAATCTAAAATCCAGGCTTCTATATGTAGTAGAGACCTCAAGAATGATTATCTAACTAAGGAATCGCATGTTCATTTTCCAAGGCACAAAAGTTTACAACAGACAAAAAGACAATTAGAGCATGACAATTCAAATCAAAATAGGAAGGAATACCATATCTTTAAAAAATTACCTAAAATACTCATACCAGAACATTCTTTATGATACAAGTGAACTATCTACAAGAGGATCAGGAGTGTCCTATATTCCTGGTCTATGACATGCTTTACAAGAACATGAGAGTTGCTTTTTATCCATGATTTTTCATATTTTGAGCATAAAATAGTCAATATTTGGCTAAAATTAACTGAATTAACTTTACGTAACTTATTTTTTTGCTTGTATGCTAATCTTGAAGCTGATTACACAGACACAAAGCCATCAGTCTATATATGCTATAGATATAATTACAAAAGGCCCATTCCAAAGCTAATGTGTGTTATTTTGTACATTTTCTATGTAAAAGTCTGCCAATATTAGACCAAAACATCTCAATATCCATTGTTTAACCAAATGACACTATGACAGTATAGAAGTGGTGGTTATGTATACTCGTTACTATGGATACACTGTGAAGCTGGTATTATCTTTTAGGTATCACGGTACCAATTGTTTCTCCATAGACCTCAATGCTAATATTTGGAGAGATAAATATATTTTCAACAAGGACAGGTGGACATGGCCCAATCTAATTATAAAGTATTAGCTTTGAACACTTTACACTGTCTGCATATGCAAGAGGTCACTAACCTCTAGTCCTCACACAAAGGTCAAGCTACCCAGCCTCTTTATCATACAAATAGAAAGCTTCCCTCCTTTCTGTAGTGCATACAATTGATGCAATAAACCAATCTGACACCAAATAAAGTAGATAACAGCTTTTCTAAGTGGTTATCATGGATTTGGGTGTGAAAATGTGATCTAATATACAGAAAAAGGCTAAGTTTAACAATGAGTATAGTGAGTCCAATGGATTTAAAAACAGGAGAAAAGTGTGTACCGTATTTTCCGGCCTATAGGTCGATGCGGAGTATAAGTCAAATTGACCAACTTTGTAAATTTTCCATCCTTCGTCCATATATAAGTCGATTCGGAGTATAAGACGAGGCCAGGTCAATAACTTGGCTTTGTATTTTATACTACCGGTAGTAACTTCCGGTTGCATGAATATTGATGGTATCGTCGTATGATATTCCATATTACCAGCAATATCCATTGCAACAAGAGCTATGATCATTCCTTCCAGCTGAAACCAGTCATGAGTGCAAGATTCAACAAATGAGATAAGCTCAGTGAGGCTAACAATAGGGAAATAAGGCAATTCATAGGGAAATCAGAAATGTGAAGAAAATGAGGAGACAGAAAACAAAAGATGCAAACCAAAAATAAATAAAAATACTTTTATTTATACTTTAACATATCCGTGAAATGCAGTATCAAATTTACACAAATGTACAGTTTTATAATACAAATTGCATGAAAAGAATATCAACACCGTGTACTCACCAGCGAATCTCGTTACATACATTGAATCCATAATACAAATAATTCCATCAAAAATATCCACACACGGATGTGAAATATTCAATAATTTTGTCACAGATCATTATGTGACTGAATTCAATGAAAAGAAAATAACAAAAAATACGTAATGGGTGTACGTAACGAATGATGAAATAGTACTTGTCCGTAGATTAAATAATGGAAGTTAAAGTGTATTCTTATAATAACTACATGTACGTCTTAGGATCTTTCTGTCTCTGAATTCAGTCATTGTAAATTTCAGCACTTTTTCCCACCCAAGCTGCTAGTCAATGTCCTTTGAACTTGCCGCCCAGCTAGCCCAGCTATTGCGTCATGTTCTTTTGATGTACTCTACTAAATACAGCAGGCCGAACTGGCTGTATTTTATTAACCACTGAATTATGTCAATGTACTAAAGCAATGAAAACAATGCCCATGGCTAAATTCATTATTTACATCTAGAGAAGGGAGTGGGCATCATTTCCTATTGTACTTAATCCCATTGATATTAAACACGAGTAGCGTAGTTGATGCGGATTAATGATAAAGAACAATTGGGTACCGGCAATATGGCAACTAGTATCGGTAGCTAAAGCCAATATCAATGTCGAAACAATTGCGGCAACTGGCTTTGATTGTTGTTGGAAACCAAATACCAATTTATCAACAACCGGTATAATCAAAGAGAGACACCGAAACGTCAGCTGGTTAAGAATGAATATAGGTGAAATGTTGACATTACAATTTGCTTTAAACTGAATTGCGAAACTAAAAATCATGGATCACTGATGATCTATGGGTACTGGTAGTCCATCTTTATATCTGATTTTAGTGTAGTTTAAACCTACGGTAATTTATTTGAGAAACTTTGTCAAATACAATTAGAAACATATGATTTGGGGGATTCAGAAGGATGCATGATCTACATTATTTTATACATAATCATAGAACGCTCGAGTTAATATGGATTACATCCCTTTGTAGGATCAATTGGATCAATAAAAAAAAGCTATGCCGGTAATTGTCCGCGTGTGTCCAACATTATACTGGAAAATCAAATATTAATGGACCAGTTATTTCATATCTATTTTTTTAGGAACAAAAAATATGCTTTGAATTAGTACAGTACGCTATAGAGTATAGACCGTAAGTGTGCCATGCGGCCCGGTGAAGTTTTTACCGGTAATTGTTTTCTTTTATTTTATGTTTGAGAAATAAGAAAAAATACGCAAAATGCCAAATAAATTATGACAAAACTTACAAATATAAATGCAGTCATATTATTTTATGACAATTTATTGACATTGTAATTTAACATGAATTTGTACTTCTATGTGACCTGTTTTCGATTATGCCGATTATAGAGCAATATCAATAGCATACCGGATACTATAATGCATATATAAGTCGATGCAATTTCAATGACAAAATCCATATGTAAGTCGATTCGGTGTATAAGACGAAGACCGAACTTTCAAGTCGAAAAGTCTCGACTTATACGCCGGAAAATACGGTATCTAAATGGGAGATGTAGCTAATGATACTGGAATTAAAGGAGACACAAGCAGCAATGAGAAAAATGAGAAGCGAGAGCTTGATGATGCTACCTTGGACAATATTTGGAGGCAGTGGATCATAGGTACAGGGACAATAAAAAAGACAACTGTGCTATAACATCCCTTACAGACACCAACTATCAGGTGACATGGTGTTCATTCCTAGCTAATATAAAAGGGTGAATAATGTAGATAATATAGGTGCATACAAGTTATATTTCTTCTAAATAAGAAATTAACAATAATGGGCTTCTGTTAGACAGGAAAAATACCTAAAACAAACAAAGCATGTTGGATCAGTTTTCAAACTTTTAAACTTATTGGGAAAAATTATTAAAGTACTTCTAGTTCAATTTGCATCAAGACCAAGGGCTAATATGATTCTTCACAAATCTTCTATTGATTTTCATAAAAACTTACTTAAATTGTGGGTTTTTATCTATTGAAATGTATGTCTGGTGTAAGGGAGATAACTGAATGATATACCTAAGGTGTGGTCTTTTTATTTTATGCAATATATTATACATGTACTATAGATGAGTTCAAGAACAAATGTATTAACTTCAATGCAATTAAATTATCCAAAAATGCATTACTGATAAAGCGAGAATCTAAAATCCAGGCTTCTATATGTAGTAGAGACCTCAAGAATGATTATCTAACTAAGGAATCGCATGTTCATTTTTCAAGGCACAAAAGTTTACAACAGACAAAAAGACAATTAGAGCATGACAATTCAAATCAAAATAGGAAGGAATACCATATCTTTAAAAAATTACCTAAAATACTCATACCAGAACATTCTTTATGATACAAGTGAACTATCTACAAGAGGATCAGGAGTGTCCTATATTCCTGGTCTATGACATGCTTTACAAGAACATGAGAGTTGCTTTTTATCCATGATTTTTCATATTTTGAGCATAAAATAGTCAATATTTGGCTAAAATTAACTGAATTAACTTTACGTAACTTATTTTTTTGCTTGTATGCTAATCTTGAAGCTGATTACACAGACACAAAGCCATCAGTCTATATATGCTATAGATATAATTACAAAAGGCCCATTCCAAAGCTAATGTGTGTTATTTTGTACATTTTCTATGTAAAAGTCTGCCAATATTAGACCAAAACATCTCAATATCCATTGTTTAACCAAATGACACTATGACAGTATAGAAGTGGTGGTTATGTATACTCGTTACTATGGATACACTGTGAAGCTGGTATTATCTTTTAGGTATCACGGTACCAATTGTTTTTCCATAGACCTCAATGCTAATATTTGGAGAGATAAATATATTTTCAACAAGGACAGGTGGACATGGCCCAATCTAATTATAAAGTATTAGCTTTGAACACTTTACACTGTCTGCATATGCAAGAGGTCACTAACCTCTAGTCCTCACACAAAGGTCAAGCTACCCAGCCTCTTTATCATACAAATAGAAAGCTTCCCTCCTTTCTGTAGTGCATACAATTGATGCAATAAGCCAATCTGACACCAAATAAAGTAGATAACAGCTTTTCTAAGTGGTTATCATGGATTTGGGTGTGAAAATGTGATCTAATATACAGAAAAAGGCTAAGTTTAACAATGAGTATAGTGAGTCCAATGGATTTAAAAACAGGAGAAAAGTGTGTACCGTATTTTCCGGCCTGTAGGTCGATGCGGAGTATAAGTCAAATTGACCAACTTTGTAAATTTTCCATCCTTCGTCCATATATAAGTCGATTCGGAGTATAAGACGAGGCCAGGTCAATAACTTGGCTTTGTATTTTATACTACCGGTAGTAACTTCCGGTTGCATGAATATTGATGGTATCGTCGTATGATATTCCATATTACCAGCAATATCCATTGCAACAAGAGCTATGATCATTCCTTCCAGCTGAAACCAGTCATGAGTGCAAGATTCAACAAATGAGATAAGCTCAGTGAGGCTAACAATAGGGAAATAAGGCAATTCATAGGGAAATCAGAAATGTGAAGAAAATGAGGAGACAGAAAACAAAAGATGCAAACCAAAAATAAATAAAAATACTTTTATTTATACTTTAACATATCAGTGAAATGCAGTATCAAATTTACACAAATGTACAGTTTTATAATACAAATTGCATGAAAAGAATATCAACACCGTGTACTCACCAGCGAATCTCGTTACATACATTGAATCCATAATACAAATAATTCCATTAAAAATATCCACACACGGATGTGAAATATTCAATAATTTTGTCACAGATCATTATGTGACTGAATTCAATGAAAAGAAAATAACAAAAAATACGTAATGGGTGTACGTAACGAATGATGAAATAGTACTTGTCCGTAGATTAAATAATGGAAGTTAAAGTGTATTCTTATAATAACTACATGTACGTCTTAGGATCTTTCTGTCTCTGAATTCAGTCATTGTAAATTTCAGCACTTTTTCCCACCCAAGCTGCTAGTCAATGTCCTTTGAACTTGCCGCCCAGCTAGCCCAGCTATTGCGTCATGTTCTTTTGATGTACTCTACTAAATACAGCAGGCCGAACTGGCTGTATTTTATTAACCACTGAATTATGTCAATGTACTAAAGCAATGAAAACAATGCCCATGGCTAAATTCATTATTTACATCTAGAGAAGGGAGTGGGCATCATTTCCTATTGTACTTAATCCCATTGATATTAAACACGAGTAGCGTAGTTGATGCGGATTAATGATAAAGAACAATTGGGTACCGGCAATATGGCAACTAGTATCGGTAGCTAAAGCCAATATCAATGTCGAAACAATTGCGGCAACTGGCTTTGATTGTTGTTGGAAACCAAATACCAATTTATCAACAACCGGTATAATCAAAGAGAGACACCGAAACGTCAGCTGGTTAAGAATGAATATAGGTGAAATGTTGACATTACAATTTGCTTTAAACTGAATTGCGAAACTAAAAATCATGGATCACTGATGATCTATGGGTACTGGTAGTCCATCTTTATATCTGATTTTAGTGTAGTTTAAACCTACGGTAATTTATTTGAGAAACTTTGTCAAATACAATTAGAAACATATGATTTGGGGGATTCAGAAGGATGCATGATCTACATTATTTTATACATAATCATAGAACGCTCGAGTTAATATGGATTACATCCCTTTGTAGGATCAATTGGATCAATAAAAAAAAGCTATGCCGGTAATTGTCCGCGTGTGTCCAACATTATACTGGAAAATCAAATATTAATGGACCAGTTATTTCATATCTATTTTTTTAGGAACAAAAAATATGCTTTGAATTAGTACAGTACGCTATAGAGTATAGACCGTAAGTGTGCCATGCGGCCCGGTGAAGTTTTTACCGGTAATTGTTTTCTTTTATTTTATGTTTGAGAAATAAGAAAAAATACGCAAAATGCCAAATAAATTATGACAAAACTTACAAATATAAATGCAGTCATATTATTTTATGACAATTTATTGACATTGTAATTTAACATGAATTTGTACTTCTATGTGACCTGTTTTCGATTATGCCGATTATAGAGCAATATCAATAGCATACCGGATACTATAATGCATATATAAGTCGATGCAATTTCAATGACAAAATCCATATGTAAGTCGATTCGGTGTATAAGACGAAGACCGAACTTTCAAGTCAAAAAGTCTCGACTTATACGCCGGAAAATACGGTATCTAAATGGGAGATGTAGCTAATGATACTGGAATTAAAGGAGACACAAGCAGCAATGAGAAAAATGAGAAGCGAGAGCTTGATGATGTTACCTTGGACAATATTTGGAGGCAGTGGATCATAGGTACAGGGACAATAAAAAAGACAACTGTGCTATAACATCCCTTACAGACACCAACTATCAGGTGACATGGTGTTCATTCCTAGCTAATATAAAAGGGTGAATAATGTAGATAATATAGGTGCATACAAGTTATATTTCTTCTAAATAAGAAATTAACAATAATGGGCTTCTGTTAGACAGGAAAAATACCTAAAACAAACAAAGCATGTTGGATCAGTTTTCAAACTTTTAAACTTTACTGGGAAAAATTATTAAAGTACTTCTAGTTCAATTTGCATCAAGACCAAGGGCTAATATGATTCTTCACAAATCTTCTATTGATTTTCATAAAAACTTACTTAAATTGTGGGTTTTTATCTATTGAAATGTATGTCTGGTGTAAGCGAGATAACTGAATGATATACATAAGGTGTGGTCTTTTTATTCTATGCAATATATTATACATGTACGATAAATGAGTTCAAGAACACATGTATTAACTTCAATGCAATTAAATTATCCAAAAATGCATTACTGATAAAGCGGGAATCTAAAATCCAGGCTTTTATATGTAGTAGAGACCTCAAGAATGATTATCTAACTAAGGAATCGCATGTTCATTTTTCAAGGCACAAAAGTTTGCAAATGACAAAAAGACAATTAGAGCATGACAATTCAAATCAAAATAGGAAGGAATACCATATCTTTAAAAAATTACCTAAAATACTCATACCAGAACATTCTTTATGATACAAGTGAACTATCTACAAGAGGATCAGGAGTGTCCTATATTCCTGGTCTATGACATGCTTTACAAGAACATGAGAGTTGCTTTTTATCCATGATTTTTCATATTTTGAGCATAAAATAGTCAATATTTGGCTAAAATTAACTGAATTAACTTTACGTAACTTATTTTTTTGCTTGTATGCTAATCTTGAAGCTGATTACACAGACACAAAGCCATCAGTCTATATATGCTATAGATATAATTACAAAAGGCCCATTCCAAAGCTAATGTGTGTTATTTTGTACATTTTCTATGTAAAAGTCTGCCAATATTAGACCAAAACATCTCAATATCCATTGTTTAACCAAATGACACTATGACAGTATAGAAGTGGTGGTTATGTATACTCGTTACTATGGATACACTGTGAAGCTGGTATTATCTTTTAGGTATCACGGTACCAATTGTTTTTCCATAGACCTCAATGCTAATATTTGGAGAGATAAATATATTTTCTATCCTAATTTAGCATGCATCTCACACACTGTTATAGAGAACAATGTTAGATTGTCAATTTGATGATGACAAAACCAGGTACTCCATTGCATTTAAGAGAGATAACTCTGCTGGAACTTGACAGGGGTATGAGTTATCTAGTCACAACATACCTATTTTCAGTCATTTTCAAAAAATCATAAAAAATACAAAATTTGATCTATTTAGGAATTAGCATAAATTCACATGTTGCCAAGAGGCTAAACTTTTTTTTAAGCCTAACAGAAAGTACAACTCTTACATAATCCACCAATCAAAGCTTGTCTTGTTGTTTATTACTGCCTGCAATGGACCCTACACCTTTTGCACCGCCCACCTGGACATGCGCAATTTGTACCGCTATACCTATAGCAAACCTTGATTTTTCCAATAATCTGTGAAATAGCTCGGGACTATATAACTAACAAGTGTACTTAGTCTCGCTTGTCAAAAACAATTCTATGAAGTACTAAGCTATGTTCTATATGATTGTGTATAGAAATGTTATTGAGCTGTTGGAACTCTTGTTTGCATACTTTTGCTTCACTATCAAACTCATGTTTTGAAATAAAATGAATTCTTCTAACTATGAGTTGTGTTTTGTTCATATTAGCACTTATCAAACTTCACTTTGGTGATATGCGATAAATCACATTATGTCATATTGTTTAATAGTAAGGTCAAAGGTCAACACACTAGTTAGCATGTACCAGTTCTACTCTTAAAGAGACATTTTGATCTAAAATAAAGGACTTATAATTGTTTCATTAACACAGAAAGTAACAACAAGGACAGGTGGACATGGCCCAATCTAATTATAAAGTATTAGCTTTGAGCACTTTACACTGTCTGCATATGCAAGAGGTCACTAACCTCTAGTCCTCACACAAAGGTCAAGCTACCCAGCCTCTTTATCATACAAATAGAAAGCTTCCCTCCTTTCTGTAGTGCATACAATTGATGCAATAAGCCAATCTGACACCAAATAAAGTAGATAACAGCTTTTCTAAGTGGTTATCATGGATTTGGGTGTGAAAATGTGATCTAATATACAGAAAAAGGCTAAGTTTAACAATGAGTATAGTGAGTCCAGTGAATTTAAAAACAGGAGAAAAGTGTGTATCTAAATTGGAGATGTAGCTAATGATACTGGAATTAAAGGAGACACAAGCAGCAATGAGAAAAATGAGAAGCGAGAGCTTGATGATGTTACCTTGGACAATATTTGGAGGCAGTGGATCATAGGTACAGGGACAATAAAAAAGACAACTGTGCTATAACATCCTGTACAGACACCAACTCTCAGGTGACATGGTGTTCATTCCTAGCTAATATAAAAGGGTGAATAATGTAGATAATATAGGTGCATACAAGTTATATTTCTTCTAAATTAGAAATTAACAATAATGGGCTTCTGTTAGACAGAAAAAAATACCTAAAACAAACAAAGCATGTTGGATCAGTTTTCAAACTTTTAAACTTTACTGGGAAAAATTATTAAAGTACTTCTAGTTCAATTTGCATCAACCCCAAGGGCTAATATGATTCTTCACAAATCTTCTATTGATTTTCATAAAAACTTACTTAAATTGTGGGTTTTTATCTATTGAAATGTATGTCTGGTGTAAGGGAGATAACTGAATGATATACATAAGGTGTGGTCTTTTTATTTTATGCAATATATTATACATGTACTATAGATGAGTTCAAGAACAAATGTATTAACTTCAATGCAATTAAATTATCCAAAAATGCATTACTGATAAAGCGAGAATCTAAAATCCAGGCTTCTATATGTAGTAGAGACCTCAAGAATGATTATCTAACTAAGGAATCGCATGTTCATTTTTCAAGGCACAAAAGTTTACAACAGAAAAAAGGACAATTAGAGCAGGACAATTCAAATCAAAATAGGAAGGAATACCATATCTTTAATAAATTACCTAAAATACTCATACCAGAACATTCTTTATGATACAAGTGAACTATCTACAAGAGGACCAGGAGTGTCCTATATTCCTGGTCTATGACATGCTTTAGAAGAACATAAGAGTTGCTTTTTATCCATGATTTTTCATCTTTTGCGCATAAAATAGTCAATATTTGGCTAAAATTAACTAAATTAACTTTACGTAACTTATTTTTTGGCTTGTATGCTAATCTTGAAGCTGATTACACAGACACAAAGCCATCAGTCTATATATGCTATAGATATAATTACAAAAGGCCCATTCCAAAGCTAATGTGTGTTATTTTGTACATTTTCTATGTAAAAGTCTGCCAATATTAGACCAAAACATCTCAATATCCATTGTTTAACCAAATGACACTATGACAGTATAGAAGTGGTGGTTCTGTATACTCGTTACTATGGATACACTGTGAAGCTGGTATTATCTTTTAGGTATCACGGTACCAATTGTTTTTCCATAGACCTCAATGCTAATATTTGGAGAGATAAATATATTTTCTATCCTAATTTAGCATGCATCTCACACACTGTTATAGAGAACAATGTGAGATTGTCAATTTGATGATGACAAAACCAGGTACTCCATTGCATTTAAGAGAGATAACTCTGCTGGAACTAGACAGGGATATGAGTTATCTAGTCACAACATACCTATTTCCAGTCATTTTCAAAAAATCATAAAAAATGCAAAATTTGATCTATTTAGGAATTAGCATAAATTCACATGTTGCCAAGAGGCTAAACTTTTTTTTAAGCCTAACAGAAAGTACAACTCTTACATAATCCACCAATCAAAGCTTGTCTTGTTGTTTATTACTGCCTGATATGGACCCTACACCTTTTGCACCGCCCACCTGGACATGCGCAATTGGTACCGCTATACCAATACTCGAACCCATGGAGACAGAGGTGGAATCACATCACAATTAATACTTCCAGTTCAGTACCAGTCTATTTTTAGAACATTTTTCCTCTCATTTTGGTGGTGATAAAAGAGTTATATTGATGCATATTTGGTAGGGATTTAAAGGTAATTGTTTATTAATGAGAATATGAGCAGAGAGAGTGGTTGTCAGTGTGTAATTTGGCGACAGTGCACATGGAGTAATAAGGCCTTGGTAATGATCCGGAAGTGAAATATGTGGTCTGTGTACATGCTGTAATGTTTACAGTGCAGCAGCTCAAAAAAATGCCGGTCAACCCTTGACAAGAATTTCACTGTGAAGTCATCTTTGGGGGTATTTTAGATTTTCATATGATTTGTATTGATTGTCACACTGTGGAAAGGTCAGTGCTGAGAAATATATGTAGAGAATATATAGTAAAATTAATTGTGGTGTATGGCCTGTACAGGCAGTTATTATTAAACTTTAAATTGCTATAAAATTTTTATTATTAATGATCAACACATGAAATTTGAAGGTGTTATATATATATATATATTAACATTTAAAAAAGAAAAATGACATTAGAATTTAAAAATTGATTTCATTTTTTAAAATTTTAATAATTTTTTTTAAAAAATTAAAAAATTAAAATTTGCCCCTTAAAATGCACATAGATAATATATTTTTGGAAATTATATCAAATGATATCAGCATGTTTATACTCCTACACCATATACAAGCTACAATGATGGATATTTGTCAAATTTTGTCAGAGAAAATATCTTTGTAAGTCAAAATGAGTCATACATTTAAAATGTATGAGAGACAGATTCTATTTTGTATTGATCATTCAAACTATTTATTAGGGATCCAATCAGTTAATTTATGTGTTTATGATGGGGTGACTTCCTGAATAACACATACCTGCTTATATAGCCTTTAGTAATTGTTAACAAATATAGTCACAGGGTGTTTAGTGAGAGGACAGCGATGCAAATTTTATTCTAGAACCTACTCAAGTTCTCTACTAAATCAGTTTAAACTTTCTGAGAATGAAATGCAGGCTGAAGGGATAAAATATACTTCCCACATGTATCTTTACCCTTGGATGTAAGAAAACAGCAAAATGATGTAAGTTGAACACAAAATGCATTCAATTTTATTGTTCAATTTGGTTAAGATATTAATTAATGAAGTGCGGCATTGTTGCCTGTATGATGTTATGGGAATTCTAATGATCCATCTTAATTTATGATTGTTAATTACTAATAATATTTGTTAACTGACACTCTAAAGATTGCATAAGATATATTCAAACAGATATTTTGAGTTCAACTGTGTACAACTGATCTTAGCATGGTTACATATCCCACATGAACAAATATTCACATATTTTAGAATGTTTGGGATCCAAAGTTCACATTCAGTATATCATATAGGCTGACATTGTACCTACAGTGAATCTGTAAGACACATTTCTGGCTATGTGCACTAAATGTATCCCAAAATCTTATTTTCTTCATTAATATGCCCATGTATGGTAACATATTTCAATTCAGTACTTGGATAGAGTGCGGTATTGTAATATCAGCTGATATCTGATTCTATTGAACCATTGAGGTTAATAATTGGTATCAAACACCCTTAAAAATACACTTTAAATGTTCAAAGAGATCATTGGAATTATTTTTGCACATTTGATCATAACAATTACATTGTATATGTCCCACATATGCAAATTTCCATTCTTGTTTACAAGTTTTGGGGATCAGAATTTCACATTTAATTTATGATATAGGATGTATTGGTACCTGTAGTTGATACGTGTGGCCACATTTGGCTGTATTCTCTTGCAATATCCAGAATTATTATTTCCCTCATGAATAAGATTGCTTATAGTAATATATTCTTTATTACTACATTGTCGCTTTACTTTCCTGTATACTGGCATGTACTAATGTTTCCATCAATGATCAAACCTCACCGTCCCCGCATTTCCTTAAAGTTTGTGATGCATAGTCTACCTGATTAGTTATTTAACCTGTAAATGACCAGATATGCTTATAGAAACTTCATATATTTTTAGGATGAATTTATTACATTAATACATGACTATTACTTCACATTTCTGAGTGTCACTCTGTCAAGTTTAATATTTATTTCCTATGCGTGCAGCCTGAATGTTATTTGGAAATCACTATATCTAACACATTTTAACTTCATTTGCATACATCTTACTGTTTTCTAGATATAAGTTAAACATTTTATATCTTTTCAGGTCTAGGCTGGTATCTGGAACAAAGTGTTAGTGGTGGATCAGCTTGGAAGCTCTCCAGTAGTCTGGTGGTGATAGCAAGGTTGCATAAGGACATATGCAGTGTACTGCCATAAGTGATCATGATATCACCATACTAATATACAGCACCTCAAGGACTTGGCTTAGATCTTCATGAGAGAGATTAGCACCATTGTTCAGTAAGGTAAAGCCTGCCTAAAAACTGTATTTTCCTATCTTATTGTCGCTTTTTGTAGTTATCGACACTGAAATGTAATGCAATTTTCTTATAAAACATGGAAGTGGTCCCGTCAGATGTTTAAATCTGAGTGCACTATTAGCTATATAAATAACTGCCTAAATACCTGACACTATAACTATGGAACATAGCACCTGTTGTTGCTTCTTTAGTGTGTACACCTATATGCACCTTGACAGGCATATTGCGGTTTGTTGCCAAAATCACTATGAGCCATGCAACTTCACTACCCCTGGGAGAAATGTTCTCAGTTACACAGACCCAAACCACCATTTATTTCAAAGACCATTGATTGATCAACTTTTCTGTCTAAACTTTGACAAAATCTGTTTTCAAACTTTTATGAAAATTTAATTTTTCAATAAAATTTAGTTTATAAATTTAAATGTTTTTTGAAATTTACATTAAAATTTTATTTGATCAAAATGTATAAACTTTAAACATATTTTCAGACAGGCCTTATCTTGTAGTACAATTAGGTTTTTACAGCATTGAAAAAGTCGTATAATTAAGGAAGATTTAGCAAATTTAGTTTTGGTTTCTCAAGAGCACATAGATCAGCATTTGCACCCTGTGGAACACCAGCACTACACACTTTCCAGCAGGTGTCACATGTCTTGTATGCAAGGAAATTCAAAAAGACTTCATGTATAAAGTTCAAATAGGTGTGGCATTCAAATATAAAAGTTTTACTAAAATTTGCCCCAACAAGTTGGGCCTGTCAGGAATCACATCACAATTAATACTTCCAGTTCAGTACCCACGAATGTAGTTCCAGTCTATTTTTAGAACATTTTTTCCTCTCTCATTTTGGTGGTGATAAAAGAGTTATATTGATGCATATTTGGTAGGGATTTAAAGGTAATTGTTTATTCATGAGAATATGAGCAGAGAGAGTGGTTGTCAGTGTGTAATTTGGCGACAGTGCACATGGAGTAATAAGGCCTTGGTAATGATCCGGAAGTGAAATATGTGGTCTGTGTACATGCTGTTATGTTTACAGTGCAGCAGCTCAAAAAAATGCCGGTCAACCCTTGACAAGAATTTCACTGTGAAGTCATCTTTGGGGGTATTTTAGATTTTCATATGATTTGTATTGATTGTCACACTGTGGAAAGGTCAGTGCTGAGAAATATATGTAGAGAACATATAGCAAAATTAATTGTGGTGTATGGCCAGGTGAGATGGCACTGATCCGTAACGGAAAGCGCATTAGACCAACCGGTCATTCGGAGCCCCTTTCAAAGCTGTAATTCTTTATACGAAATTTATAAAGCTGTCATCTGTAAACAGTGTAAAATTACTCTGATATGCTGATGATGCATTTTTTTTGTGTTATATACCTCCATATGCGAGGTGAGTTGATTGAATATATTGATATAAATCAGAATTGGTTATAAGACTAATTATGTTTTATTATTCGCATGGGGGTTGTGGTGGCATAAAGTTGCCACTGCGTGGCCATCTCTTTTGTTGTTTTTCTTCTTGCTTTATTAGAAATTAGAAATAAGAAATCATTTATATCATGTAAATAATGTATAACATTCTCTCTTTCTTTCTCCCTTCCCCCCTCTACCTCTCCCTCTCCTCTCTCCCCCTCTCTATATCGCCCCTCCTTTCTCTCCACCTCGCTCTCTCTCTCTCTCTCTCTCTCTCTCTCTCTCTCTCTCTCTCTCTCTCTCTCTCTCTCTCACACACACACACACACACACATGTTCATTTATTTATGCAACGGTGAATTATGTACGAATAGCATTGATCAGATCAATTACATTATGTTATATTCTATTCTGTCGTAGAGTCAATCAGTGACATTTTGGAATATAGACGGTAATACATTTATGACGTTGTGCTTAACCTTACATACAATATTGTACGTGAGTTATAAGTGCTGGTGAGGTACTGTTTAACTAATCAACGCTACGAGACAGTCTTTCTCCGGGAAACTATCGTTTAAATATTTTCCCCTAAGTGTCCAGGCCCGGCTCTGGGGCAAGGTGAACGAGGAAACCGCCTTGGACACCACGCTTTCAGTCAATGCATTTTTTTTTGTGGCCCCGCGTTAACTGCTTGCTGCCTTGGGCGTAGCGAGGGTGTTCGACGCCCGGTGCAGGGTTCATATTTCTCGCCCCCCACCCCCCGGCGTAGCGGAGCGTTTTTGGCGCTAGAGGTGACCAGATAAGTACGCGTTACCCGGATTTAGTCTGAAACTGAGTTAATCTCAATGGTCCAGACATCCAGGCACTGACTTAGATGTTTACTTAATTTTTTCATCTGAAGCACACTTTCTAAAAGTATACACTGAATCCTCCAATCCTCTTCTCGTGGCGCTCTCCCACCCCCCAATACGGCGCCAGGTGCAACTTGCACACCCTGCATCCCTCATAGCTACGCCACTGGCCCCGCATGCTGCCTTCGGCCACTCACATCCTAGGGCCAAGCCTGCAAGGATCGATGTATGCCTCTAAATGTTCATTTCGAGTCAGTATGGCATTTTAGTACGGGTATATTTACAAGTATTTGTGTTTTGGTATCGTTGAAAGTATCATGTTCTCGAGGTCATATCAACATGTTCCATCAAGTGCTCTGGTTGCCCACTCTGATTGTTGTGTCTATGGTAAGTAGTTTATTGTAGCTATATTGTGTGTTTATCGTACACAATTATTTAAGGTGATAATACAATCTCTACGAGCCGATGACTATGAAGTCCACGCCGTTTAGGTAAATTTGGTAATTCGAGTGAGCGCGTCGATACTCTTTTTATATTGCATTCCAGTGCAGGTATAGTGGTGTAAACAAAGCTTTTCCCGCACAGCCTACCGGGAAGTTAAGGGAGTGACTTATATAAATATGACATGGCATATTGATAACGGGGGTGGATAACCATACAAAGAAGTAAATATGCTTTATCAGCTTGAATTCATGTGGACAATATTAGACTAAGTATATGAATGTAAAACCCACTGACAGGTAAAATCAGTTCTGTGTATGTGCGTAATGAAATGATTTGTAATATTATACAAATAATGTATCGCCATATGGATTAGGGTATGGTGAAGGGCGAACAACGCAGCATTTCAATATGAAGAAATGTTTCATTTTCACTTGTTTCATCCTCATTACTTTAATAGGAAGTTCAATTATTCTGACGTCCTACAAAGAAATCTCGAGTGGGCATGTAGTGTGTAGGACTTATGTAGATCTTCCGAATAGTGGATGTAAATGCAATGTGACCATAGAACATCTTCCAAAGTTGACTAACACATCACAAGAAGATTCCATCTTGGAGGAACTGGCGTGGAAGTCATTACATAAAAAGATAGCGGAATCCAAAACAGATGCGGAACATTATCAGAAGCTAGAGCTATGCCCGGAAACACCGTCTCATCTGGGTTAGTTCTTTCATATCTAAGTGTGTGGGGGGATGTGCGTGTGTGTGTGTGTGTGTGCGCGCGCGTGAGAGAGAGAGAGAGAGAGAGAGAGAGAGAGAGAGAGAGAGAGAGAGAGAGAGAGAGAGAGAGAGAGTGAGAGAGAGATCACCATTCCAACCATACTGTAGACTAGTAGTACCATGTTCTTAACATAAAAAAAAAGATTCTCACTCTAAAATATAGTTACTAACCAAAACTGTCATATTTTGGTCATTGTCATCCACTAGACCATGTTTGATTACATTAGCATATATTGGAAAAAAGTTTTAAAAGTACCAATACTAGAAATTAAATATACATAATAAGTAACTAACGTCATTGTATCGTTAGGGTCACGCCAACATTTTATGAGGAAAAACACTTCATTTAGAAAGGGAGTAAACGCAGGTGGCATAACTCTATAACCATGTTTCCCTTATATAATAAATTAAAAATAAATACAATTTATTCTATAAACTGTAACTTATATATTTTTATATTTATACGTACAGCTGATTTTGACGTCAGAGTCAATTCTTTCCCCAAAGTCGTTAGGTTATAACTTTGAAGCTTTTGTGATCGCCCATCATATAACCATACATGTACCTCATGCAGAGGACAAGGCAAATTCATATATGAAACTCACATTAACACCTGGGACCCGCATTTAACACCATCATTCAAGAAGATACTTAGTTCATGGGTTATAAATTAAAAGCTATCAATGTAACAGTTTACAAAGTGATTACAACAACGGATGTACTTGCATAGCATGGACAGACTCATTCACATCTTGAACGTTTCCTTCTGGACAGTCATTACCGTGGGATTCTTTATATATCTGTGTGTGTGTGTGTGTGTGTGTGTGTGTGTGTGTGTGTGTGAGTGTGTGACTTCTCTCCATCTCCCACAAACCTTCAAAAACAGTCATACTATCTGTACTTAAACTTATTTACATGTTGACTTCCAAATAGTGGAAAGGTGATATAAAAGTCCCCAACACATACACGCACGCACACACACACACACACACACACACACACTGTTACGTATATTTGATGTAAGTCATTTATTTTTTATTTTAATTGTTTGTCAGATTCAAATTTGACATTTTAAGTTTAAGATTCATTCATTGGGAGATATTTTTTTAGAAAGTGAGATGACCTGTACTCTAAGAATAAACACCAGGTGTTGACCTCATTTCTGACCTGGCTTCAGAGTTGTAAACAAGCTTTTAAAATGATTGGTTGATTCCAAGGACATTATGGAGCTTTGTTATAAACATCTTTCTATTTTTAGTTGGGTCATACGGTATGTACGAGATTTTTTGAACGTAAATTTGTTCTGAAAGATTCTAGAAGATCATGTCACCCCTTCCTTGTTTACGGAAAAACAGGTATATAAATTATGTTTTGGAGCGAACTATTTAGTAGAAGTTGGGCTGTTAGAATACTAAGTTGTGTGTCGTTTTGAGTTATTTTAAATTACCTTGTATTGGAAATTATTTCACTCGTTTGGATCAAAAAGATTTATTTTGTTATTTATCTAGAAAATAATTGTGCTCATTGAATTTCATAAGACCAGAATTGACTTTATCACGTGACATCGTCTTCCATCTTGGATGCTTCACTAAGATTCGAACTGGGAATTATTAAGACATTTTATTACCAGGACTTTTGCAATTTCTCTAGTGGATTATATTTTGAATTATTTTTGGATTAATTTTGGAATTGATTCTTAAAACTCTCATTTTATTTTTCTTTTCTGAAAAATATTTGTGCTCAATAAATTGTTAATTAAGTTTTTACAAGCTTGTTATTTTCACTCTTTCTATGTTACTGTTTATTCGAGCCTAAGCACGTAACAACACACACACACACACACACACACACACACATATATATATATATATATATATATATATATATATATATATATATATATATATATATATATATATGGATAATCAAATCTGGACGGACATGAAAATTATGCAAATAATATAGGTTTAAAATGTGGTTTGTCGTATGTTATGTAGATTAGATTTGGGGATAGGTTTATTTATATTTCCTAGTATTGTGACAGCGTGTCAGAATACATGTCGCATGATCCAAAATAGAAAAACGTATCGTGTCACTATACAAATATCATGGTCAGAAAAGATCAGTTTTGGAGCACATTACGTGCATCAAGGTCCAAATAGACTTATGTATATTGCCACAATACATGTATCGTAGTCTAAATAGGCTAGTAAATCTTGTCACAATACATGTACCATGGTTCAAACGAGACCGGTTTATCGTCTCGCATTACATGTATAATGGTCCGAATAGACGTTTGTATCGTCACAATACATGTATAATGATCCATTTATTTTGTTATATTTAATTTAATTTTGCAATTTATTTCTCCAGTCTGGAAGTCCTTATGATTGCAAATTAGGGACACTAAACACTGATATACCTGCTTTCATAAGTCACATTTTACGACGAATCGAGCCTATTATACATTGTCTCGATTTTGTATTGTTTTAAATATCCATTTTAGACATTTTAGCATCTCTGCCTTTTGTCTTCTAATGTTTACGTTTGCTTGGAAAAGGTCGCTTACTTAGAGATTTTTGTTCAGTTATTTAAAGCTACACTTTACTAACCTTTTATTAGCACCATACAGCCATGATTGTGCTAACGTGCGATACATGTCAATACACACACACACACACACACACACACACACACACACACAAACACACACACCTCATGCAGCATTAAAAAGGTATTGATAATAGCAAGATGAATCAAGAATTAAATTAGCTACCGGTTGATCCATGTTAATAATAATCTATTACTACGATTCAATAGATCTAAGGACCGACTGCTGGGGAGTTAAATGAACAGAGGCCGAAATAATGCGTGTTATCAATGTTTCATTGAAGATTGTGATTGTTGTAATTCTTCTTGTGGGTCAAGTTGGATCAATCCAAGTACCTATCATAACTGGACAAAAATAATTTTTAAATAAGAAAGTCGAATAACAATGTCAAACAAGTTTGGCCTAATTTTGTAGGCAACAGGGTTATGTTTTTGTACAGGCTGCGAGAAACCTTCCACGTATTAAAGGACATTCCTTATTAATACACGATGACCACTCCACATGTCAATATTTAATATTGCATTGCACTAGGGTTTCTAACAGCTGTTTTACTGTTACTGTTAAACAGCTGTTTTTTTTGCGAAAAATCAAAAACAGCAAACAGCTGTTTTTTTCAGAACTGATTTTACTGTTTTTTCTTTAAAAAAACTTTGCTTAATAAAAATTAAAATTAAATATAAATTGTTTAAAATGTTTTTGCCTAATAATATAAAAGTGAGGTTACGTAACATGTAACGGTCTTTTTTCAAATCCTTTCTCGAAGTGTGTTCATAGCTGGAAAAATTTCGTTGAGCGTGAACTTGCTTATAGGCCAAACTCGCCAAACATTTTTTGGTGCGAACTTGCCTAATAATATAAAAATTTATTATTAGTTTTTAGTAATAATCAAATAATATTTTTAAAACAAATATAAGACAATCTAAGTATATTATTATAAAAAAAGTTTATAATATTTTACATGTAATAGATTCTAAACATAAATAAAATACAAAATTACTTATTATTTATAAATCATAAATTACATTTTAAAATTGCATTATAGTTATAAGAAAACATATATTGACTGTAATAATGATTCTTTGGTATCTACATTCCTATGTTCTTTCTTTAAATTTCAGTTTTATTTGTACTTTTCACGTATTTTAGAACACGACACTCCTTTTTTTCTTTTTTTCGCAAGAAAATAAAAAACAAGATTTCAATATTAAACCTGATATTTGAAATCCAATCCGGTAACATGCCTCAAATAAATTAATCATACACAAAAGATTTTAATACTCCAGTTTCTCAGATTTTAAACCCC
This sequence comes from Unio delphinus, assembly GCA_029339505.1. Lineage (NCBI taxonomy): Eukaryota > Metazoa > Mollusca > Bivalvia > Unionida > Unionidae > Unio > Unio delphinus. The sequence goes on from JAQISU010000025.1 coordinate 4,476,170, forward strand.
TGTTTTAGATAATATTTTTTTCATTTCCAGCATAATTGTTTTAAAATAATGTTTCTTTTTATTTATTTTTTATAAAACAGATGTTTTGTGATGTATGGATCAAGGCAAATTTGTCCATCAATTGATATTTTGAAGAAGGAGTGTGTCACCGAACATAAATCCAGGCGGTGTAAATAATATTTGTGCATTTTACCCATTGATCTTTTCCTTTTTGCCATCAATCCCGTGTTACAGCTACAGAGACTTAAGCTCCGCAGGAAGAAATAGCAAACAACAAATAAACAAGTTTTGCATAATTAAAAATAATTATTTATTTCTCAAAATACAGGAGTGAAAGAATGCCTATATTGGGTGTTAACTTATGCTAATATATACGGTCCAATATTGCCAGGTGTTTACTTTTGTAAGTTTGATTCGTGGGAATGGAGATCCTATTTTGCTTGTTGAGAAAATTTATACAGCATTCAGTGATCATTCTTTGGGGATTTAGGAAGCATTGTCATTGTGAAAATAATCTTTAAAAGTTTCATTTACAAATAATCAGCAGGTAATTATGCAGTTTAAGTAACTGTTGCATAAATATTAATTGTCTGAATTTAAATCTAGCCATGTCAGTATGGGATCATGCAGTAAAGCGAAAAAATGCAAAAACTAAAGAACTTGAAGGTCAGTGCAACCGATGCAATAAAGTCATAAAATGCTCAGGAAACTCAACAACAACTCTAAAGAGCCATCTCAAGACACATGGAATAAATTTCGACAGAGAACAGCAACAAGAACCAACATCCAGCAAAAATGTTGTGAGCGAGAAGCCAACTCCCAAGCCAACTCTTACAATGGATGCTTTTTTGAAGAAATGACTCTTAAGGAGATTGTTACTAACATGGCCACGGACAACATTACAATTCGTGCGATAACAAGGAACAAATACATCCGCCAATCAGTATCGAGAGATGGTTTTAATCTTCCAAAAAATGAGACTGGTGTAATGAAATTAATTCACGACGATTTTGACGAATAAAAGCTTCTCATGGTTCGCAACAACAGGGAACTGTTAAAGAAAGGCGCAAAGTTTAGTCTTTCGGTTGATGAATATACCAGCTCGAGGAATCATCGATATTTCGGTATTAATTTGCACGAGAATATCAATAGGAAGACAATAAAACCTGGATTAGTTCGCATTCTTGTATCTTGCTCAGCACTCGACATGATTGAAATTGTCAAAAATCATTTCAAAGATTTTGGATTATCGTTTGATCATGACATCGTTGGATCGACTCTTGATGGTGCTTCGGTCAATAAAAAATTTATTCGACATGTCAAGTCAATTGGACAACTTTGCTTGAATCACGGTATTCACCTTGGTGTTTGTGACACATTATATCAAAAGAAAGCTATAGAAGAACCAGAATTTGATGATTCGTTGCTGGGGTTGCTGGATAGTGACGAAGTTGCTGAAGATGACGATTTCGATGACATTGCTGATGTTGACTTTATTGAAGACACTGATGCTGAGGAAGAAATTGACTACAATGAAATTCTTAAGAATGCACGAAAATTGATCAAATTTATCAAAAAATCTTCAGTTAAAAATCAAGTATTCCAAGACAAAGTCTTCGCTGAGCTTGGACATCATACGGAGTTGCATTTGGATGTCAAGACTCGCTGGAACTCTATTCCAACAATGCTAGACTCCTTAATTCAGACAGAGAAACCTCTTAGTGAGACGCTTTTGGAGTTTGAGGCAGAAGAATATATTAACTGCGTTGATTTTGAGGCATTGAAAGTTCTGAAAAATGTGCTAGAACCAGTTGAGCTTGCTGTCAAAAATTTAAGCAAAGAAGATGCTACATTGTTGTCTGCAGATGTAATAATCAAGTTTATGCTTCAAAAACTCTCAGACATCGATCATGAAATCAGTCGAACGCTTCATGACAACATAAAACGATTGATGAGCGAATTAACAACGATGTTATGAACCTTTTACCTTCACTTAAAGATCCTTCTATTTCGCCATCGAAAAACACACTCATATTTGCCGCCAGTCTTGCTTCTCGCTTATTCTGTGTTATTGACGATTACGATGATGATGATGAAGAGAAACAATCTGAAACTCTTTCAAATGATGCCGAAGAAAGAACAATGTCACTTCAAGAGGAGCTGAATTTGAAATTTCAAGAGAGTACCACCACCACTAACGCTGCTCAAGATAAATTCAAATGGTTGAAGAGTGAATTTGTATTGTTTAAAAACACTGGTAAACGAACAGATCATCTTCAAAAGCTTTATGATGTTCTACTATCGATCAAACCCACTTCAACTGACGTGGAACGTGCTTTCTCCGTGAGTGCTAGCTTTTGCACTAAAATCAGATCTCGCTTATCTGACAAATCGCTGAATGCACTGGTCTTCCTCAATTTTTTTTATAATAAGTCGAAGAAGAAGTAAAAAAAAGTTTTTTAAAACATGTCATTAAAAACATATAAATAAAAAACTTTGCAGAACAATTTTTTTTATTTTAATGCGCATTTTAATGAAAAACAGTAAAACACTGGAAAATAAAGAAACAGTAAACAGCTGTTTTTCTTTTTAAAAAGTACTGTTTTTGAGAAACCCTATATTGCACGAATGTAAGTCAGTACATCAAATTTCAAATTTTCTTTTGATAAAATTTACTTACTTGTCTTGTAGGTCCATAACACGTTCTGAGGCAGAATCAACTGTAGAATGTGTATCTACATTCTGAATCCTCTCTCCACGTGATTCGGCAAATAATCTATCTCCAGTTTTAAAACAAACATATTTTATTTTTGACCAATTCAATCTTATAAGCCAACAATTAGGTCATTCAGAATGTTTATGAAAATCATCATTCCAAATAATTTAAATGAATTGTGGGTCAGGAAAAAAAATAGCTTTAGCTCCATGTCATTTGCAAAATGCGTGCGATTGACTTGAAATTATCAGACATTCAGACACAATTTGATGCTTGTGATTTTGATTTTTTCAACGTAGCTTTAACAATTTTTCATCATATCGCTACGTATGTAGTGTGGCAGTTTTTACTGATGTCTAGCACTGGGGTATCATGCCGCAGCCATGTAGCATGTTCAGACAAAGTTCGGAACTGAGAGAGATCCGTAGAACACACCAACAGTTGGGTGCCCCTATTCTAAAACTTCACTGCTAAGGATTACTATCTTTCTCGTATTATATGCATCACATGCTATGTATTACAGCCAATACTGTATACAGGTGGAGCTAACAGTTGCATCTATAATCACAACGACCTGAGCTATTTTCCTGAACAAGATAGAACATCCATTTACTTCAATATCTGGCATCACATGTCTTATTAATGTTCAAAATGTATATATGCATTCACCGAATGTATCCTGAACCAAGGTTAACAAAGATAAGCTAGAAAGTTTAATTAAACATTAAGTGTCATCCCGTCATTGGTAGAGACAAATACACAGATAAACGTGTATTTATAACACAGAGTTAATCGTTGTACATTTTGAATATTAACAAGACATGTGATGCCAGATATTGAAGTAAATTAACGCTGAGACAAAGTTAAAAGGAGGCAACCTCTGAAGAAAGATAAATGAAGGTATTATTAAATAAACGGGAACTATTGGTAGCAAGAAAGCTTTTATTATCGCAATTGAATTTTAGAGTAGTATAAACTGGTACAGTGACCTGTAGCAACTGAGGCAACGGGAAGCGCCACGGAGATTTTTAAATTGAAATACCATTTCCATTTTACCAACATGTTTGGAGTCCATCTGCAAAGTCTGATACTCTGTTTAGTCTCATTCTCCACTTTTACACGATTGTGCATTGAGAAGATCGTGGTTCGTCTATCTTAAACACTTTAGTCAGAGAAACTTTGTAGAAATGTTGGCTTATGATGTTATCCAATTGTTCATAATAATACCACGTCCAAGGTTACAGTAGTGTTTAATTTTCTTTACAGTTGGACGACTAAACATAACAGAAAATCTCACATTAGAGGAGGTAACAGATCCGGAAAGCTTAAAAAGAGTGATATTCGGAGGAAGGTACAGACCTCGGGACTGCAATGCGCGTGATCACGTCGCCATAATAGTTCCTTACAGGGATCGGAAAAAAGACTTGGATTTGCAACTTAGATTGCTTCACCAAGTTTTGCAAAGGCAGCAGTGTGATTATATGATATTCGTCGTGGAAATGGTAAATAATAATAATAATAATAATAATAATAATAATAATAATAATAATAATAATAATAATAAATAATAAATATATGTTTTGGTGATGAAAACGACAACAAGGGTGATGATGATTGTGAGACAAATAAACCTTTCTTCATTGCGAGTGGTCTAAAATCTTAACCTGTCTTGTGAGTTTTTATTATCTTGAGGACCTTTTCCTTTTCTTCCTGAGATAATGGAACAATTCAGTTCCCGCTCAACGACTATTTCAGAACCATTGCGTTATGGCATCGTTCATTCATCCGTCCGTTCGTCATCCCTTTGGTTTCTGGAGTATAACTTTACCTAGATAATTGATTTTCAACCAAATTCGGCATGCAGCTTGTATTTAAAAAAAAAAAAAAACATCCGAATAAATTAGAAAGTTATCATGCTGCGTTATCGTTTTGTATTGCTATCATGCAGATAAAGTGTTTGTTCATCGACGAGACTGGTATTATATATATATATATATATATATATATATATATATATATATATATATATATATATATATATATATATATATATATACATTTCGAATTAAATGTGTTTAATGGGCATTTATACTTGAATGTGTGCACTGTTTCTAGCTTCGTACCTTCGACCCTGATGTCAGTGCTGATGCCTGTGGTGTTTTTGGTTATCACTTTGGTCTTATCTGCACTGATTTTCATGCCGTAGGTTGCATAAGTTTTTGTCGAGGCTCTCTACTAAGCTAGTTATTTATTAAGTTGGTGACTGTTCCGCCCCTGGTACTGACTATCCCTTCATGCTTTTCAAGCACGTCAGCCTTGATTTTCTCCAGAAATATATTGAATAGGCTGGGACAGAGCAGACAACCTTCTATCACACCGACGGTTGTTCTGAACCAGTCCCCGCTGTTACTATTGAAGTATACTGCACTCATCGCCTTGTCATAGAGCTGCTTTTTTACTGTGAATAGGCTGCATTGGTGTTGTACAGTTTAATGGTCGCCCAGAAGGCTACATACCATACCCTGTCAAATGCCTTCTCGATATCCACAAAGCCAAGGTACAGATAGTGAAGGCTTTTAAGGCATTTCCCACAGAATATACTGAGGGTGAAGATCTGCTCTGTTGTACATGGTCCTGCTCTGAAACCTGCCAGCTCTTAAGCAATGGTCTTTACAGCCTGTGGCTGTAATCTGTTCAGCAGTATCCCCAACATGACTTTACTTATATGGCTTATAAGTATGATTGTACGGTGATTGTGACACTGTTGCAAGCTGTCTTTCTTGGGGAGGTTAATGATATGTGATTGGGTTCACGGCGATGGCCATACTCCTGTTTGCCAGATCTTGTTGCAGATGTTTATGAGGGTGTAAATCATTGCTGCTCCCCGAGCATGGACCAGTTCTGCTGGGATATTGTCCACTCCCTGTTGACTGCCTCTTTTTCATTAATCTCACCGGGGCATCTACTTTTTTACGTAGGATAGGATGGTTGTCGTTGTTTATTGCTAAAGGGGGACGTTCAGTACATATGGATCAATTGTTGCTTGGTGGTTGTAAAGTTATGCGCAGTAAAATGTCCATCTTTTCAGAATGTCTTTATCTTATGTATGGCAGTTTCCTCATATATCCTGTTAGAAAGTAACTCACTGTTGTTTTGTGTTTATTATGTCATGGACGAGTTAGTTGGCTTTCTTGATGTTGTTCCTTTTCAAGATTGCCTCAATGTCTCCGGACTGTTCTTCTATCCAAGTCATTTTGCTTTTTTTCATGCTTTTCCTGACATCCCGGCTGACTGCCCTTTCTGGATATATATATATATATATATATATATATATATATATATATATATATATATATATATATATATATATATATATATATATATATATATTGTATATATGTGTGTGTGTGTGTGTGTGTGTGTGTGTGTGTGTTTGTTGTGTGTGTGTGTTAAATACGTTTTTTATCGTAGTCTAGGGAAATTCGAAGCTATGTTCGCAGGTAAACGATTTTTTACCCCAAAAATCCTGGTCAGAAGAGATGTTAACCAACCGCATTAATTAGTAGCACAATAGTCGCTTTACATTTTGAAAATATCACTTTGGCGGCCTAGTGGTTACAGCCTCGCCCTTGCATGCGTATTCGTGAATGTAATCGTTTCGAACTTAATTTACCAACACTGCCTGTGACACTGGTCACTATTGATATTGTAATAAATTTGGAGTATGTGTATTTGACAGCATCCCGTTTTTAATTTGTGCGAGTATTTGGTCTTCGGTGCCATGGAAACATTACTAGCCCGAAATAGTTAGCCAGTTAGTAGGGGCAAACATCACAGAGCCGAGTGTTAGTGAATTTGAACCATGCTGGAGTCGTTAGTAGTGAATTTGGGTACAAGCAGAATGACTGTCCCTTTTTGTACCATAGTCCATATTAAAATTCCGCGGTGTATAAAAGTGATGTGATTGAAATGGCAGTATTTATGGGGGAATATAATGGAATCAATAAGTTGGAACTTGGTAGGTACCGTTTATGTGTTCATAGTGGAAAATGGGCGTATGTATATGAGCGTGATACGCAGGAAATTCTGTGGATTGACTGGCCTAGGGTCGCGCAGTTAAATATTTCCCAGTTAGTAAGGGAATACTAGTGGAATTTCTATGGCATGACGGGCTTGCGGTACGGAAATAGGATGATAAAGAAGAAACCATGCTAAGGTGCGGTTAATGGACTATTGGGCAAGTTGTCTCCTCTGGGTCGCCAATTGATTAGAGCAAAGATTATTAATTATAGCAGACACGTCTTTCTTTCCATTTTACAACTCAGGTTGTATGGAAGTCTTTGGAAATTGGGGGAAAACATATGACTTCCAGCGTGACTCGCGCCAGGGTTTTGACACCGCTCGGTCAAGTGAATACCCCTGTGCGTGTAACAATATAACACCGACAACAATTCATGTTGGCGTTAATATGGTCAATATTGTGGTTGTAATTCCCACAACACCCAGGTCAACCCAATAAATGATGTCTGAAGCGATCGTTCTGGTCTTGTCTAAGACCTGTTGCAAGGATACATGTGCCCTTGTTGAATAACAGTCGAGATCTTTCTTTTTAGTAGAGAACTCCACTTCTTGGGTATAGAAACAGTAACGGGACGATTGTATGCTTGATGGTACAGTTAGCGTGTGAGTGTTCCCCGTCCTAATGCAATAATTCCATGCTAGATTCGAGTTGATATTGGTATATTAAGGTGGGCGCATCTGTTGTTTCGTATTCAGCTCTTAACACACACACACACACACACACACACGCACACACACACACACACAGAGCTTTACTTTTTCGTGAAATATATATTGAATATTAGGTGTTGTACAATGTAGTTATGCCATCATATTGTGTACAGCGTTACATGAAAACATGTATGATATAATCAATTTTAACAACTTCATTTTCTATGCATAATATCACATAATTCTTTGTGTAGGCTGTCGTTTTATAATATTGGCAAAGTCTATATAAGTTGATTAATTTATCAAAAGATACCGGATACGTGTTTAGAAAGTCATACATTTATTCTCGGTTTCTTTAACAAACCAGAGGCATGTATTTAAGCGAAACAGCGATTTAATATTTTCTGTGGCATTATGCACACTCCATTGATGTGATATATTAATTCCAGAATCAGATATAATATATAAAGTCTTTCAACATACTATGCGCTTCAAACTGTAAATGTTTCGCTATTGATACATATATCACTGTAATTGTTTAATATTAAAATATTTTCAAGCTAACTCTCTTACAGTCAGTATAAACTATGCTCACATTAGTTCTGCCATTATAACATTTTCTCAAAATAATTCTGCTACAGAGAACATCGTATCATTAGAACATTTTGTAGTCTAGGAGGGATAAATAATTTCATTCCTGCAGTAGTATAGTTACAGTCGGTAATATAGGCCTGACATTGGTACCTTGTATAGTAACTTCACCTTATAAGGCACAACATATTTGATGTACTTACTATAAAATCGCACGTCTGGAGCAAAATCGTTCTAAAGACCGTTCTTAAATCAGGATATATACACTATGTGTATGGTAATAGTAAATATCAATGATACGATATGTGTTGATATGAAGAGGGTAAATATTACTCAGTCTGAAACAAAAGTGACAAATGCACCTTATGACCTATAGATAATTGAAATATGATTAAATCATATAAAATATAAATGTATCTAAGAGAAGCAAGTACAGTTATGATATTTTTGCGCTGGTCATAATTTTTATTTTAGCAAACAAGTATCACCTCGATATTAATACTGTTCTTAACTTATATCTGAGTCGCACTCATTTTAACAAAAACGAACGTTCCGAAGGACTGACCAAATTGAGAACACATTGTTTATACTATAGAACATTCCATACCACTTCCTAGTTTATGAGGACTGACCAAATCGAGAACACATTGTTTATACTATGGAACATTCCCTACCACTTCCTAATTTATGAGGTTCATTTAAAACGATGTTGGACGAGTTATGCATCATATCCGTTATATACACGGATGTTGGACGAGTTATGCATCATATCCGTTATATACACGGATGTTGGACGAGTTATGCATCATATCCGTTATATACACGAATGGAGAATTTAAGAGAGTCGATAATTGTGTTTCGAAAAGAGTTACGGCTACATAACAAATATGCACGCACTTTCGTATGTGTGTATAAGTGCCTGTCACCGAGAACGATCGTAAGTGTGTATGCACAGCTTTTTGTTTGCTTTATGCACGTGTATACCTACTTTTTTGTTGTATTTTATGTGTGTATCCCCTATCCTGGTGTAGCACATGCTTCGCAGTCATCTTGTATCTATATTTTTGTATTCCAGGCTTTACCAACAGCTTTTAATAAGGGTCTAATAAATAATGCTGGTTTTACAACAGCCATGATGATCAATAACTTTTCATGTGTCATTTTCCAAGATGTGGATGCTTTCATGATGGATGATCGTAATCTATACCGGTGTGGATCAGATCCCCGTCATTACCTCGCGTACAGCACAAAATACGGAGAAAAGGGGTGAGTATATATATGTATATCGTAATCTATACCGGTGTGGATCAGATCCCGTCATTACCTCGCGTACAGCACAAAATAGGGAGAAAAGGGGTGAGTATATATATATATATATATATATATATATATATATATATATGTATATCGTAATCTATACCGGTGTGGATCAGATCCCGTCATTACCTCATTACCATATATATATATATATATATATATATATATATATATATATATATATATATATATATATATATATATATATATATATATATATATATATGAATGTGTGTGTGTATATCGTAATCTATACCGGTGTAGATCAGATCCATGTCATTACTTCGCGTACAGCACAAAATACGCAGACAATTGAGTGTATATATATATATATATATATATATATATATATATATATATATATATATATATATATATATATATATATATATATATATATATATATATATATATATATATATATATATATATATATATATATATATATATATATATATATATATATATATATATATATATATATATATATATATATATATATATATATACATTTCGTGAATAAATATAAATAAACAGTTATATATATCGTATACGACTTGGGAAATATTTGGTATAACAGAGAAAGTGAAACCTACACTTCCATACTAAAAATACAAAAATATATTATCTAAACATATTTGTGAGGGATGAACACTACGTTAATTGTGTAAATGTTTTGCAAGAAACGAAGAAAATCAAATAATATTTCCGTTGTTTGAACAACTTGATCAAAATCAACACGAAAACCGAAAATGATTCTAATCTGACGTAAACAAGGGAATATAGTGAGAACTACTATTGGAAGCAGACATGCATGCAGCTTTATTATTATTAAAGTGTTAGCCATTGGTATTTGACAAGCACCAAGCCGAAAATTAGAATAAAATACAAGTAGGATTTTTCGTGGTATTCAGTAAAATTTACAAACTTTATACAGTTGTCTTCCTCACATGCGAAGATGACCAGTTCTTCTTGCATACCTAAGAATACTCCTAGTGAACCAAATCCAATAAGAAGAATGCATAAATCTGTAAGTAAATAGCCAATATCAAGATTTATGTATCAGAAGATTGTCCTACCAACAACATTACAGAAATATCACCTGAGCCAATTTCAGGTATCTCACAGTAGATAGTCGTACATCAGACGTGTCTACAGGAAACATTGCCCTCAAGCGCTAAGTGTGATACCGGCAGCTAAAAAAGGCAAAACAGGTGAAAGGAGACAGAAAAGAAAGAAAATACAACGAAACAAGGTCATTTATTGGCTACTAGAGATACCTCATTGGCACCATGCTAGTATGACATGATTGTTCGAACGATATGTATATACAAATCTCTGTACGAGTCAGTGGTGCTGCGTTCAGTGGAGTGAAGAAAAGCACACACACACACACACACACACACACACACACACATATATATATATATATATATATATATATATATATATATATATATATATATATATATATATATATAGAGAGAGAGAGAGAGAGAGAGAGAGAGAGAGAGAGAGAGAGAGAGAGAGAGAGAGAGAGAGAGAGAGAGATGTATTTACAAATCTCTGTACGAGTCAATGTGCAGAAGAGCCCAAAATCACAATGATTGTTCCTATCTCGAATTAAGGCTAACTTTGGTCCAGCGGAGCTAGATCAAGTAATATAAAAATATGCGCAGAATCGCAGAAAGTTCTTACAATTCGATTAGTAAAACAAGGCTCAAATAACTGCGGAGAACTTTTTAGCGGTTTTAGTTTATGTTCTAGAAAAGCTGCGAGACAGAACCTTTCAACATCTGTTTTAGGTCACGTTTGTATTAAACAGGGTGTAATAGACAAATGCCCCCATATACGCAACCTGCATAAAATGAAGTCTGGTTATAATTTGCATGAATTTTAAATATTAAAAATTCCATCCATAGTTATCTTGGTATTTTCAGGGCGTAATGAAATATGAATGGAAGCTGCATTACATGCCAGTTATATTACGAACATGTCCACTTCCATGCCAACTGCATGAAACGTTTCAGAATTTACATATATTAATAATAATACCTACATTGTGTATGAGGGAAACGGTAATACATATGTTAAAGAAATATCCAAATCCTAGTTAAAATGCTTTCAAGAACCACTGCTACTACTTTTACTAATAATAATTTTACTACTACTACTGCTGCTGCTGCTACTACTACTACTAATAATAATAATAACAATAATAATATTTAATTAATTATAATTAATAATAATAATAATAATGTAACAAACAATCCAAGGGGTTTACATGTTCTTAACCGAGCGATGTCAAACCTTGGCTGATTTCCGCTAGACGTTCTTAGTTTCCCATAATTATAAAGACCTCATAGCAACTACATGTGTACACTGAACAGCCCAACATGTCCATTCTATAAATAATGTTACTCTAATTAATAAAATACTACATATATGACTACTTTCCAATTGTCTATCAACCGCAGATCTGCATAATTGCACTTCATAAACTTTCCGCAATGTTCCGTCAGCATTTCACCCCGTAAACATATACAACTCCGGTCTTGGCAAGGAACTGGTTTTACTACGCCACCGTAGACAAGTCAAATCATAGTTTTAAGCCACATCTTACCTGCAATTTTGCATCACATTTGCCACAATGTCAACAATAAACATGGCTTGCCGACTACGGAACTGTTCTTTATCGTTTTATTTTCGTAGTGTAATATACAAGTCTAGTCATAAATACCGCACCCCAAGTCACACAATCAATGTAAACATTTAGATATTAAAAACGGGACTACTAAACTGCAAGAACAATCATGCGGCTCAGACCTGAATACACCAAAAGTAAACTATGACACCATGGAAACTCAAAAAACACCTTACTCAGTGAAGTTTGCTACTACTATCTGGCTTTTTCGTTGGGTATGAGGAATATCTCCATAGGGCTGACTTCTCATAATCAAACAGGTAATCACAAACACCTAATAAATCATTAAAACTGAAAGCTATAAACAAATGCACATACTCCAGATTTATTACAATGATAATAATGGGTGCCTACAACAAAGCGTAATCTTTAACTGATATAATACTCGTATACATGACCAAGTCTGTTCTTCTTATGGGTGCCAAGTTCTCTGCTTAACATAAACGTACTAAATGATTCGAAAACGCATTTTATACTTTGGTGACAATATAACTTTGTGCTTTATCATCACAACTAAGGTGTGTGTGTTTATGTATGTATGTATGTATGTATGTATGTATGTATGTATGTATGTATGTATGTATGTATGTATGTATGTATGTATGTATGTATGTATGTATGTATGTATGTATGTATATATGTATGTATGCGTGCTTGCATGCATGCATGCATGCATGCATGTATGTATGTAAGCTAAAACTTTATATTCATGGTGCAGCATTTCCACGATGGCATGAAGGCACGAATCCAGGACAATGGAGAGACATCTGACACATTTCCAGTAACAAATGGCGTCAGGCAGGGTCGTGTTCTGACCCCGACACTGTTCGTTTTATTGTTCTCCGCCATACTTACTAATGCTTTTAGATACGGAGACCAAACCAAAGGTCCACAGGGAAGATGTGCTTCCTACACTACTGTACGCATGCGAAACTTGGAAGGCGTACTAAGCCAAGCCAGGAAGTGGCATGACAAGTTTTCAGACACAGAGGTACTCGCCTAAGCAGGTCTCCTAAGCATTCCAACCATCTTGATGCAGTTGCAGCTACGCTGGGCGGGGCATGTTGTAGGCATGCCAGACCACCGACTGTCTAAGAGATTTTTCCATGGCAAGCTACAGCAAAGACAGCGATGCCACGGAGGTCGGAAGAAAGGTTTCAAAGACATTGTGAAAGCTGCATTAAAAGCAATCGACATAAATCCTGATTCATGGGAGCAAACCGAGTCATGTGGCATTCCTCTGTGCACAAAGGCTCCAAGTTGTGCGAATCTAGCAGAAAAGCATCTGCAGAGCTGAAGATTAAAGACAGAAATGCACGTGCCATCAACCCTCCTGGAGATGTTCAACTCATCCAAATATCCCGTATGCAAAGGAACATTCCATACAAGGGTTGGCCTAATTAGTCACCTGCAAACACACAGAACAGAACCATCCCCTCAAAAAATCGGATAAGAGAGGTCCTCGTCCAATCTACGGATGAACAACACATGTATGTATGTATGTATGTATGTATGTATGTATGTATGTATGTATGTATGTATGTATGTATGTATGTATGTATGTATGTATGTATGTATGTATGTATGTACGTACGTATGTATTGTTACGTAGGGTTTAAAATTCGTTAGTTGGGAGAGATTTTCTAGAAATGAATGACCTAGATACTTTACAAGTAAACAAGTAAGTAGATGTTAACCTCATTTTCTGACCTTGCTTCAGAGTGTAAACAAGCTTCTAAAATGATTAGTTGATTCCAAAGACATTAGAGCTTTATTTTAAAATGATTGGTTGATTCCAAGGACAAAATGGAGTAAAGTATATACACCTTTCTAATTTAGTTGGGTCATACAATTTGGTTGGAGCAAGAGGAATTATTTTATTATTTATCTGGATAAGAATATGTGCTCATAGATTTTCATTAACAAGAACTGACTAAATCAAGTGACATCGTCGTCTATATTGAATTACATCGTCAAGACTTGATCCGGGAACTATTAGGACATTTATTTATCAGGGCTCTTGCAATGTTAGTAGTATTACAATTATTTTGCGGGACAGAATGCAAATAAAACTACTCTGAGACCATTCGTATTGGCGGGATTGTTATTCTGGGAATAATAGGAACTTCGAAACAGAAGCTTTTAGGGACCAGAGGGAATTACTCATTGCAGTGGTCTGAGTCTCTGAGAGACAAAGAGAAGTTAGAAGGAGGTTTTAGGGACCAGACGGAATTACTCAGTGATGTGGTCCGAGTCTCTGGGAGACAAAAGAGAAGAAGTTTTAAGGAACAGAGGGAATTACCCCAGCAGCCGTTTCTAGTCTATGGGAGACACAATAGAGGAGGAAGGACAGTGGGAAAGTAGAAGGGAGAACGGAGGGAGATAGAAGAAAGGAGAAAGAAGAAACATACATATGAGTAGGACTCAGGACAGAAGGGAAAATTTCACACACAATTTCAAAGAATGAACTAGGTGGTCACTTGGTTGAGTGATATGATTATAGCTGAATTGTATTTGAGAGACTACTGTTTGAATTATATTAAATTGTTGTTATTTAAATTTCATAATTTGTGTATTCATTAATTTAACTGTCTGCACCGCTGACTGGGGCTCAGAGCTTAGCATCTCTCTACCACTACTTCAATTTCTTACAAAAATGAGCTAGGTGGGTCTTTTGTATCAATTTAAATAATTGGGAGCACCCCACCTCAAATTGAAGGCAACGTAAAGTTTATAGTATGTATGCATGCATGTGTGCATGGATGGATGGATGGATGTAGGTAGGTAGGTAGATAGGTTTTAATGCACATCAGTACAATAAATATATGCGCCTTTACGATCCACGACATAATTAAATTCCTTTAACAAATGCTGGAATGGAAAATAAACGTTCGGGGTGATGAAATAAATTCCTTAAAAAGAGTAAAACTCTCAGTGACCACATTATCACTTTGCGGACTGGGAGGCTTTTCTTTTCCTTTTGATCTACATTGATAATGCTATATTGCAGCTTGCCTAATCCAGAATTGTATGGTGGAGTGATTGGATTTACCCCAGGGCAGTTTACAAAGGTCAATGGATTTTCAAATTTATACTTTGGTTGGGGCGAGGAGGACAATGATCTTTATATCAGGTTTGTGACAGTATTTATGTTTTATTTCGGTAACACAGTCTCGGAGGCAATTTGTAATGGTCTGAACACTTTTCTTTTATTGTGGTAAGACAGTATTGGAGGCAATTTTTAATGATCGGATAATCGGTTATCACGGAACACTTTTCTTTTATTGTGGTAAGACAGTATTGGAGGCAATTTTTAATGATCGGATAATCGGTTATCACGGAACACTTTTCTTTTATTGTGGTAAGACAGTCGTGGATATCGTCATGTATTAGCGTACAGCATCATCACTACTTTTTCAACTTACGCTGCTGCTGCTACTACTACAACTACCCCTTCTGCAACTTAGACCACTGCTGATTGTAATAAGAACTATATTAAAACCACCGCCACAACTACTACTACTATATATATTACATATACCACTCTGATGGACTATTGGTATACATACATACATACATACATACATACATACATACATACATACATACATACATACATACATACATACATACATACATACATACATACATACATACATACATACATCCATCCACACACACGCACGCACACACACAGACACACGTACATACATACATACATACATACATACATACATACATACATACATACATACATACATACATACATACATACATACATACATACATACGATTTGTATTCGTTTAGAATCAGTCATGGCTCGAGTAACAAAGCTTGAATGCAGTATGTAATTAATTGCTTTCAGAGTTCAGCACGCGGGTTTAAAATATATACGATCATCCAAAGACGTCGGTGGATATCTGGGATTTAAACATGATCATGATGCGACTAATCCAGAGGGATCTGCGTAAGTTTCGGAGAGAGAGAGAGAGAGAGAGAGAGAGAGAGAGAGAGAGAGAGAGAGAGAGAGAGAGAGAGAGAGAGAGAGAGAGAGAGAGAGAGAGAGAGAACATACATACAGACAGACAGATAGAGTGAGATAAAGCGAGCGTGTGAGAGAGAGGCGGAGATAGAAAGAGACAGATAGTCACTTAGTATAACAGACATGCATACAGACATACAGACAGACGGACAGGCAGACGGAATGACGAAGTACGAACAAACAGACAGGCAGACTGACATACAGACCGACATACCACCACATAGACATA
>JAQISU010000025.1:4497500-4697500 GCA_029339505.1 Unio delphinus
ATATAATGATTTTGTGCGTGTATATCTCAAGTGTGTATACAAGCTCGTAATAAGTGTGTAATTCGATTACCAACGGGTACACATCTATTCCAAGGCATATATAGCGTTCAGACGCCAACTTCAGTGTTTTTACTTGTAGGCTTTTGTCCATAAATGAATGCCTCATAATGATATTGTCATACCTACTTTGTACGTTTCTATAACGGTGCTCTAATTCGCTCTATACGAAGGTATTTTGTGTGCAATACAGATACTTTTGTACATAGCTGTATTGCTTTCAAACTGGTCAAAACAAGTACAGGTCAGCATTTTATACACAATTTACTGTGTCACCTCCTGCTCCTTTATATTTGTATATAATCACTCACACCGGTAGCCTCTGCAGCTTCACGTGATATATTCGGGGAACCTTATTTATATGTATGCTCGTAAGAAACTCATCATATATGTTGTCAGGTGGTGGGTGGTAGTGTATAGTTGAGTTGTACGAGCCCCACTTGTCAAAGGGTAAGTGTCATGTCCCACTTTGTCAAGGGGTATTGTAGGGGTATTGTCACGGGGTATTGTATTATATATATATATATATATATATATATATATATATATATATATATATATATATATATATATATATATATATATATATATATATATATATATATATATATAATAATAATAATAATAATAATAATAATAATAAATACTATAGCCCACTCCCTTTTTGGTACTCGTTATCTAAGAGATTGCCGCCCTCGATATAATTGCCCGGTTCGAGTATGAGAATAGATAGAGGAAGCTGACCTGGTATATTGAACAAATACGAGCCCCCGTAAAGATAAACAAACACTTTAATCAAGAACATACACAATTGAGAAACTTCCTTTCATTACGGATGCACGCTGTTTAGACATAAAACTTTCACGGAATTACAATAAAATTCGAAATAGATTTCAATAATTAAGCCGATCTGTTGCATCATAGGATCGAGTGGTACAGTCGAAGTCAACGCCTTGTTCGTTTTCATAACCAGACAGTCCACGATCCCCGTTCTCTGTTCCGTTCAGACTTTCGTTCTATAAGACACTTCCTATCATCCGTCTCTAGATAATCTCTGCCCACGTAGAATTTCCGCTCGATTCCGAATTTTTCCACTGCATCAAGCCCTCACTGCAGTTCCCGTTTTCCAATTTCTTTTCCAATTGTATGTCTCAGTTCACGTAACCTCCAGATGTTCCAAACATATATTTTCTCCCTATTAAAAGAAATTAAACAACCCATACTCTCTCGTAATAATTGATACAGTTGAGAATTCTCATTATTCCTGGTTCGAAAATCAGATATTTATATCAGTGGTAAACAGACTTTACGGCTATTAATTAACCACACCTGTCTTCAAATGACCATAGTTAAACAAATTGCTAATTCGTTAGGCTTTAGCCTTATACATTAACGCACCATACATCGAGGCTTGGAATTCTGGCCCCGCCTCAATTTACACAGCTAATAAATTGAATACACTGTCGCTGACTCATCTATGAAGTCTAAATTCGGTGAATTCATATGTATTCTCGTAAATCATTAACTAATGTAAGGCATTACATTCTTAGAACCTAATCGATATTCAAAACAAGATGATAAATTCGAGAATTAACGTAACACTTCCTACTCATAACTCAGCATAGTGTTTTACAATATAAATTAACACTACGTCATTCTTAACTTAGAATTTAAGGTAAGACTTACGATTCATTATTCACAGCATCGTTATCCCTAGACCGCCATGCTTAAATTTATACCTGTACATGACCTTCCCTACAGATGGCGTTATAATTGAGATCGTGTGTTATTACTTTTCTCTTGGTAACACTCCTTTAGTATAGCTCTGCACCCGCAAGGTATTCAAACATTATATATGCGGGTGGTATTGTTATTATATTGTATTTGTCTATTACACTGTCTGTTATCAAAGTATATGTCAACCTTTTACAGATTTAGCACTGTACGAAATTTGGGTTCAAAAGACAGGTCCAGGGCTAATGTGAAAACGTGTGTACAGATTAGAAAATTTTGGCAAAGCGCAAGACGTTACTAGAATGCATGCTGACATTTTCTGCGTGTGAAATTGTATGGAGACAAAGGGGATACATCAACTTACACTTCAGCAACAATGTGCCAGACGTTCACAAATAGCTCCGGCATCTAGATCAACACCACAGAACCATCATTTTTATCAACTCCCTATACCTTGCCTCCTCTGATTTCGATATGATTGTTATATATATATATATATATATATATATATATATATATATATATATATATAGTTTACATGGATCAAAATTCCATACCCTGTCCTACTGATGATCCTAACACTATCATCCCCACACTGACGGACTAATTCAGTTGCGATTGTCCTATGTCTGTTAATTCAATAGCTGTCTCGACCCCGCGGTTTCTAATTCAGGGTATTCTATGACTTTAGTGAGGGACAAACATCGTCTTTCTTAGACAGCAAAGTCTCCATCTTTCCCGGAGACCTTAGCTCTACCTCATCACAACAAGGAAACAAGTTGATTCTGTATTCTTCCCCAGTTATAATCTACAGTATATGATAACATAGTATGATTCATGCTTCCTATCATTCATTGAAGTAGTTTTCCGCCTGTGACCACCAGAGTTTTGTCCACCTCATCCCACTCCTTCAAGAGAATGGACAAGAGGTCCTGCATATATTGATCTTATTGAAGATGGCATGGAACAGTCCGACTTAAATTGCTCGCGCAGTCTGGGAGAGTTCCAGACGTTCTGACCCTTCTTACATCATGAGTTTCCCAACGGTTTTACCTTTGTTACACACCAGTCGAATAATGGCGCTTGTCTAGACCAATTGTATGGCGGCAACATCAAGTTACCTGGACGACATCCTGCAGAAATATCAGTGAGTTTGATCTAACAATACTTGATAAACCTTGTTTTTCGTCTTGATGTCTGGTCAACAAGCAAATTTCCAACATAGTACAAGCTCAACAATTTGGTCACCTAAGTATGGAATTCAATAAACATGCAACAGAATTAGTCTCTCTCATGACCATGCATTGATATTCGTACCACGGCTGCACATTAACTTCGAGGGCAATCGCTTCAATCGTGGTTATTATTACATCAAAGTATATATATATATATATATATATATATATATATATATATATATATATATATATATATATATATATATATATATATATATATATATATATATATATATATATATATATATATATATATGATTGACAACCGCTCCGGTGGCCTAGTGGTTAGAGCGTCAACCGCGAAAGCGGAAGATCGTTGTTTCGATCCCCAGCCGACTCATACCAAAGACTTATACAAATGGTACTAACAGCTGCCTTGATTGACGCACAGCATTAAGAGATTAATGTTAGGACTGGTCGTCCTGGTCTCAGGATAATGTGACTGGGTGGGACATCATTCTACATGTCTGCGGCATCATGCCCCTTGTCAAGATATCACTATAAACGGCCTCACTGCAGATATCGTAGCGATATGACTGAATTTTTTTTAAAGCTACGTTAATCCGATCAAACAAAACAAACAAACAAACAAACACTATTTGATTCACAGTGTTGGGATTTTCGGGTGTATCTACGGTCTTGTCGTCATGAGTTTATACAATGATATTGTCGGCTATTCATACAACTACATGTACGTCATTAATAGCGTTGGCAGAGCTTTGACGGCGTACCCGGTAGTACATGCAAATCGAAGCACATAGTCAACACAGATGATTCAAAAGTTACTGTAAGGAGAGATATTTACAGAAATGTAAACCTTGACAACAATGACACCGCATACACAAAGGCGGAATAATTTGCAGCTGTGGTAACATGTTTCAGGCGTGCTAATCGCTTATGCGAACAAAGAATTTTGTGATTATATTTCCAGTTATGAATAGTTGTAGTTTTTATACGTAAAAACAACCAAAAACATAAAACATAATATCATTTTCGTCATTTAGGGAGATGTTTGTTATATATATATAATCTTGCACAATTACTTCATTCTGCTTGCAGAAATACCAAAATTATTTCGACTATCCAATGAAATCCTAAGGGGTGAGAACGAGCCTAATGTCTTCGTGTTTAACATTGGTATTACGTTGAGTTGGGTTCCTGATGGCAGATGCAGCAGACAAGTGCAATAAGCCCTGACCTCTGTGTGTGTGTGTGTGTGTGTGTGTGTGTGTGTGTGTGTGAGAGAGAGAGAGAGAGAGAGAGAGAGAGAGAGAGAGAGAGAGAGAGAGAGAGAGAGAGAGAGAGAGAGAGAGAGAGAGTCATTCCTTTAAAAATGTATAGATTTTGAAATCAGCAATATATATTTACTGGAACGAAGCTATACAAGAACATAAAAACAATTTTAAAAATACGATCACGTAACCAGTCTTTAATAAATATGTCGTATTTCGTGGACGCTTTTCTTCTCATATTTGGATTTGAAATTCGACGTCCTGTTTTATTTACGAAAGTGTTAGTGTTATGCTGGTGTTAGCAATATTTCGGAATATTAAATTGTTTAATTTGTTTACGAAGTGCTTTTGTTTCATGATATCGCTAGAATTGATTCCAGACCAATCGTACCTTTGGGCCTTAGGTGCAGCGATTTCAGCACTAAATCTCCATCTACATGGTTAATTTCATAAACGAAATAGCACGGGCTACCACGTTCTCAAGAACCGTAAAGGAAAACTCATTCATTAAAGATTTGACATCCAAACCAATATCCCATGTTTTACGTTTTTCACTAATTAACCCATGTTTTACTTTTTTCACTAATTAACCCATGTTTAAACTACATCTTCATTATAAGATTTTAAATGTAAATGTTTGTTACAATACATTATATTTCTTCTTTATGAATGGAATTTACAATATATTATATTATTATTTTATGAATGGATCATGAAGACAAAGATAATAACATTCATTACTCCATAAATAAGCTTATAGTTTTCCTAAGAGGCTCTGTACATGCATTTGCTCTTTATAATATAATGCTACATTTTTTCTATATTTATTTTTATCAAACCGTTTCCATCAGAAGCAATTAATAGCAATCGTCAGCGTTTTTAATTTGATAATCTATCCCATTGTAAAGTAATCCAGATGCGTCTGATTTTATGTTATATTATTTTCTTATAAATTGTTTAGTTTTTTTAGTCTACCAAATTATAATACACATGGAAATAGTATGAATTTACAAAGCATTACTATGTAATACAGGTCAAATAGATACATTGTAGCTATTTCTGTCATTTTTATCGAACGCTGCATTTTGAGTTCATAGTAAAACTGGGCAAAGAGTTTTGAAAAATCCTTTCTTTTAATGTGATGAAAAACATATTAAATCTGTAATACTTGCATTTTTAAACAGTGTATTGTTTTATATACTTACGTGAATGCCATCAATGTATGTATGTATGTATGTATGTATGTATGTATGTATGTATGTATGTATGTATGTATGTATGTATGTATGTATGTATGTATGTATGTATGTATGCATGCATGCATGCATGCATGCATGCATGCATGCATGCATGCATGCATGTATGTATGTATGTATGTATGTAATGCATGTATGACTTGCTGACTGACTGATGACTTTCTTCTTTTCCTCTTCAGAAGAGATTTCATTCAGTACATTTTACGTTAATACAGAAATGATATTAACAAAGCATGTCATTAAAGGACGTACAGTACATTATATGTATGTATGTATGTGTGTGTGTGTATATATATATATATATATATATATATATATATATATATATATATATATATATATATATATATATATATATATATATATATATATCAACAAAAGTAAAGAAAACGCAACTTTATAAGCAACATAGATTACGAGAGGAAAAAACGAAATTGAAATTATTTACATTCGACTGGAACGATTTAAATCGATTATCATGTTCTCTGTCACTTAGAACACATGTGAGTAATTTAATTTATACAAATGAACTTTGTCCATTTCCCTAATGTGCTGAACATCAGCCACCTCACACATGAATGCCTGCCATGACTGGTCATCCATAGAATCACAGATGTCCACTCTATTTCCCCAAAAATTATAAAGTAGTGAGACATTGTCCTGACATAAAAACCAGTGCGAGTCTAGGATGTCTATTGCATCTATTATTTGTCTAAACATATTAATACGTTCCTCGTTTAGGGCTTAGCAGTATAGCTGCATATTCCTGGCTCTGTCTGAAATCAGTTATTTTCATCCTCTGTTGAAATTTAACACATAGTTAAACAGGCAATGTTAGCAGAAGTCCAAGTTCTGTCTCTTTTTAGGCAAACATTTACCAAGTTTCCAGACAGCAAGTGGTTGAAGATTACTATGGACACTTGCATAACGTGAAAGTTCAGGTCTTTTTTTAAAGTTTAGATCTCCGCAATGATTCGTCGCAGCTGTGAACTGCCGTTTCAATATTCCTCCAGACTGGTTTCGGGACAGAATATAGGGTGTTCACCTATAAGGAAACAAGCCGCCAAGCTGGTACTTTAAAATAATAAGGTTATATCTTTAACAAAACCAAAGCTCTCGCGCTCGTGTATCAGGACACCAAGAATTATTATGTTGAATGTAATTTTCCATGCCAGTGAACCATTTGGACTTCAGCTTTTATTGAAGAAAACTAAATTTATTTCATCCACATATCCCTCAACTGACCACAGTCCAAGACTACTAATTGTTGTTTCTATATATGTGTTACACATCTTTAAGCACCTTTTATTTGAAATACTTTCAGATCAAATACCTGTGACTAGATCAAGTTGAACCATAATTCGCATTCATACCACTGCAGGTCGTATTTTATCTGACAATATTTTAGCACTATTAATTATATTCTTTCCATCCTCTCCAATGCCAGTCCCAACAAGGGAATACAATACTAACCTTCCTTTATTACAAGCATTTTTCACTGCAGCAGTATTAGAAATATCTGTGGAGATAATGAACACAGCATAGGTTCTAGAAGAAACGATATAAATAATTTTATCTCCGAGCAAGAACATAGATTTTTGTATGATTATTTTCTTCGAAAATATGACAATATTGCTTTCATTAGCATTGTACCGGAGTCCCCATTTCGATGCATAGTCATGGAGGTTGCGAAGTAAAACACAGTTGTCATTAAATGACAAAGATAAGATAGGAAGGATGAGTCGTCGGCTAGTAACACAGGAGACACTTAGGGTGAAAACTTGTATTCCGGATTGTGTTGACTCCAGCAACGATATTAGGTCATTTATCATGACTAAGAATAACCATGCTGATAGCGTTCTTCCTTGCCCTACCCCTTGATTGACAGAGTATGGTTTCGAATGAAGTCCGTTGAGCAGAACAAGGCCTTAACCTCTCTAAACGAATTTTTAATCAATTTTCACAGTTTTCCTTTAATTCCGAGATGAAATAGCTTATAAAAGTTTCCATCATGCCATACCGTATCAAAGGCATTCGCATTTTCCAGGAATGCAGTATAAACTTTTGATTGACCTTCTAAAAAATGGGCTAATCCTTCTTTTATAATAAAGACTGCAGTGATGCTACGACATTCGCTTCGAAATCCATGTTGCAATGGGTGAAGGAAATTTATCCATTCTCTAAATAGAATTAGCCTTTTCAACAATATGATTACAAAATACTTTTTAAAAAACGGGAAGAACTGAGATATCTCTATAGTTATTCATATCTAGCCTGTCTTTTTTCCCAACTTTAAAGATAGGTATAACATGCTCAATTTTGACGTAGTCAGGATACGTTTCCAAGAAAATTATGCTATTGTACACTTTGCACAAAATAATCTATTCACTGGCAAAATTTAAATGTTCTGCATATATTTTATCATGTCAACATCATTTAATATTCTTCAGCTCTCTTAGAACCTATTCGACGTCTTTCTGTAATATGGTTTCAGACATTTCATTATCCGCATCATCATTACTATTTGAATTCACAATAATCTTCATTCAGCTGCAAACGATTTTTTTTAAAATGAATATATGTTATTTCAGTACCTAAGATTTTAAAATGATGTCGCCAGGCGTCAAGAATCAAATTAGGGTCCAATATTATTTCTCCTTTTACTTTTAGTTCGGAAATATGTCTCTGTCCTTTCTTATGAAGTCTTCCCATTCTGTAGAATTTCAGTACATCCATACAGCTTTTTCCAGCTCATTTAATTGTTCCTGCTAGTACTGGTCTTTTGTCTTGTTTAGTTGGTTTTTGAACTATGTTTTAGCGATTTTATATTTTGCATAAATTTCAAAATTTTGTACGACGTGGCCGTTCATCTATTGGCCAAAACGGTCGTTTTCTTTCCATCTCTTTATGCAGTTCAGCCGCATTAGTAAATCTCCAGTAATGTTGTAAGTGTGGGAGAAAGGATTTCGTTGGAAGAATTTTGTCAGCTGTATTGCGTAATATGTCCGCCACGGATGTGGGAGGTCGTGAGTTCGATTCCAGGCTGAGTCATACCAAAGAATTATAAAATAGTACAACAGCTGTCTCGCTTGGCGCTCAGCATTAAGAGGTTAGTGTGAGGACTGGACTGCAGACGTTGTTGCTATATGACTGAAAAACTGGTTAGCTATGTTAAAAATTCCAAATCACACACACACACACACACACACACACACACACACACACACACACACACACACACACAGAGTGCTCTTTCCATCTCACAGTATTTCACCAAATTCCATCAGCAAGGAATGTAGGACTTTCCCGACAATCTTGTTAAACTTGAGAGGTACTAACAGGATGCTTTCATTTTGACATCATAATAATAATAATAATAATAATAATAATAATAATAATAATAATAATAATAATAATAATAATAACAACAACAAAAACAACAACAATAATGATAATAATACAAATGATTTTATTATTATTATTATTATGATTATTATTATTATTATTTTTTTTATTTTTTTTTATTTTTTTGACAAAACTGCTGGTTTTGTTACTAATTTGCAATCACATATAAAATCTTTTATTCATTTGTTTGCTACTGTCAGATGTAGAATGCAATTGTCAGGCTCGTACAGTTACTCGGTACAAGTCCTCCTTAAACAGATGTCAGACTTAAAAATATATTTTTTTAGTATTATATAATGTACATAAATGTCTTAAATACATGTACTGCTTCGTACAACTCTGAACGATACTAATATTTTCAGGAGAAAAGGGCGTGTTCCAATGGGGAAAGAGTGCATTTTCCCCGATACCACCAACGACTATTTCAAGCTTTATTGTAAAGTATGTCAATATATCCCTCTTTGGCTTTGCCTCCTCCACTCCTGACCACACCCCACACCTCGAATTATGACTTCTCTTGCAACAGATAAATTAATTCAGACGCCCATGTAGGTATCGGGCTCTGTTGTATTATAAACAACACAATTCATTGAATCAGTTTAATGGTAAGGTGTTTTAAAATATACTTTCTCAAACACACTAGGATCAAAACCTTCTATAATTTCTATAATTCGGAATTAAACATGAAACTGATTTAAAATATATTTCTTAATCACACGAGGTTTAGATTTTGTGAAAACTTTTACAATGTCTTGACTACACAGATTCCGTATTTCCCCTGGGCATATAATATCGAGCTTTGTAATGTTTTATACAAATAAATCGAACATGTATTTAAGGTATCTTACAAACTGCTGTTTTGGAAAGGAAGATTAGCAGATAAATGATGACAACTTAGAGATACGAATCAACAGTCGTCATAGCGAGATCGTTAAAATTGTATCGTATGAAGAACGAAATACACTCCGTGTTCAAAGCAAGAAAATATCCAAATTTATACTTTGCTAAATATTCAGGACATGTTGAAGATATTATAAGCTTTACAGTGTCAGTTTACAGCGATTCATCAAGACAGATATAATTCATTGATAACATAGTTTGAATAAACATAGAACTTACTGTCTCAGTATATAAATAACTTATCTTGAATCAATTTGAGAAATGGTAAACTTTGGTGTAAACTTTAACTCGTTCAAATCTTTACAAGGGCTAACTAAAATTTCGATTTGTTTTAAATATAAATTATTTGCGTCGACCTGAGTCTGAGTCGTTTGTTGATAACTAGTACAAAATTTAGTTTTAATAAAAATTCGTATTGATAATTTGTCAGGCGTAACTTATTCTCGTAATTTTTAAATGATGTTGCGATTTTTGAGTCTCTTTTTTAGCAATATGAAGTATCAGTATCTTTCACAAATAATAATCCGTTTTGGACACACGTTCAGTGGAAACTTATAATGTAATCATGTTGGAATAAACTTTTTATGATTACTTGTTTGCTTATAGGTAATCGGTGTTGGGGAAATATTCATCAGCCCGACTAACTAGCTAAATACTACTGGCAAACCTCATTGCGTGCAATATGGATGAAATTGCATGGTGTCTTGGTTTAGTTTTTTTTAATGAGTTCAGATCAGAGTTGCATAAACTGGTCCTTAGCCATGTATTTTCCATTAAAGTCTAATTGTGTTGATTGATTGGACATCTCCTAGTGAAATATATGTGATAGAGAATGTTAATTTGCATGATGGAATAATTGAGAAGGGATTTTCCATTATCTGCATACGCCCTGTATTGCTGCTATGATGGTAAATATGGCGTAGAGCTACAGGTGAAATGAGGCTGAAAATCAAGGTTTGACTGCGGATATATTAGGAAAAATGGTTCCCTGTATTCGGTGTTTGAATGGAATATAAATGCTCACGCAGTGAAGTACCAGCGCTAAGTTACGAAAATGTAATAAGGAGAAACAATGCGGTTGTGAGGTTGACAAGTCATTTTAAAGTTGTGATATTTGTAGCCATGCATTAATTAGAGGAAACGTATTTATATTCTGGGTGCGTTATTATTCCCAGTGGACAACGGTTGTTGTCGAGAAGTCCTTGTAAATCAGGGGAAAAATTTACTTCTAGCCGGATTCACGCAAGGTTTGGATTCGCTTAGCAAAGAGACCTATTTGGCTTATTATAATACGAGTTTTATAGGCAAGAACATAACCATAATATCAGTCCGAGTTGCATTGCGTCCTGTATCAAATATACGGAGATCTACTTTGGAACAACTTCTGTAAATTGAGCCAGGGGCGAAGTTAACTAATGTAAACACTAAAACAGAGGCATAAACACTGCATGCCTCTAAAATTAAATAAAATATATTTAGTTTATATCGTATTCTTAAAACTGAATAATTTGATTTTGACAGAATCAAATAATGAGTTGTGTTCAGAAGAAAAATATCATTCTTTGGATCTTTGATCTAAATATATATACAACAGTAAGTTTGCATGTACGCCTTTATAATACGGTAGTTCTCTACGAATGAAATTAAGACTGGTAGCAATAAAGACTATTTCCTATATTACTGAATATATATGTTCGTAAAATATGGTCTCCAACTGTTCAATGTCCAACTTCTGCGATCTTTTAATCTGAGCATGTTCGAGTTGTTATTGTTTATTGTTTCAAAGACAATTTTTAAACATTACTGGCTACATCATGTAAATAAAAACTGGAAGCTATGTTCCTTTCTAAAAGACACACATAGGCAACAAAGCGGGCTGCCTAATGCGGTATCGAACACGAGTTCCACGTTCTACCAATTGAAATGCCGTCACTTCCTGTTAATTCATCTTATGATACAGACCTTCTATTGGGGTCTTCGTCTTTCCCGAGATCTCTTTCAACTCTTCTGTCTTTCTTATAGATGTTTCTATATCAGACTCTAATATATTGCATAACTTAATATACAACTTCGTTCATCTGTACATATAGTATCCTTTTTCTCTTTCCTTTTTATAAGTAATACTTTTTGACGCAAGTAAAGTGTTCCAGTTTGATTTCCTATGCGGTAATTAACAATAACAGTATCTATTTATATTGTATGTTCATTAATCGGCTCCTGTGTGTCTACGATTTCCGTTTCTAGTTCCTATTGCTACTTTACATTTGTTGGCTTGTCGAAAATTAGTGTGAGTTATATATATATATATATATATATATATATATATATATATATAGAGAGAGAGAGAGAGAGAGAGAGAGAGAGAGAGAGAGAGAGAGAGGATATTTGCTTGAAACGAGTGAATAACGGATATATTTCATCGAGTGGATGAAAAACTCAGTATTTTCACTCGTTTATTCACTCGTTTCAAGCAAATATTTTGACCCAAAAATGTAGTTCCTGTAGTGAAAAAATATTGTTATTTTTTTCACTGTTATTTTTTCACTGTTATTTTTTCACCGCAGTGAAATATCAATATTATTTTAACTAGAAAATCAAGTAATTCACTGCTGAGCATAAAATAAATATATATATTCGCTGAGGTTATGCGATGATGGTCATGTTTGTACAGTAAAGTTTAATTTAATAATAATAATAATGTATTAACATATGAGTACAATTATATATTCTTTATTGGTAACAGCTTTAGAAAGATTTTACGAAGAATCAAGTTCATATCTTCGATAATCAGAGATAGTAAAATGACTCTTATAATGTTGCTTCTCGAGACATTTATCGAATGTTTTGAATATAGTACGAGTCGTCTAATATGCAATCATACCCAACAATAATATGTATAGCCGACATCTAGAAGTCTGAACCGATACCGACTAAAGTAACATAACTCCTATATAAAGTAATAGAAATAAAAAATTAAAAGTAGGGAACTACATCGAAAAATCTAAGAAAGTACTACCAGTTCTCGAACAATCAAAGTACAAACGAAACATGTTTTGGGTTTAATGTCATTTCAGCACACGACGGGATATACATTGGATTATCAGTATAACTGGTGGCGGAAGGGTTTGTTGAAACCCAGTAATACTAGTCGACCAAGAGAAGAGGCGTCAGACAAGCTATCTCACACACCCATATTGGCGAGCGCTTTAGATTACTCGGCCACCAGGATGAGCACTTGAGACCACTCCGTCACCCACGCCCAACTGAAAAGAGAAATAGACTGAAGCAGTATTCACGACGAACTGACAAATTTCGAAATGAGATTAAAAACTCAATTTGAAACCCAGAAAATGAAGCTCCTTGTGTGTAACCAATGGCAACCCACCAGTGACGATGCGATGGCTACCCATAGAAAACAACATATAATTCACTGAGAAATGGTGAAAAACGACAAAAACCTGTCTGAATTCATGAAGATATGTTTGGTCCCCTGCAAGCGCCATCTCCACATTTAAGGGTCATTGGCGATCACGTTGGATAGATTTTTCACGCTAAATACTCTCCACGCATACCATACCATGGCGAAAAATGCAGCTGTTGACAGGCGAGATACAAATGTTCCTCGTTTTTGTATATGTATTTTTGATAGTTAAGATGACTTTAGTAAAAATCTGGAATATTATTTACATTACCTTAGAGTACATGTTAAACAGATGTTCATAGAAAAGTGAACTTGTGCAATGCAGCCACAAATCTATATCTGTATTATTTTTACTTCTGAAGGTTATTTGTCATTTGCGAGACCAATTTATGTTCACAAGTCACACACAAACCCATTGTATAGGTGACACGTTTGTAAAAACGTTGGGTATCAACAGCTGCTGCAGTTCAAAATAACTTTCATCCAAGCCGTTCGTTATATTCGGCATTCATTGAAACCAGGTGTCTACTGCCATGGGTGACTAGCTCTTCTTCCTAGCAGACTATTCGTATTTAACTGTCTACATGCTGCAAAAAAAACTAATGTGGGCGTGCATGCCTCGCATCAATTTCAAGAACAATATATACCTAATATGCTTCATTTACAACTGTTTTCATATCTTCAACTATTAGACAACATTATAAAATCTATCATCATAACCTGAAGTCAAGATATTTTACAGGTGTTAATTTAAAACTGCCCATACCACCCCAGCTGAGTCTCTATATGTGACCTGGCGCAAATGACGTGTATTTTTTTTATATATGCATGATTTACCCGTTCTAAATCACATGGTTCTGTCATCGTAGTAGCTGCAGTTACATGGACAAACTTACCATTTCTTTCGATTCTTACAGTTCAGAACCTTTTCCTGAATATTTCTCTTATACATGAAAATGTCATAAGCTGAAGGATTTCTACTTTCTTGTTTCTACCTACTATTTAGTGATGGAATCTGAGTTTAACATACACAGGTTATTTAGAGATCCGGATCGAATTTAAATGCGGACTTCTGTTTTCTATTTTATAATTTGGGATCGAAGAAATGATTTTTGCCAAGTCGGAGAGAGAGAGAGAGAGAGAGAGAGAGAGAGAGAGAGAGAGAGAGAGAGAGAGAGAGAGAGAGAGAGAGATGTGTGTTCGTGCATCACTTTAGTATAAAGAGACTAGTCTTGCATAAATTACAACAAGAAATATCCGATCAGGTTACAACCTTGAATGTAACAGTAACGATTAGGTTACGTTTTCTTCTATAGAAAAATGAAAAATGAGTTCCGATTGTAAAATAGATAAAATATAATTGTACCGTATTTTAAAAAGATAATAACCTAATACCCTAATAGACTAATTACCTAATTAATGTATGCTGATTAGTTCAATTTTATTGTCAACGATTTTCGCTGATGCATTTAATTATTTGAAATAATTTGTCTAAGAGTTTCTTGAATATATTTCACCTAGGGTATGTTTTCATGTCCTTACTTATTCGTCTTTAATGTTTTGTCATACGTGCATAACTTGTAATATATATATATATATATATATATATATATATATATATATATATATATATATATATATATATATATATATATATATATATATATATGTATGTATGTATGTATGTATGTATGTATGTATGTATGTATGTATGTATGTATGTATGTATGTATGTATGTATGTATGTATGTATGTATGAGCAGCAGAGAGGGTGAACAGACCACGTTTTCAAGCAAAAATAAGGCTTCCAGATCATGTTTTCGAGCAAAATATAGCCTATAGACTACGTTTTCAGACAAAAAATAAGACTTCCAACAAAATCTCATTTAACCAAAAAAAAAGTCTCCATTTTTGCAAAAACGGAGATTTTACGATTTTGCTCGCAACGATGTGGTCATCCACCCTCTCTGCTGCTAAAGTTTTCAGTTCTGGGTTAACAAAAAATAAGAAATGATTTTAACCGAATATTTGATGAAGTCCGATACGATATCGTGTCCGAGGATCATGCAAATTTATTGTTGCGAATCCGTGCGGAGTCGACTGAGCATGACTAAAGAAATCTCGAAATTGATTGAAGTCCATATCAGAACACCATGTCTGCCAAATATTTCTAAGAGTATGAGTATCAACTCCGTTGAATACAGAAAGAATATTGCAGTTATCTCTGATGACTTTTGGAACCTGAGTGTAGCGTTGAGTGACATATATCACGTCAGTGTTTTTGTGACGCCCACGGGAAAATATTCTAGCAGGATTTTTTTGTTTATCCAACATTATATCGTCGTATACGACTAAATTGTTAATATCTCCATCAATATCATCAATACTCGGTGCTTCATCCATATCGGTTATAAACTCAATAATACCCTCTCCGGATTTTTCTACCGCGCTGTCGTTAAAATCTTTTAGCACTTCATAACATCGTTGATCATCTACGCTAGGGGCAATTAAATACAACTTATCCCACTTCATCCATCTCATTATTAAATTGAGTAACAATTGCGTTTTACCGGATCCAGATGGCCCGATTATAATCATCCGGATAGAGTTTGGTAGCGCTGCATGATGCTTAACTGGTTCTCTTGTTTTAGTCGCCGAAAAATCAATTATATCCATATTTCTATACATAAATTATGGATCTATATTGTGTGAAGTGTAAAACGCGTACTGGCACAGATGACTTGATGACGATTACAACTAAAAATAACCGATCAGCGCTTTCTGGTAAATGCGTGCAATGTGGTACAAAGAAATTTAGATTTGTGTCTATGAGATCTGATTTAAAAAAAAACGAGGAGGTGATATCGCAGCCAAATTGGCAAAGCTCCCTGGAACCCCATGGGCAAAGTACCCCGGAGAAAAGCACCTTCCAGGATATAGCTACTGTGGACCGGGAACCAGACTTGATATCAGACTCAATAATCAAAATCAACCCAACCCCGGTGAAGAACCAATAAACGCCATTGATAAGGCCTGTCACCTTCATGATGTTGCTTATAAAAGCAGCAATCTGCAACACAGACATCTCGCGGATGTGAAATTAATTTATGCGTTAAATGCTATTCCTGATAAATCCTTCAAAGAAAAATTGGCTTCATTTTTGATAAAATCGGCTATGAAAAGTAAATTGATGTTAGGTGCCGGTAATTAATAATATGGAATCAATTTATTATTCCCCAAGAGGATACTGGAGGGGTAAATCAGCAGTCCATAAACTCGCTAGCGCTGCAAAAGTGAAAAAAACCACTGCGGCTAATTAGTTATCCAAACAGGCACTATGGCAAATTTATCTACCACCGCCTAAACAAATTCAATTCTCGCATTTTGATGTGACCGCTCCTAATGAAGTTCATCAGGCTGATATATTATTTCTGCCACATGATCGTGGTTACAAATACGCGCTAACCGTAGTTGATATTGCAAGTCGATACAAAGAAGCAGAACCGTTAAAAACAAAATCAGCCACTGAAGTCGCTTCTGCATTTGAAAGGATTTATCGACGAGGTCCTCTGCACTGGCCAAATCTGTTACAAGTTGATCCTGGCAAGGAATTTCAGGGTGTAGTGTTATCAACAATGAAACATCATAATGTCACCATACGACGAGGGCATACTGCGCTACATCGCGATCAGACCATTGTAGAACGATTTAATCGGACGATTGCTGAGCGGTTTTTTGGATATCAATACGCAAAAGAATTCATTCAAGAAAAGCGATCCCGTGAATGGGTTAAAAGATTACCATCTGTGATTACTGCACTGAATAACGAGATTACTAGAACAATCAACATGAAACCTAGCAACGCGATTAAAAAGAAGTCAATACCCGTACAACCACAAAAAGATTTCAAAGAACCAATTCTTGGTAGTAATGTCATTGTGAGGTACTTATACGAACCAGGAGAGCTTGAAGGGGGTAGAAAAAGGGCTACTGATCCTATTTGGAGCGTCACTACGCATAAGATATCTAGTATAACACGATCAACTGGTAGACCTCCAGTCTATAAACTGGATTCAACTGCCCCTCAGCGGGGTTTTACTCGACAACAACTACAAGTGATTCCCGAGGATACTCAATTGCCACCGCATGGTCTTAACTAGCACCGTTGCGTCTATTGCACTCAAGACAAGTCAACATCACATTATTTCTGACATGACCGAGATTGCTATTTTTTCTGTCTACGGTGAATTGGCGAGGATCCTTATCCGAATACTGCCAATGCATTATACAATTGCAACTCGCGCAGTGATTATTCTGTTGTTGTTTCAGCGTAATTATTAATTTAGCATCAATATCAAATTCTCGTTGTTTTTTTTTTGTCCTGTTGTTTGTAACCGGAGAGCTTTTTATTAATGATGCTAACATCAATATCACTTATTGTTGTGTCATTATCATCGAAAACAACTCTTCGAAGTTGATTTATTTTTCGTACTCTGGATACTGCGAGATAGACTAAATTCGACCATTCGATGTGATTATCCACCATCCAAACAATTGTATCCGATATAGTTAATCCCTGTGAAGAGTGTATTGTTGCTGCGTATCCTAGCGTCCACGGGGATTTATTAGCACGCAATGCATTTTCGACGACGCTGATATCAACCAGCACAATATCATTTAATACGAGAATTTGTTTTTCACTCTGTCCTGGAATATCAACTTCAATGCTCTGTTTTCGTGTATCCGATGGCCTATAACAAAGGGGTACTGGAAGCGTTGCAAATTTTTCTTTATGCAATTCAAATAGCTTCATCTGAAGTGTGTCCCTGACTATTTTTCTACTTGCAATTATCAAATCATTTGGTCTCCATGTTTCCCAGAAATCATTCATTGGAGTTTCTGAAATCACTTCACGCTCTATTTCGCATTGGATTCTATCCGGTTGTAATCTAATTAGCGCTTTGAATTCTCGTAATCGTTCATCAATTGATCTATAATCAGTGGTAATTTCTTCATAATAGTCTACAAAACCCCTTAGCCATTCATGTGGAGATGCACCGACAAATGGTGGTGGTTGGCCGTGATCACCGCACATGACGACTTTTGTGTTTTTGTTTAACAACCACTCAAGAAATGTTTGTAATACATCTAATGACACTGTGCATATTTCATCCCAAATTATGATTTCAGGAATGAATTTATCACCCATACGCTCAGGAGTCCATTTGTCACCTTTCCATCGAAAAAAACTGTGATAAGTACAGGCATTTACCCCTCGTTGTATCATCTCTCTGGCGAGTCTGTGAGTCGGTGTTAGCACAATCATGTTAGAAACGCTAGCGTTTCCACGACGAAATAATTCAATTGCACGAGTTGTCTTTCCTGACCCACCACAACCGTTTAAATAAACTGTCTTGTATCTACATACTGGATCAGATACCGGTGGTGCATTAGAAAATTCTGATTGAATTTCAATACGGTTACAACAAAGATATTTATCATCCATGGCAACGTCTGCGGATTCACAATACTCATGTAGCATCTCCTTTTTAAATCGCCAACGCCCCCAATTTTCTTCGGGATCTGTGAATGCCGCTACATCTGATTTGTACTTATTGTGTATATACATCGAATCAGTGGCCACTCTAACCGCGGTATTAGGAAATCTATTTATCATCGAAAATAGATTAATAGAAGCATAGGCTAGCATTGAACTTCTCAAATGTGTGTACTGGGAATTATATCCATCACAGTAGGTGACAACCGTACCTAATTTCTCACCATTGGATAGAAAAGCATCCTTACGGGATACAAGTTTTCCCTGTTTCATTAAATCCGCTACAATAAAATCGTATTCAGCGACATCTATGATCAACCGCGAAGAGTATTTTGTGTTGTCGTATCGTCCACCCTGGGTAAATTTACCGATTATTCTTCTTCCGAGATCTTTTGCTTGTTCTTTTTTAATTTCAAATAACTTCTTAGACCAATTTATGATTTCTTCTTCACTGAAATCTGGAAACTGTTTTCGTAGTTCGTTGATTATTCTATCTAGATCGGGTTGTGGTAGCCAAACTTCCTTCTGAGCTCGATAGCATATAATAGCCTCGGAAACAATCAACGATATTAGCATACCACAATCAATCATATATCTCAATAGCACTATTGGCATCCAGTGTTTTTCAGATAGGTGTCTACCGACCCAAACATAACTACACGGATGTAACCCTGTAGCTAATTCAAATGATATCACACGAGCGAATCCGGTTAAATCAAAATCAGGCAATGGTCCATTAATCGCAACACGAGTCATTTCATGCGTGGGGTGTCCAAATCGTTTGAAGTATTCAGCGCATTCCCCATATCCGAGAAAACTTCCGGGATAACACGCGGCTATATCAATTGAAATCATTCCATCACGATGATATTTCGTGTTCCACAGTCCTCCATGACCAAATTTGACGCAACTCAATTTAACATCCTCGAGAAAATCACTTCGTGTTGGACGCCATGAGTTTTTTTCTCTTGCGAAGTGAGCTACCACTGATGGAATAGTAAAACTATCTGTGAGTAGTTTTTCATGGGAATTCTCCGGTGAAAAATCACTAGCGATTTTTCTCATTCTATTATCTAATTCTTCAACGCGATATAATTCACCATTTGGTTTTACAAATTGATCGAATTCTTCATCACTTCTAAGTAACCACACTGACACAGGATCATCCTTACACAACGCATGAATAGCATCAAATAATCTCTCTTCATAGAAAACATCCCCGACGAACTCTTTAGGGATATATTTCACGGTTCGTTCTCGTGGAAATATTGTTACCGCAGGTGTCCACGCGTGTTTGTTATGATCAATAATCTGTATTGGGGCTCCTCGCGATTGATATTTCGGTTCGTATAATACTTCTCCGGTTATTGTCGTTACTGATATTGGGAATTTTAATGATGCTTCTAATTTAGCTATATCAGAAATCTTTGCACCGTGCTGTTTCACTGTCAGTTCCCACTCGGTTATTTTCCTACGTCGCAGATCAGTTAGTTTATTTCCTCGGGATGCATTTGTGAAGTGTTCTATTATTCGTTCTGCTACACAATTCAGTGAACTAGAATATTTCATAGGAGCTAGTTTTGCGATATCGGGTTTATCATTTAACGGATATATCCCATAAACCATTGCTGTTACGGGATAAGATCTTTCGTAGTATGGTTTGTCAATGCAGGTTAGAATTCCTGGTTTGGAATCTCTACTCACAATGACAGCTTTTTTATTCTTGAGGATTGGTTCAAATTTATCCCTAATAATCCATTTGCCATCGACTTCGATAATGAATTTGATTCGGAAAAAATGCCGTTTTTCCCCAACACGTGAAATTATCACTGCTGCTTTTTCATCATTCATGGTAGCATCAACAACACCATCAATTCGAAATGTTGACCAACAATAAGATGCTCCATCACGCTTGAATTCATTAAAACAGTCTTTGATTTTCCTAATCATGGCTTTATCAAGAATTGTATTCTTTGGTGTATTAGAAACTATATCGAGATTGAATTGAGCATCTTTCCAGGGTAATCTCTTGGACGTTTTTTTGGTTTATCGAGATTAAATCTAGGATTGATTTTTAATAATCTCTTAAACTCTTTCATGTTTCCGTCTCTTGGACGTTTGTTACGTTTTTTGGGTTTATCGAGATTAAATCTAGGATTGATTTTTAATAATCTCTTAAACTCTTTCATGTTTCCGTCTATTGGACGTTTTTTGGGTTTATCGAGATTAAATCTAGGATTGATTTTTAATAATCTCTTAAACTCTTTCATGTTTCCGTCTATTGGACGTTTTTTGGGTTATCGAGATTAAATCTAGGATTGATTTTTAATAATCTCTTAAACTCCTTATCAGCATTTTTCGAAGGCGTTCTCCCTAATTTCCTCATGCTATAATTAAGACAAGCATTTAAATGAAAGTTTTTATATAATGAATCACTGCAAGTGGCTTATGATTGGATCAATAACCCCGTGTAACAAATCATGCAGAAATGAGTTCTGTGGGTATCATATGCAAAGCTTTCGACGTGGAAGCCTTGGTCCGTTACCCTGTATTCGATGTGGAGTTGGGGTCAGGGGAAAATCTCAGTTGTGTCTAAATTGCGGTGGTAAGCGATACAGGGAGTTGAAGCGTTATTATGATAAAAGAATCAAAAATGGACAATCAATCAGAAATTTTGACCCTGACGCTGACAAAGTCAGTATTCTTGACGCTGACAAAGTCAGTTTTCTTGACGCTGACAAAGTCAGTATCAAGGATAAAATCATAAAAACTCCTCAAGACTACATCGAAAGATTTATCATTAAACCAAACAATGAATTAGACAAACAATAGTATTATGTATACAAATGAACCAAGAATTTAGACACCATCCCTTGATTACAAATTATGAAGCATCCAGTGATGGTGTTGTAAGAAACTGTAGGCTGAAGAAATCAGTTGGTGCTGACAATGGTATGGGGTATTTGGTGTTTACTGTTGGTGGGGGAAAAGAAAAGAAAACTTATCTCAATCATCGTTTCGCATTTGAGTGTTTTTATGGATTGATCGAGGATGATTTTGTTATTGATCATATCGATTCTAATCCGAAAAACAATTCTTTATCAAATCTGCAGGCTATCACACAAAGTGAAAATTCCGAACCAGGGGGGACTGGGAAATACTCGAAAAAAGCGAGACCTGTGAAATCTTTGAATACGATAACTAACGAAGAAAAAATATTTCAATCAATGAATGATGCCGGCAAGTATTTCGATATTTGTCCACCCTCAGTACGAAAAGTTGCAGAGGGAATAACCAAAACGGCTATTTCAAAAAGGACGGGACAAAAAGTTCAATTTAGTTACGTCTAATGCGTCATAGTTTTCATTTAGAAATATATCATTATTATAGAATAATGAATTCTGAAAACATGAATAGCATTTTATCCGAGATTTCAAAATTGAAAAGTTGGGATATTGAACTATCAGATGGGTTAAATCCTGATCAAATCATGTCTGATTTTCAGGATATAGAATACGGAGTTAACAACAATAAATATATGCTACCAAAGAAGTATGCGCTCATCAAAAGAATTCAGAATTCTATTAAGGACTCTCTCGCATTCTCCAGTGATGTAAGTGTGTTCGCTCCGTTGTATACCATCGTAGAACGAATACGAAAAGAATTGGGGTATGAATACGAATTGAAAAAGGAGGTTAATTCTAAAGTCAGAAACCTACGGGCGTTAATTCAAGAAAATGAACAATTTTGATTGACCAACCATTTATCATTATTTGATTGACCGACCATTTATCATTATTTGATTGCCCGACCATTTATCATTTTTTTTTAGCCGACCCTCAAGGGATGTCAAAAATCGATGGATTGATCAAATAGAAAAGTGGCGAAAGTGTGATATTAATTATTTTTATATACAATATCCACACTTTCGCCATCATTGATAGGATGAAATAACACTTCCATGGTGGTATCAAAAATCATCTGACATGTCAAAAAAGAGGGAAAACTATCAGTATTATTTATTTTTAATACAATTATGATACTTTCCCCATCATTGATAGGATGAAATAACACTTCAATGACCATCCGATGGTGTTAGGTGGGGATTGTAAAATTGTTTTACAATTGAAAAATTGTTTCTGATTTCAAATAATGGTCAATGAAGCATTAACGACCCGATTGGCTCGTGAACGATTAGATGCAATTAAGAGATTTGTACCAATTCGCGACTCTGTACGGAATAAACTGCAACAACGACAGAGTCTTCAGACTGATTTTGCTGCGGGATCTGAAGAATTGTTTAAACCAGTAACCACAGCAACGAAGGGGATAGAGCGTGCTATACTGGGAGATGTCTCCGAGACGGGGAAATCTGTTATCGGTGAACTCGAAAAAATAGCAGCGAAAACTGAACAAACAAAACAAATGGAATCAAAAGAAATAGTAGATGATTTACGCGTGATATTTAACGAGGCGGGGTTAGCAGAAATTAAAGAGACTGATTCAACAGAAATTCCTGCGCTTGTTGTTACGTCCTATGAAAACAGAAAAAAATGGTTGAAACCAGAATATCATAAGTTTGTTAGAAATATAACTCACTGGGCTGATATATTCTACAAAATCAAAACTGAAAAAACAGGTAGAATTAAGAAGAAGGATAGTGCATCATATATTGAATATATCAATGCGGTGGGTATAGTGTATAATCAATACGAAGAGTTTAAACAACAACAAAAAACGCCAAGATTGCAAAGAAGGCGACAGCAACCTGCAAAGAAAATATCTTTCTCTCCTAAAAAACAACAACTACCACCTGATGATGATGATGATGATTATTTACAAGAAACGGATTTAGAAAAAATGGATGAAGCAACTGGTTATAGCGGAAGTGGATTAAGAGATTCCAGTGAAAACGCTAGCGTTTCATGTCCTGGTAGTGTTATCAATGATATATCACGATTAGAATTTCTTGTAGGAGGTTTCCGAGCTGGAAATAACTCACCGGAAATAATTAATGAAGCAGCTGATATCTGTAGACGATTATTTCAGGGTGGTATCATGGATATCAGCACATATCGAGATTTCATTGACGAGTTAGCAAATGGGTATCATAGTGACTGAATTGAAAAGTCAATTGAAAAATTGTTTCTATTTCAAATAATGATCATACACTGCAATCATGATAAACCAACCCCCGTCTACGTAGTTAATTCACGGTTTCCGGTTTATAGAGCATACTACGGAGATGGTTTAGGCAATACCATTGCAGGGTTATTTGCGAGAATGGCTCCAAAAGTGATGCCGTTGGCTAAACAATTATCAATGAAAGCAATTGATGTTATTCGTGATAAGGGGATTAGTGCTGTTGGAGATTTTGCCGGGAAAGCGTTTTCAGCCGCGAAGAATAAATGAACATCATTAGTAAAATCACGGATGAAATCTAAAGGATTTTCAAAACCGTTACCGTCTACAGCGGAAATGCCTGCAAGTGTTAGTAGAATTATAAATAACGCAGTAGATGAAAAATTAGCGTCGATGGTTTTAACCCCCGACCCAAATATGATAGCAGGAAGTGGCTTTAAAAAACTACGACGATGAGAATGGAAAAATCGTTTACGATTTCACTATTTAGACTCTGATAAATAGAATAAAATGTTCAAACAGTCACGTGATCCAGCATTTGATATAGACGCCCCAGTTGGCAAGGATGATTCTGTACGCGATTATCAATATTACGCCTATCATGCAATAGACCCAGATAGTCGATCGCGAATTGAACTTCAAGTTCATGATACCAGTAAATATTTTCTACCCGCTGAAGCGTTTATCGAAGTAGAAGGAAAACTTGTAACAGCTGCTGGAGCACCGTATCCAGCTGGTACTCAAGTCGGTTTTGTCAATAATGGTATTATGGCGTTATTTGAGAGAGAAAGATACCTCATTGATGGAAAAGAAATCGAGTCGATAGATCGCGATGTTGATGTGGCTACAACAATAATCGGGTTAGCGAGATATTCTGATGATTATACAAGATCAGCAGGACCTTCTATGATGTTTGCAAAAGATGTTAAAAATACCGCTGGAGGAAATCAATTTATTATAAGACGACCACAGAATAATGCTGGTGCTGCTAATGTTGATGTTGAAAATATGATTATAAACAACGATCCTAATTTCAATCTAGGAGCTGCAACACGTATTTCAATGTTGCAAGGGGAGAGTAAATCATTTTCATGCGCGATTCCACTTCATCATATATTTGGATTCTGTAGAAACGTCCGAAAAGTTATTTATGGAGCGAAGCATACAGTATCGCTTGTACGAAAGAGTGATGATAACGACGCAATTTGGAGGATTCCAGCAGATGCTGCAAATCCAAATGCTGATGCTGGTAAAGTCAATTTAACAAAAATATCATTGTGGATGCCAGTGTTAACTCCAGCAATTACCGCAGAAGAACGATTACTATCATTTATGGACCAAGGAGGAAAGTCGTTGTTGAGTTGGCTAACCGTGAGTACAGATGTTAAGCAATCAAGTCTCAACGGGTTATTCACTTGGAACCTAGCATCAAAACAAGGCGTTTCTGCGCCACGTCATATATTTATTGCGTTACAAGATAACGCACGAGTTGGCGATCAACGTTTCAGTCATATGATATTTGATCAATTAGGTGTGAAAGACGTCTCACTGAGAATAAACGGCCAACAGGAACCATCCGAGGATATACAACTTAATTACAGAGAAAATCATATTGCACGAGTTTATCATCGTCTGTTG
Organism: Unio delphinus; assembly: GCA_029339505.1. Lineage (NCBI taxonomy): Eukaryota > Metazoa > Mollusca > Bivalvia > Unionida > Unionidae > Unio > Unio delphinus. Next base: position 4,523,081 of record JAQISU010000025.1, read on the forward strand.
TCATTTATGGCACGCGATCAAAATGTCGATACTGGTTTGCAAATATCACAATATCATTTTAAAAATCTGTATCCAATCTATTACTTCTCACTGGAACATCTCGATTTGATGAGACAATCTGTTGTTGATATACATTTTAGAGCTAATGTGACTATTGGTGCTATTGCTAATTATAGAGCGGTTGCTGTCATTCTCAGTGATAAATCAATGCTACTCGAAGGTGTTGGAGGAAGAATGAGAGTGGTAGATGCACCAGTGGAAAATCTTTGATTGATTTTCTCGATTTTTCATTGAATTAGAATCAATCGGTTATGTATAACATGTCATATAGTGCTATTAGTGTTGCGGTAACTCCCGGTCAATTAAAAAAATTGCAATCGGAATCAGCTAAAAAATGTGGAACCACAATCACGTTGAAACCCAACCAAATGACTGGTGGTGCAAATAAACTTTCGCTGACAACTCGTCAAATAAAACATTTCAATGATGCACTTGCAGCCAAAAAAGGTGTTCAGATTACTCTTTCTGCGGCTGCTATCAAAAATATGATTAAAACAGGCGGTATATTTCCGTTGTTAGCTGCGATTCCAGCATTGATTGCAGCAGCAGCCCCAGCGGTGGCTAAAGCGGCAGCGTTAGGAGCCGTTGGTACTGCAGCAGGAATGGCACTAAAGAAAGCAACTGGGAAAGGATATAAAAAAAGGGAAAGGGTCTAAGACTACCAGGAACCCCGTATTCGTGGTACAGCGGAAAGGGTCTAAGACTACCAGGAACGATTTATTAATTCAGGAACCTATGGTTCCCATGTCCAATTTTGATTTAATGGATGCTGCTAAAAAACTAGCGATTAAAAACTTCAGAGGTGTCTTTATGAAAGATCAATTACCACATCAACCAAACAGCGTTGAAACCGGAATCATTAATTTAGATAACAGCACCGGACCCGGAACTCACTGGGTTGCATACGCTATTGATCCACGTGGTATTGTCTATTTTGATTCATATGGATTAGCCCCACCAAAAGAGTTTATGCGGTATATAAAAACCCTTCCAATGAAGACTTGGTATTCTACGCTACCAACACAAACGATGATTGACCCACCAATATGCGGCAGCGAAGTATTAAATGTCCTTGACGCTATTTCTAACTCCTTGAGTAACCCAAGCGGAAAACCACCACATGTTGTCGTTAATGAATACACTAGTAATCGCTGGAAATCGAAACGATTTTAGAGAGAGAAAGAGTTTTACAATAACATGATTGATATTTGGGGGAGATCTTTGAAACCCAAACCCGATGACACTGCACCACCTGATTCTGTCAAGGATGTAAAAAAACTAATCAAAGATGAAATAGCTGAGACGTTGAACTTAACAAATGTTGATCCTAATGAAATAGTTGTATTTCAAGACAAACAGGGTAAATTGAAATCCAGTGATGTGTCATTGGATGATATTTTAGTTAAACAACGAAACGCAATCGAGAATACTATCGCGTTATTTTCGGATCAGGGTAAATTGAAAACCAGTAATATTTCTCTGGATGATATTTTGGTTAAACAACAAAACGCAATCGAAAATACTATCGCGTTATTTTCCGATCAGGGTAAATTGAAAACTAGTGATGTCTCTCTGGATGATATTTTAGTTAAACAACGAAACGCAATCGAGAATACTATCGCGCTATTTTCCGATCAGGGTAAACTCAAACTGGGTGTACTCGTTTCGACGATTACAGATCGATTAAAAACTCTCAACGATGAGTTAAACAATTCTGTGTTTGTACTAACAACAATTGAATCTAGAATTGAAGAAAACGGAAAACAGTTTACATCATTTCGTAGAAATATCATTGATAAATTTATTGGAACCCCGTTAGATAAAATTGAAATAAAACTCCCTGATATTAAAAAATCCATCGATGAGACGAAAAACTTCATCGAAGCAATCAAAGGTGATTTTTCGAGGATGATAACAATCATTGAAAAAACAAAAATTCCTCATGAGAAAACCAACAACGTGGTATATACAATCCAACACGGATCATTTGCGTGGACACCTACAAACAACAAATTAGATATCACTGCAACCGTTAAGGGTATTTATCGATTAACACTAGTAACACCATTGACTCAATTTAATATATCATCGTCGAGTTCATCCGGGGTTAATATTACGATTTCAACGATCATCGACAAGGATACAACTGAAAAGTTCACTATAACAGCTACTGATAAAAATTTGATTGGGATTCCACCAACCTGGTATGTGGAATTCGTAGCGGATTTAAGTAAATAAATTGAAAGGATTTCACAATTGAAAACGCTGGTGTTTTTAAAATAAAAATGATTTCATCAACTCAATGTCGCTATGATCAGGTCAGAGATCAGAATAGACTCAAAACCCTCACTGAGGAGTATTAAATAAAAATAAAAAAATACCGACGAAGAATCACCGCAATTGATGTTATTATATACTCGGTGTCAAGCGTTCTCACTGGCGCCGGAATGATACTTGCATCTGTTACAATGATTGCCCCGGTCGTAGTTCCAATTTGCATTTCTGCGGTGGCTACAATCGGGGGTATATCAACCGGGATAGCAAAAAAGATATCATCATGCAGCCAGAGTAAACTGCAGAATTACTTACTTCAATTTCATATTGCATCAACCGCCTATTCGCAGTTATCCTCGATGATATCGTCGTCACTCGATGATACAATTATATCAGATAGTGAATTCTCAGCGATGGTCAGTATTTTTGATTCCGCGATATCGAAATTAGAGCGACAACATGAGTATAATAACAATGACAACACCGATGGAATCAGAAAACACGAACCCAAAAAACAAAATGATCTCAATAATATCAACATTACCAGATTGTGAGTTCTCAGTGATGGTCAGTATTTATGATTCCTCGATACCAAAATTAGAAATAAATCATGAGTATAATAACAATGACGACACCGCAGGAATTACTTCAACGAATAGTGGAGAACACGAACCCAGTACAAACAAGCATGATATCAATAACATCAACGAATCCAGAATTCAGTGTGAATTTCCCCTCTCCGGTCCCAGTGAAGGAGATAGCGCTAGCAAAACTACGAGTGTATCACAGTTGGCCTAATATCAGATCAAAATCATTTGGTGGTCAACAACCCAATAATTCTTTAGTGTTTGCAAATAAGAATAAACCCGACGGAACCCCAGACTGGAATGTTGTTTCCATACCAACAGGGTCATACCAAATCGAACAAATCAATAATGAATTCGCGCGTAGAATAAAATCGATTACTGGAGTAGAGTCAAAAATCGCTATAACAGTTCATGAACCGACGCTATCATCCGCAATTGAGATAAACAGAGAAGGATACGTCGTAGATATCTATCAAAGTTCTATTAGAACCGTACTAGGATGGCCTGAATTACCACCAGGGGGAAAAACCGTTGATTTACCAGAACCACAAAAAACTGATTATATCACCGACAGAATAAAATCTGATAATCCAGTAAAGAGTTATAAAGATTATAATAAGTGGGATCTTTTCCATGGAATAGTAGAAAATAACGCTGTCAAATTCATACCCCAACAGAACAAAATTACTGAAAATTTCACAGCATTTAATAACGATTTTTCGCTGTTGTTAATATCTCTTAAATCCGGTACTCTCACCCGAGATGAATTTATCAGCGTCGTAGAAACATGCAACAAAATCATCAATGATATGGAAACATTTCATTTGCTAATTATTCTAGAGATATTACTTGACGATAATCCTAAAACGAGAACAGAGTTTGCGATGAAAAGTAATATACGCGTAGAAGATATTCGTGAGTTTAAACTACCAGGATATAATATCCTAGAACTACAAAAATCTCTCAGTGATGCCATCGATGTTGGTTTTAAAATAATTCATGATGCATGGAAAAAAACAACATCACCGGAAATAAAAATCCTCAAACACAATAATGACCCAGACGGTGGCGGCAGGCATATCGCTCCGTTCAACGTGAATATATCCTCAGTGATTGCGCTCAATATGTGATGTGATGTTATCGAAGGAAGCTATCAAATTAATCTCGAACGATCAAATCAAGCTCAGCAAGGATATATTCTTTATTCGTTTGCACCAACAGCTCCTCCAGGATTCCTAATTATTGAAAACCCAATTAATCCTGTCTACATGCGATGCCATAATAATTCATTAACCAGAATTAATTTCAAACTCACCGACCAGTCAAATAATCTGATTGATTTACAAGAAGAGGTGTTAGCGATTAGTCTGTTTGTGAGATCCTAAAGACTTGATCAAATCATTTCTTATTTTTTGTTAACCCAGAACTGAAAACTTTAGCAGCAGAGAGGGTGGATGACCACATCGTTGCGAGCAAAATCGTAAAATCTCCGTTTTTGCAAAAATGGAGACTTTTTTTTGGTTAAATGAGATTTTGTTGGAAGTCTTATTTTTTGTCTGAAAACGTAGTCTATAGGCCATATTTTGCTCGAAAACATGATCTGGAAGCCTTATTTTTGCTTGAAAACGTGGTCTGTTCACCCTCTCTGCTGCTGTATGTATGTATGTATGTATGTATGTATGTATGTATGTATGTATGTATGTATGTATGTATGTATGTATGTATGTATGTATGTATATGCATATGATTAATAAAATAATGAAATTACTGGACCCGGAGAACCAAAACCAAACAATGACGCTGCAATCTCCCGATGACGAACTTGTTAAGAATAATCAGTAATAATTTAACCAATCTTTGATCTGGTTATACTGTTCACGTAAACACGCTTTTGAGATTTCATAAAAACATAACAATAAACATCAATTAAATTTGGGGGGAAGTACAGCAGTGGTTAATATTAAATTTTCTGACAAAGAAAGAATCACCAATAACGTATTCTATACAGTAGCGTCTTGACAAGTATTATGGTCACCAATTAATATATGAACTAAATATCGCTCTGAGGTTACCGGTATATACATGTTCTCAGCACTCGGCGTTGCAACATGTACAATATCTACTACAATTCCACAGCGTTATACGCTAACTGGATCTTCTGGATACATGTTAATAATATTGGATCAAAATGACGAAGTAACATTTGAGGTAAAACTTAAAGACAACACACTCGACGTGATTTATCATTGGTGTCTTGAATTAGTCGATACACTACCACCTACTTAAATATAATGATCTGCTAAATCAACGTGCAAGAGTACATATACAATCAGGTACCTGAGTGGCAAACTAAACTAAATATATAGTTGATTAGTATACAGCAAAAGGACAAAATATAGCATACGTGTAATTGTCAGTGATATAATTGTATATTCGGCGTCTGCTGTTATTGCTTCAACCGGCGTATTGCTATCAATAATAGCAATGACATCACCAGTAGCTGAAACGGTTTATGTAAGCTTCAACAACAATTTATTTTGATCTTAATATAATTGCAAAAAATATGTACATGTAACGAAAAAAAACCTCAATGAGTATCTTATACAGTTGCATTCAGCGACGCTAGCATTCTATGGGTTGTTTTCACAGACGTCACGATTAAGTACGCAAATACCCACAATTTAACGCGCGCGCACCTTCTGCCGCCATTTTGAGTCGCTAACAAACCGTTGTCAACATTAGCCATTATGTGTATTGAAGAGTAATAATCTGATTTAACTATCGATAAGGATATTTATTTCTTCGACACAATACATAGATTATACTTGAAGTTATGTGCACTATAGCACAAAAATAAAAATAAAGCTGGAAGTTCCCTTTTCTTATATTGAAAGACAGAATAGTACAGTAGAACCGTAATCGTGTATATTATTAATATCTAAGAAATGCACTTTTTGTTGTTGTTTACAAACAGACAATATTGACGTTTTTAAAAAGTCATTCGTATCATATACCTAAGCTTGTCATCTTGAAAGAGTATTTCCAGATCAAGATTTTCTGGATACAATATCAGTCACGAATTAAAATTTCATAGCATGTATTTTATGCTAGAACTCTTATGTACAAATATTTTTCGCGACATGTGTTTGTCCCATAGAATATTTGAGAAACCATTTTAATTAGTATATTCAAATATTGTATTTGTGGAGGGGATGGTGGATGTAGGCTTGTACTAGATGAAAGCGATAACCGGTCAAAGAAGTTTCATCTTTAGTATATTCAAACGAAACACGTGTCTGACGGAACATGACGTTGTTTCGAATGTTAAAACGATGTTTTCCTCAAATGCTGTTAGAAATATGAAATTGTATATAAACAATTGGCTTTTAAACTTTAACGATAATCAAATACTTGATTTAAGCCCGTAGAAATCGAAAATCATTACATGTTTCTACTTGGTTATATATCCATTTGTTTATGCGTTTGTTTATTGATCGATCAATTTGTTTAGGACAGAATAACAAATATGGTTTAAATATAAATATTTTACTTGAAGAATCACGTAAAAAGAGTGACGCGATTCGATCTCGCAAGGTTGACATGCACAACAGAATGTGATGTATTTTTATATTCTTACTCACAAAATGAAACGTGCCGGTTATGTGGGATAGGGACTCAAAATGGCAGATATGGAAGTACACACGTTTTGTGACGTCACGTGAAAACAACGGATACATTATATTTATTGATACCATCAGATGGAATGATACCATATGCTGTTGTTGTTGTTGTTTTGGGTTTAACGCCATTTTTCAGCACACGATTGGCTATACATGGCGGCCAGTATTATTGGTGGAGGAAGAACCCGGAAAAACCCCCGGAAAGAACCACCGACCCACGAGAAGCTACTTGCGAGCTTTCTCACATAACTACATTAGCCGAATCTTAGACTCGTTGATCCGTAACGGAGAGCGCTTTAGACAACTCATCCACTAATAATACCAGATAACGAAATCATTAGGATTTACAACGCGGCAGACTATACAAGAATCAACGTTTGATTTGGAAAATAATAATAATAATAATAATAATAATAATAATAATAATAACAATCACGAAACTACTACTACTACTACTACTACTACTAATAGTATAATAACAATAATGTCGTCATCGCAAGAACTACTGGCAAAATATATCAAATTCTTCAGACAGACGGGTATATTATCCATATATTTTCTGATTATCCAATTTTTCTTCAGATTGATTGGTGAAAATAGTAATAAAATGATATATAAAAGAACTACTACAAGCCGGATATATATAGTATTAACAGAATAAATATTATTTTGATGAAGTCGAGGAAGACAAAATAGTAGAATTAGAATAAATATTTATTTTACAAAGTCAAGGCAGAATTTATTTGTCACTACACGATCCGATATAATATTTTTCAGTTTTATCATATGTGTATAGACACTAAATGTTGTTCCGTATTCGTGAGATAATTTTGATCTCATGGTTTTGATAGCGAGTGAAATAGAGACGAATGTTTCGACGTCTATATCGTTATCTTTCGCCAAAGGTTCTAAGATAACTTGTTGGGCAGTCCTCATCAATCTATACTCTGAAGGTAGTATATATCCACCTTCAGGTTTTTGTTGCTGTAAAGATGAAAAATATCACAAATACTTTTTCCAGGGACAAGTTGAATATTTACATAGTCATGTTTTATTTTTTAATTCCAGCAATAATATCATTAATATTTTCGCAGCCAATTGGTGTGTGCGTGTGTCTGAATATATTGAATAGTTTTTAAAAAACATATGAATACAATTTACAGATATATAAATATATACGCACACACACATGTATATATATATATATATATATATATATATATATATATATATATATATATATATATATATATATATATATATATATATATAGTAGTGAAGCGTATGTTCAGTGTTATATACAATCATAATTCTACGGACGGCATTAAATAGGTAAACTTTAAGGACGGAAAATAATTATAATCTAAACTAACTTAAATAAAATGGGGTCTTCTTTACGTTCAACTGCTTTCCGCACGCACACACACACACACAGACACACACACACACACACAGACCGATATTCATACTCGAGAGAGTGCAAAAAATTACCCACCACGTGGTGACATGGTGAGAAAGTATGTATTTTCCTGTTGAAGATACAGCTTTTTGTGAGCGACCACTTTTTAATGAATATCACCAAATATAGCCACCATTGATATTATGTTAGTCAATGGATTCGATCTCCAAACCTCGATTATCAGCGTTCTGCGCTTTACGAATGCGCCACGGATGCTGTGTTACTCATACAGATTTGAGAAATTATTATCAAATAACCCATACTGGATTCCCCTTATATATATATATATATATATATATATATATATATATATATATATATATATATATATATATATATTGACTTAAACTACTACCACATTATGTTACTTTACTGATATTAATTATCACACAGATGGTTAAATTATACATTTATAGTTAGGTTGTCAAACAAGAAGGTAACTATGTAATGACAAGCGAGATAACTGCTTAATTACACTGCATGAGAGGGTGTTTCGAGAGAGAGAGAGAGAGAGAGAGAGAGAGAGAGAGAGAGAGAGAGAGAGAGAGAGAGAGAGAGAGAGAGAGAGAGAGAGAGAGAGTTATATTCCATACATGTTGTTTAACTACTTGATATAATTTTGCTAGAGTTTTCTCCCTTAACAGCGCTGAAATGTTATATTTTGTTCACATTTATACGAAAAAACCCATCTGGTAGTATTGTCTTTCCAAATTGTAAATAATGCATTGAAATATTAAAATATTTTTCATCTGCACTCATTGACTGAAATAGTATTTTGATAAAAATCTCAGTATTTATAGACTTAAATGCTCTTTTTGCAAATTCACAGTGTTTTCCAATACCACCACATGCACAAGTTTGACGCTGGTCAATTGACTGTGAATTACCCAAGGAATTATCTAATTGTGTCCATTAAAATGATCAATCACAAAACCATTTTGCGATTTATCCTTGGAAACACTCGTATACAAATATATGACAAAGATATACTTTATTACGCCAGTATTGTATAAAAGATAACCTGTATTATTAACAATACTGACTCATCATTTTACTCGAGAATTCCAGATTACATCATCACAAGATGCTTCGAAATTTTAGATGATTAGGTGATTGACACGCTCGTCTTGCTCCATTTATATAATATTTGTATTTATCTAAATGCTTTTTGTCTAAATGATTATTTGACAATATATCGAGATAATCTGCAGCGTTTATTATGGCCTTGTCACTGTGGGTGATTTTTTTTATCATATCTTTTCAGCTCTCTGTTTCCTCAACCAAATTGCACTCACAACTGTATTTCTTCTCTAACTCCAACATACGCTTCAAACACGGTTTTTGTCCCAGACGTCCGCGACAGACAGTTTGGATCCGCTTAATTCATTTGCACAAGTTTTATTACAAGGAATTGCAGAGTATACCATTAACCATTCACACTAATTGTTTATTTGCATTATAATATACATACATATATATATATAAATTCACTTATCGCGGTAGAGTCTGGAACTGATTAACCATTATAAACGAGGGACGACTGTATTGATACTCCTCAGTGGAAAAACATATCTTGAAAATATTGTTATCTTGACTCCTCCCAAATTGATGGCTATATCAACATGGAGTTTTCAGCAATATACTTAGGATATGTAGTTGGTCCTAAATAAACATGATGCGAGTCAAATGCATCTTTCATTCAGAATGGATAAAGAAAAAGAGTTCTAATAATTTCTTCTATGCCCTGAATGAGAAATGGAGCCAAGATGATCTCCAGTATATGCCATACAGCAGCTAATTTGAGAATTTTCTTTATTGCTGAAGACTGTCAGATATGGTTTCAACATTCAGCACTTAAAAGGTGTCTGCATATATACTGTTATACATGGAATCAGTGAAAACATGGTCCGCCGGACTTAGAAGCTAAGCCACTCGCGAAGGCCAGGAGCTGGATTTTAGTTGACAGAGGCGATCAGAGTCGCAAGCCCTATGGGGCATTCCGGCAATGTCAACCTTCGACCACTGGCGCATTAAAACCAGTCGCTTCGGGTAGATGGGGCTCGTAAACCTTGGATGGTAGCTCATCTAGGAGAAGGAAAACTCTGATCCCAAACCTCCGCTACCTTGCGGCTATACCCACTCACCGGAAGGCTAAGGGAGTAAACCCCGACAGAAAATCCGGAGACGGAGTCCCTAAGGCGGTCTGACGTTGACTTCAACGTCATTCCGGCAACTCCTGCGACGCCCTTGGTTCAAAGCTGTAGCGACATTTGTCGTTCCCTTGGGTCCACCAGCTGCGTGGAGAGGGGGGATCTGCTGCATGGGCAACAGCTGATTCTCCATTCTAGACTGCCCAGGCTTTGTAGCTCCACTGGAGAGGACACTCCAGCTTCGTCTTAAGGCGTCGGCACAACACGGGAAGCAGCAGTCTACCGGTTATAAGCCATAGCTCGATTGGCGTAGAACTTGGAGCCAGGGGCTGCTTTCGACGGTGGGAGAGATCGCCATGTCTCATTGGAAGCTACCGCCCGCCTCAAGCTGAGCAGCCCCTAGTCAATAAGGTGCTTCCCGCCATGGCCTGCCTGCTTCACTGGGTGCGTGGAGCTTAGAGAAACATCTCGACAAGCAGGCCAAAAAACTCTGCACCAAGCAAGATACAAAGAGGAAACAAGAAGACTCCAGCTCTTCGTTTCTCAAGCTGGAACATCAGAACCTTGTGCCCTGGACTCACCACTGACCTTCAGAAGATCAACGACGCACGGAAGACTGCCGTCATTGACAGAGAACTCTCCCGACTGAATGTCGACATTGCCTGTCTTCAAGAGACCCGACTGGCCGACAGCGGCACCATCCGGGAAGCCAACAACACCTTCTTCTGGCAAGGACAACCATCAGACGAACACAGTCAGCATGGTGTCGGCTTCGCTGTAAAGAACACCCTCGTCGCCTTCATTGAGCCTCCATCATCAGGCACTGAGAGGGTCCTTGCCCTCCGGCTATCAACATCCTCAGGCCCAGCCAACATCTTCAGCGTGTATGCCCCAACCCTCTACTCAAACCCAGAAAAAAGACCAGTTCTACGAGGCTCTGGATCAAGCAATATCAAATATCCCCAGTACCGAGGGCCTCTACTTACTAGGAGACTTCAATGCGCGAGTGGGAGCTAACTACAAGGCATGGCCCACCTGTCTCGGCCAGCACGGAAGGGGCAAAATCAACGAGAATGGGCAGCGACTGCAGGAGATGTGCTGCACTCACAGTTTATGTGTGACCAACACCTTCTTCAAATGCAAGGAGATCCACCAGGTATCATGGAGACACCCACGTTCCCGCCACTGGCACCAGCTAGATCTAGTCATCACCAGGCGCGCGGAACTAGCCAGCGTCCTTCTCACCCGCAGCTACCACAGTCCCGACTGCGACACGGACCACTCCCTTGTGGCCAGCAAGGTGTGAATAATACCCAAGAAACTGCACCAAGCCAAGAACAATGGTCGCCCACGCATCAACACCTGCTGTGCAAGCAATCCAGAGAAAACACAGCAGTTCATCTGCAAACTTCACGAGGCTCTCAGCAAAGAGACACCTGATGACACCATCGACTCCAAGTGGTCCCACCTCCGAGACGCTGTGTACAACTCAGCCATTACTGCCTATGGGAAAAAAGAGCACAAAAACACAGAATGGTATGAGGCCAGCTGGGAGGAGATGGAACCCGTGATTGAGGCGAAGAGGAAAGCCCGACTGGCTTACAAGGCTGCGCCTAGCCTTGGTACATTACAGGCCCTCAGGACTGCCAGGAAAAATGCCCAGCAGACCGCCCGTCACTGCGCTAAAACCTACTGGCTGAACCTCTGCACCCGTATACAGATAGCTGCCGAAACCGGGGATGCAAGGGGCATGTACGAGGGTATCAAGAAGGCAACAAGCCCACCCACCTCCAAGATCGCCCCACTCAAGTCCAAGACTGGCGAAGTCATCAAAGACCAGGGCAAACAGCTGCTGCGCTGGGTTGAGCACTATCTTGAGCTGTATGCAACCCAAAACGTCGTCACGGACACCGCCCTAGACGCCATCCCAGACCTGCCAGTCTTGGAGGAACTAGACAACCACCCACCCTGGAAGAGCTTAGCAAAGCCATCGACTGCCTCTCTTGTGGGAAGGCCTCTGGGAGTGACGGCATTCCGCCTGAAGTCCTAAAGATAGGGAAACCAGCAATAATCCGGCCTCTGCACGAACTCCTCTGCCTCTGCTGGGGACAAGGACACATCCCCCAGGACATGCGAGATGCAAACATTGTCACTCTATACAAGAACAAAGGAGACCGCAGTGACTGCAACAACTACCGGGGCATCTCTCTTCTCAGTATTGTTGGAAAGGCGTTCGCCCGTGTCGTCCTGGCGTGCTTGCAGACCCTAGCATCCCGAGTCTACCCCGAGTCCCAGTGTGGCTTCCGAGCAGGCAGGTCAACTGTAGACATGATCTTCTCACTAAGACAGCTGCAGGAGAAGTGTCATGAGCAGCAGATGCCCCTCTACATTGCCTTTATAGACCTGACCAAGGCATTTGACCTGGTCAGCTGGAGCGGACTCTTCAGGATCCTTAAGAAGATAGGCTGCCCCCCACGACTGCTCGCAATCATAACATCGTTCCATGAGAATATGCACAGCACAGTGTGCTTCAACGGCGCAACATCAGAGGCCTTCCCAGTCAGCAGCGGAGTGAAGCAAGGCTGTGTCCTTACGCCAACTCTCTTCGCCATCTTCTTTTCCATTCTCCTCCAGTACGCCTTCAAGGACTGCAGCGAGGGTGTGTATATACACACCAGGACTGACGGAAAGCTGTTTAACATCGCCCGTCTCCGTGCAAAGACTAAAGTTACAAAGGTTCTCATCCGTGAATTGCTCTTCGCCGACGATGCAGCCTTGACATCACACACGGAAGATGGACTGCAGCAGCTAGTATGCCGCCTCTCCCACGCCTGCAAGGAGTTCGGACTGACCATCAGTCTGAAGAAGACGAATGTAATGGTGCAGGACGAAGACTCCTCTCCCACCATCGCCATTGATGGGTACAACCTGGAAGTTGTTGAGGACTACACATACCTTGGGTCCACCATCTCCAACTCGCTCTACGTTGATACTGATGTAAATGGCCGGATTGCCAAGGCATCAGTAGTTATGGCGAGACTGAATCAAAGGGTCTGGGACAATCACCACCTCACCGAAAAGACCAAACTGCGCGTTGACCAGGCATGCGTGCTCAGCACAATCCTTTACAGCAGCGAGGCATGGACCACCTACGCGAGTCACGTGAGGAAACTCAACAGCTTCCACTTGAGATGCTAGCGGCGCATTCTGCGTATCCAGTGGCAGGACAAAGTTCCCAACACAGAGGTTCTGAAATGCACCGGCATGAACAGCATGTTCTCCATTCTCAGCGAGAGGCGCCTTCGCTGGCTAGGCCATGTTAGGAAAATGGACCCAGGCCGCATACCCAAGGACCTGCTGTACGGCGAGCTAGTAGAAGGTGCACGAACGACTGGAAGGCCACGTCTGCGCTACAAAGATGTCTGCAAAAAGGTTATGAAGACAGCCAACATCAACATAAACAATTGGGAGAGCTGTGCTGACGACCGCTCCGCGTGGCGTCTTGCTGTCAGACAGGGCACTCAGAAAGCTGAGGAGATGAGAAACACAAACCTCGCTGCAAAGAGAGCCAGGAGGAAGGCGAACCAAAAACATCCTCAGCAAGCATCAGCATACACCTGCAGCAAGTGCAACAGAGACTGTCACTCAAGGGTCGGACTCTTCAGCCACTCGCGAAGGCGCAGATAAGACACCCAAATCGGAAGCTACACCATCGTCTCTCGAAGACGGACGGATGACGACACACACACACACACACACACACACACACACACACATATATATATATATATATATATATATATATATATATATATATATATATATATATATATATATATATATATATATATATATATCCGTGCATGTATTTCGATGGGCATGAATGCTTGACCAATAACTTTTAATGGTTTATCTGATGATATTAGTATTTAGTGTGAGTTTACACAGCTAGCGGAATATGCTATGCTAATGTTCTTGTGTGTTAATACAGGAATCTTTTGGGACTAGAGGGAATTACCCCAGTTCAGTTGCTCCGAGTCTCTGGGAGACAACATAGAAGGAAGAGCGGAAGGAGAAGTTCGAACGAAATTTAGGGACCAGAGGGAATTACCCCCAACGCAGTTGGTCCGAGCCTCTGTGAGACACAGGAAAAGATAAGGACGAATCATACGGATGAGTAGGAACACAAGGACAAGAGGAAAATCTATCACACTAATTCAAATAATGAAATAGGCCGTCACTTGGTCGAGTGAAAGACGAGTGATAATGTTTTAGTTGAATTTTATTTGAGAGATGACTGTTATTAAATTATAATTGAATTGATGTTGTTTGAATTTCAGATTGTGTGTATTCTCTAATTAACTGTCGGCACCGCTGACTGGGGCTCGGAGCTTTGCATCTCTATCACAACATCAATTCCTGACAAAAACGGGCCAGAGTGGGTCCTTTGTATTAATTTAAATAAATTTGGAGCACTCATCCGACAAACTGAACAAGGTCGACCTTCACACCTGGGTTCTTCATCCACAAATTAATACTGGCGGTCATGTACAGTCTATATTGTGCTGCAAAATGGCGTTAAACCTTATAACCTCTGATTGTGATGGGTTGATGTCATTTATATATATATATATAATTTTACTTCGTATTTATATTTGCAGTTTGTAGCAACTATATAATCTGAAAACATTGGTACTATACGAATAACAGTCTATTCAATTATAGTTTCCTTGCATGATTCAGGGGATAATACAATTGCGTATTACAGACCAGTGCTTCGTGGACAAATGTTGAGAGAGAGAGAGAGAGAGAGAGAGAGAGAGAGAGAGAGAGAGAGAGAGAGGAGAGAGAGAGAGAGAGAGAGAGGAGAGAGAGAGAGGGAGAGAGAAGTGGAGAGAGAGAGAGAGAGAGAGAGAGAGAGAGAGAGAGAGAGAGAGAGAGAGAGAGAGAAACAGAGAGAAACAGAGAGTGAATTAGAATTGCTTTTCAATGATTAGGCAGAATATTGAGGTAACATCTGTGCAAAAGAGCTAAACGTTAATTGCACTCTTACTTTTCTCCATACATTGGCAATAATTAAAAAAATTATCGTCTTTTTTTAGTCATAATCAAGATCATGTGTTGCCGAGATAAAATATGCCAGGTTAAATGATAAGATACAAACAGCGAGTGGTAAATTAGAATGATAAAGTTTTGTATTTTGCTTGTCTGATACATCAAATGTCTTTGAAAACCAGAATATACAGATATTTTCTTTTCCCATTATTCCCTTAACACCTTGACCTCTGACATTGCTTCATTCTTCGGGGCTTTTATGTGAATTTCTTCCAGGATGCGACGAACATGTTTCAGGAAAACCCGAAGCTCCAGACGTTTTTGAAGTTTACACATTTTGGGGTCTCTTGAAGTGCCAGAGATGAGGTTCTGCCTCCCGAATGCGTCGTTTTATATGCCTGAAGTGTGACTTGGTGATGTGGTATTTATTTTGATGAATCACAACAACATACCATGAATAACATTTGGAAGATCTTTGTATTTTCAATCAAATAAATAAAAAAAAATAAATAAATGTAATGCATAATGTCACCCTAATCAAATGCTAAAGAAAACAGATATAAAGGATTCTAAACAGATACAACTGAATCTGCTTCAATATTTTTTCAGTCCGAATGAATAACTTTTAGATAAACTATGTTAGATAAAAAAGAACTAAGAATGAAACGAAGAGACATAATGTAAGATACATTTCATTTCCAGTCAAGTAATACGAAACTAATAGTTGTATTGAAGTGTGCGTTAATTATTCAGATCAACATCGATTCAAATAAATATATTTATATGAGTTTTTTTGTGATGGTCATTAGAATTCCTCATATAATACCCAGTCTGCCTCATTTACATCAAATTTTGTATAGTATAAGTGCGGTAATATATTTTATCTAGCCTACCACGATTAACAACAATGCATTGGTCTTTAATCAGGAACACAGTGAACTTGATCTTTGACAAGGTCATGTCCGAAATACAATTTAAAAATACGCATAGTGTTGGAGAAACAAACTAAACAAATTAAACATTCCTAACACTATATACTTTCGTGCATGTACATGCCTGAACATGCGTTCACACACACACACACACACACACACACACACTGTTACGGCTATTGGATTTAATTTATTTATTTTTAATTGTTAAATCCAAATTTATAACACACACACACACACACACACACACACACTGTTACGGCTATTGGATTTAATTTATTTATTTTTAATTGTTAAATCCAAATTTATCATTTAGGGTTTAATATCCATTAATTGGGAAATTATTCTAGAAAGTTTAGGCTGACTTAGATTCTCTAATTGTAAACAAGTTTTGACCTTGGCTTGTTTGACCTAAATCCTGACCTTTGCTTTAGACATTGTCAACAAGCCTCTAAAACTATTGGTCAATTTCAAGGACAACATTTTTATTTCTAGTTCTTAGGGGTAGTAAATATCTAGAGTACGTGATTTTAGTGAAGGCAGTCTTTTTCTGTGACCTTCCATGAATTTCTATCAATTTCTAGAAAAACGCGTGATCACTTGTTTACTTCAGAAGAACAGCTATATGAAGCTGAATTTTGGAAGCTAACAGTAGTAGAATCTTTGGGCTGTAAGCTATTAGTTGTGTATTTCATGTTTGAGTGTTAATTTTATTCTGGACTTTGTGTCAATTCGTTGGAAAAGAAGAATTATTCTTTTTATTTGGAAACAGGACATACATTTCATAATTTCATCTGGATGATATTAAATCAAGAACTGCATCACGTGACATTGTCAGCCATTTTGGATTACATTGTCAAGATTCGGACCTGGAACTATTAGAACATTTATTTATCAGGACTCTTACAATTCCATTAGTGGATTATTTTTGTGAATTCTAGATTGGATTAATGTTGGATTTGATTCTCTAAAACTGTAAGTTTATTTATTTTATGAAAATAATTGTACTTAATAAAATCATTGTTAAAGTTTTACAAGCTTGTTAGTTTTCACTCTTTCTGTGTTGCTGCTTATTTGAGCCTAAGCACGTAACATAGAATTGGTGGCTATCGTCTCGGGATTGAGATTTGAGATAAATTTGAATTTAAATTTGAATTTCCCCTAGTTTTTGAAAATTTTAAATCTTTTGTGAGACTGACACACTTGTATCAAAATGACATCTAAGGTAGAAATATTTCTTTTTAATCCTACCCAGGAGCAATTAGATCTTTTTAAAAAAGACGAGTTGGTTCAACTTGCCAGAAAATACGATCTTTCTGAAGTCAAGGCTTCTTTAACGAAACAAGATATCAACAAGATTTTGGTCCAGTATTTGGTAGAACAGGATGTTTTGGAACAAAGTGCTTTGATTCCAGTCAGTAAGTCTACACCAGTCTCTGACATTAAACTGAAGGAATTAGAATTAAAATTCAAGATGGAATTAGAGTTGAAGAAGCTGGAATTTCAGAGAGAGAGTGAATTAGAGTTAAAGAAGCTGGAGTTTCAGGAAAGGGAGAAAGAGAAACAAATTGAATTACAAAAAGAGCAGATGCGGATTGATAGAGAGAGAGAGAGGAGAAAGAGAAACAATTACAATATGAAAAAGAAGAAAGAGAGAAAGAAAGACAATTACAATCTGAAAGAGAGGAGAGAGAGAGAGAGACAATTTGAATTACAAAAAGAGCAGATGCTGATTGATAGAGAGAAAGAGGAGAGAAAGACAGGAAAGAGAGAAAGAAAGACAATTTGAATTACAAAAAGAGCAGATTCAAATTGAGAAAGAAATTAAAATGAAAGAAATAGAGCTGGCAAGTGAGAATCACCATCATACTTCAAATTAAAATTTTGATTTAGCAAGGAATATTAGATTAGTGCACCCTTTTAAAGAAAAAGAAGTAGATAAATATTTCATTCTTTTTGAAAAAGTTGCAGAAAATTTAAAGTGGCCAAGAGAAAATTGGACTTAGTTACTACAATGTGTAATTACTGGTAAGGCTTGTGAAATTTACACTTCACTGTCTGTTCAGCAAAGCAGTGATTATGACATAGTTAAAGAATGCATTTTAAGAGGTTATGAGTTAGTTCCTGAAGCTTATCGACAAAAATTTAGAAATTACAGAAAAGACGCTGGACAAACTCATGTCGAATTTGCTAGACAAAAAAAGCAGTTGTTTGATAGATGGTGTTTAGCCAAGAAAGTTGAGCAAGATTATCAAAATCTCAAGCAAATTATATTAATTGAAGAGTTCAAAAACTGTGTCCATAGTGATGTTAAAACTTATCTTGAGGAGCATCAGATTGAAACCTTGGAAAATGCTGCTCGAGTTGCTGACGAATATTCTTTGACACATAAAGTTCCTTTTGTTAACAAGACTTCTACTCAACAATTTAATGGCATAAAAGAATTTTCGCCTAATTCAAGCCGTTCTAAAACTCAAACTAACACAGCTTTCAAAAATCAGACTTCAGAGAAGTTTGATTCTAGATTCTTGTCTCTTCCGACGTGTAACTTTTGCAAGAAAAAAGGACACGTTATTTCTGAATGCTACAACTTGAAAAATAGGCATCAGAATCAAGATAGGCCTGTTCCAAATGCTCTTATTTCCAAGAGGTCAAGGTCACAGTCATGTATTGAAAGCAATCCATTTGCTGGGTCTAGTAAACCCAGGTCTGATTTTATTATGGAGAATTATGAACCATTCATATCGAAGGGTTCTATATCACTCTTGGGTGATTCAGCCAATCCCACCCCTATTAAAATTTTAAGGGACACAGGAGCTTCTCAGAGTCTTTTATTGTCAGGTACTTTGCCTTTTTCTGAGAATTCTTCTCCTAATGAAAGTGTTTTTATTCAGGGAGTAGAGTGCGGCGTTGTTAATGTTCCTCTCCATTGTGTAAATTTGTCATCAGACTTAGTGTCAGGACCTGTGACAATCAGAACAGTCTCGGTTTTACCTGTTGAGGGAATAGATTTATTGCTAGGCAACGACTTAGCTGGGTACAAGGTTGTGGTTAATCCACTTGTAACTGACAAGCCTAATTTGGATCAGAAAGTTGTTCCAATTGAAAAAGAAATCCCTGATATATTTCAAGCTTGTACAGTTACTAGGGCAAAGAAAGCTCTTGAGAATGAAGTTGAAAAGGGCAGTATTCCCTTAACTGACATATGCATGGGTCAGGTTTATGTTGTTGAAGGCAGTATTCCTTCCTCTGACGGATGCATGGGTCGGGTTTATGTTGTTGAAGGCAGTATTCCTTCCTCTGACGCTTGTAAAGGTCAGGTTTTTGATGAGGTCACTTTTACTCTTGGTTTAGATCAATCAGAAGGTATTGATCATAGTGATCCTTTTTTGACAACTCATTATCTTTATTCTAATCAGGGTGATGATCTTGAGAATGGTGTTATAGAAAGCAGCATTCCTTCAACTGGCGCTTGTATAGGTCAGGTTTTTGATGAGATCACTTTTACTCTTGGTTTAGATCAATCAGAAGGTATTGATCATAGTGATCCTCTTTTAATAACTCATTCTCTTAATCAGGGTGATAAACGACAGTCACTTGTCGTTGAACAGGAGAAAGATCCTGAGATCTCCTGCTTGTTTCAAAGGGTCATAAATGAGACTGAAGTCACTGTAGTTCCTGTCTGTTATGTCATTAAAAATGGAATTCTTATGAGAAAATGGAGACCTCCCGAGGTACCTGTTGGTGATGAATGGTCAGTGAATTCTCAAATAGTAGTTCCAAAAACTTACAGACAGGAAATACTTAATCTGGCCCATGAAACTCCTTTGGCTGGTCATTTAGGGATTAATAAAATGTATCACAAGATCTTGACTCACTTCTATTGGCCAAAAATCAAAAGTGATGTTGCCAAATACTGTAGATCTTGTTGTACTTGTCAAATGGTAGGAAAACCCAATCAGAAGATACTTAAGGCTCATCTGCAACCTATTCCTGCATTTGATGAAGCATTCAGTGGAATTATGGTAGATTGTGTAGATTCCTTACCCAAGACCAAGTCAAGTAAACAATTAAAGTTCATTCTTTTTACTTTTCTTCAGATTAGATATTATGGCCCGTACAAAGTTAAGAAGAAAATGAATTAGTTAAATTATAGTATTAGTGCTCCTGGGATCTAAATAAATTATAGGCGTACCAGTATATTGAAAGAGATAGCCTTGTTAAATATGTAATTAATTTAGTTGTGCCTGTCCCACTTAGTGAAGAAACTTTCACAGTTGCAAGTGCAAGAAAGAAATGAACTGAAAGTTATTATTATTATATGAGCACTTATGTCCAGATATTTTTACAAGGACAAACAAAATTTTCATGACGTTGAAATTGAAAATTCCAAACAGCATCCATGCTGGACGAGTCCACTCAAACAGGAATATTTGAAAAATGAAATTCAGTATTTGCTGAAGAATGATTTTATCAAGCCCAGTAAAAGTGATTGGAGTTCACTATGAATACTTGTTCCTAAACCAGATAAAACTTTCCGTATGTGCACTGATTAAATGAAGGTGAACAGAGTGACAAAAACAGATTCATTCCCATTAACAAGAATTGACTATTCTATTGATAAAATTGGGAATGCCAAGTACGTCACCAAATTCTGACCTTCTGAAAGGATTTTGCCAGATTCCACTACGGAAAGAGTAAAGAAAAACTCAACATTGTGACTCCAAAAGGACTCTACTAATATAAAGAAAGTCCATTTCAACGTCTCATAAAAATGTTCATCTCTGGTCTAGAGATTTGTGATGTCATCATCTACAACGACACCTGGAAAGAACATCTAGCAACAATTAGAAAATTCTTTGACAGACTCATTAATGCGTGTCTGACTGTTAATTTATTTAAAAGTGAGTTCTGCCTTGCTGGAGTAGCTTTCTTAGGATATTTAGTGGGACATGGACAAGTTAAAAGGTTGAGGCTATTTCTTGATAATATAATTGCAGACGTTTTTCCTGTGTATAACAATTTATTATATTGTGTAATTTATACTAGTTCTTTTAGCACCAGATGTAAATTGGATTGTGATAAAAAGAAAGTTTTATCATTTAAACCTTTCTTTTTATTTTATGGGGGAAGGTGTTACGGCTATTGTATATAATTTATTTATTTTTAATTGTTAAATCCAAATTTATCATTTAGGGTTTAATATCCATTAATTGGGAAATTATTCTAGAAAGTTTAGGCTGACTTAGATTCTCTAATTGAAAACAAGTTTTGACCTTGGCTTGTTTGACCTAAATCCTGACCTTTGCTTTAGACATTGTCAACAAGCCTCTAAAACTATTGATCAATTTCAAGGACAACATTTTTATTTTTAGTTCTTAGGGGTAGTAAATATCTAGAGTACGTAATTTTAGTGAAGGCAGTCTCTTTCTATGACCTTCCATGAATATCTATCAATTTCTAGAAAAGCGCGTGATCACTTGTTTACTTCAGAATAACAGCTATATATAGCTGAATTTTGGAAGCTAACAGTAGTAGAATCTTTGGGCTGTAAGCTATTAGTTGTGTATTTCATGTTTGAGTGTTAATTTTATTCTGGACTTTGTGTCGTCAATTCGTTGGAAAAGAAGAATTATTCTTTTTATTTGGAAACAGGACATACATTTCATAATTTCATCAAGATGATATTAAATCAAGAACTGCATCACGTGACATTGTCAGCCATTTTGGATTACATTGTCAAGATTCGATCCTGGAACTATTAGAACATTTATTTATTAGAACATTTATTCTTACAATTCCATTAGTGGATTATTTTTGTGAATTCTATATTGGATTAATGTTGGATTTGATTCTCTAAAACTGTAAGTTTATTTATTTTATGAAAATAATTGTACTTAATAAAATCATTGTTAAAGTTTAACAAGCTTGTTAGTTTTCACTCTTTCTGTGTTGCTGCTTATTCGAGCCTAAGCACGTAGTAACACACACACACACACGCACACACAATGACGCCAGGGATATCAACGCTTTTAATGGGATTATTTACTGAATGATACAGCAAATTATGTATCAGAAATAGGCATCGCATACCTATTGAAATGAATCCTCTATATGACCATTCAATACTTGAAATCAAACATCAGTCACGCCCAACTGACTTAGTCAATGCAACCCTAGGGCAGGTAGAATAAGTGGGAATCACATTAGGTATTACGGGTCCCACTCATTCCTTTAATACATTTTAACACATTTTTGGTTTTCATATAGATTAAACCAATTTAAATGAACATTTAGTTACGAAAGTTGTATTCCTCCTATGTTGTTGTCTTTCATATACCAATTGAAAAATACGTGTCTGAAAAGCTTTAGATGATTTTAATACGTCATTTCGTGCATTATATAATTTGATTTCTTTACTTCTACTTTAATTGTAGGTTATTGCATTTATATGGGAGGTTTTCTGAAACTATCAAAGGACCTTGTGGAGTGCAGTATTTTTCAGACTAAATTGAGTTCTTATATTTCCTATTCAAATACAGTATCTTTAATTATATGCTCAAAGTGTTTTGCTACATAAGATTTTTGTTTGTTTGTTTGATTAGGATTTTTAACGTAGCTTTAACAATTTTTCAGTCATATCGCTACGATGTCTGCAGTGAAGCAGTTTATAGTGATGTCTACCACTGGGGCATCATGCCGCAGACATGTAGCATGATGTCCCACCCAGTCACATTATCCTGACACCAGGCCGACCAGTCCTAACACTAACCTCTTAATGCTGAACGTCAAGCGAGGCAGCTGTTAGTACCATTTTTGTAAGTCTGTGGTATGACTCGGCCGGGGATCGAACCCACGACCTCCCGCTTCCGCGGCGGACGCTCTAACCACTAGGCCACCGGAGCGGTTTTGCTACATAAGGCTTATTAATAAAATACATTTCAAGAAATACTTTATTCCAAGATCAATTCGCAACCGTAGGTTCACTAATATACAAAACAGTATTCGTGCAGACATAGCTCCGCCCAGCGACCATTTCATTTCATAGCCTGTGGCGCGTTTAGTCACTCAATGTAAAATATAACTAACGTTTTCCTTCTATAAAATACCCCTCAATTTTGAAGGCATATTGTGAATGCTGGTGCCATTGAACAAAGTTCCCAAATCGGTCAGGAATGGAGAGTATTGGTTTTTCTTTAAATCCATCTAAATTTTGATTACGCACTTCTGGTTTTATTTTGCACGATGTGCAAGTGACTTGTGACAACAAACTGATATAACTGTTCTGTTTCTGCTCAGTTTTGTTTAATCAACTTCACATTAGGCTAGAATATTAGGCTAGTGATACAAGACACTGTATAATACATATCATCGCTGGAAGCTCTACAACAGCGAAATGCCAATTACAGAAAATAATCATGTTTTCTTTAGATGGTAATAAGAATTGCAAAAAATATAATTTCATTTATGGGTGTTGAAGTTCTTCAAATTGTAATGTTTTAGTTTTTCAAATTGTACTTTCTTAGTTCTTCAAATTGTACTGTTTTAGTTCTTCAAATTGTACTTTCTTAGTTCTTCAAATTGTACTTTCATAGTTTTTCAAAATGTACTTTCTTAGTTCTTCAAATTGATCTTTCTTAATTCTTCAAATTGTACTTTCTTAATTATTCAAATTGTACTTTCTTAGTTCTTCAAACTGTACTTTCTTAGTTCTTCAAGTTCTTCAAAATTGTACTTTCTTAGTTCTTCAAATTGTACTTTCTTAATTCTTTAAATTGTATTTTCTTAGTTCTTCAGGTCCGACCGAGGTGTTCTGAAGAACCTGATAAACAAAGAAGCCGTAATGGAAGTCAGAGTTGCCTACGTTTCTAAGTGAAATCAATTCCCCTTACTGCATTTAATTGACCCAATAACCCGTATCGTCAGAATCAGTAAAGCAGAACAGAGTGGGATTAACACAGTAACAAAATCCATTCGTATTCATTCATAATATTACTCTAATTTAAACTTTTAAGTAGACCAAAGCGACAATTCTTTTTTGAAACTGATGTAGAGCGCGCGACTAAGTTAAAAGGTAACTGGAGTGAGCTGTGTGCGTTTGAATATTGTTATTATGCCTGGATGAATCTATGGTCGTGAATTTATTTTGAAATAAAGGTGAAAATAATTTACGTTGTTTGTTGTAATGTATTTTATTATTAGTCTATAGATAGTTAAACAAAATGAGCATATCATATAAATAAAGGCTATTACATTTGTATGGGAAGTTACGAACTCGTTTTTCTCTCATAAATACTGTACTCCACGAGGTCGCGAAGTATGTTTCAGAGAAACTCGTTCTTTTTTTTTCCGATACAATACCGTGACCTCTATGTATAAGGTAATTGAAGCTTATTATCTTTGAGTCTTAAGCAAGGAATATTTTAAACGTATTTTTACTGTAAATTGTATGATGAACTACTTTGAGCTTTTGCAGGTCAGAGCCACATCATATAACATCTTACCCATATTGAACTTTCATTTCAATCCATCGCATATTTAGACCAGTATTCAATCGATATTTTCTGACTGAGAGAAATTTAAGGATATATATATTTGTCATTATTGTATTTAGATATGGTGCTAAAATTTCACTATATTGGCATAGAAGTGCAGTTTCTTTCGAGTTTTCTTTTCGATCTCCAATCGATACTATTCTTAAAACAATATATATTCCAGGTGACATATTGCACATGCAAATTCGTTGCCGAATATAATAAAAACATAGAAAGAAGCAACTTGCATATATGTTGTTATTTTTTAATATTGCTGAACTAGTGGATCGAACGAGAAGATTGAATGTTTTTCCCAACATCACCCAATTAAAAGAAATAGAAATATGTTCATTTGTCATTTGCACCACCATCCCCTCTGATCAGAAACAGGTAACATTGTTGTTATCATAACTGAAGATATTTAGCTATGTTTACAATTTGATACATTGACATTCATGAATTGTATATGTACGTTTCTAATAAAGGTTGTTTTGTTCCAAAATAAATTAAGTCCTTTATATAGTAACACAGTCCTATGCCTAAACTCTGGTAATATTTAACACTAATGGAGATTATTTGGTCTAATAGAAAACATTGGACGTACTAAATCGTCGTTATTTAACTAAATTAGTCGATATAGAGAACAACGCTACCATATATGACATTAAATGTAGTCGAAATCAATAGTAAGAAGAAATATATTAGTGAACCAATCGTAGGTGATTAATTAAGGATGAATATATATTTTTAAATTTGACAAATATCTGAGCTTACCAGTTGTTTTGTCCCATTAAAACCCATACTTTAAAGGAAAAATGGACTTTGGTTAATGTGGTTAATTTCAAACAAGTTGTTGTATTCAAACAACTATCGAAACATTTGTCCTCATTGGAGGGATGTTTGGAGCACATTTCATTTGATCCATATACTTAATTCAGAGAGCTTATATCCTGTATTTATCTCTCCTGTCTAAGCCCAAGCAACATAAAACCTTAAGTCATACTGGCATTAACAGTCTTCATTTATTTGGTTAAATATTTTCCGTTCTATATAATACATACCTAACTATTTTATATGTCGCAATCTGCACAAGAAAAGAGACAAATTGGTTTGAGGCTGTGCATTCATCACCCTTGATGGCACGCTATAATATGTAGGCAAGGTACTAAAAGCAACTCTTCAGTCCGACAAAACTAGCGATAAGCATTGAATAACCTTTAAGCTTTTTTTTTTACCAAGGGATAAATTAATTTGGAATTTATAATATGAATATCTAATCTGGACCGCAGTACAACTGATCGACAATTTAAAAACAGCCAACAGTTTATCAATTCAGATTGACGTCTTTGCAATAATTGATAAAATGGTTACACGCGTCACCCACGATTCTTTTTTATTTACCTGATTCATTCGCCTGTAAACATTTACTGTCTGTATGTGATTGAATTCAAAATACCCAGTGTGACTATTAACATGCATTGACATAACACAGACATTGCACTGAGTATATAATTTAAAATATCACGCCTTACTTCCGAATGTAAAACAAAATTTTGTCAATATATTAGAGACTTTACTTGAAACAATTTTAGCAATTTAAACAATGTGTTTGAAATGAAATAGGTGGTTATTTTCACAATGTTTCCAAATATAAATGTTTGGCTGAGAAATATTAAATGATATATAAATAATTCATGTCTAACAAATGTTAGTACATACAAATTTAGTGACTTGCTAAATGAAATAAATAGTAATGTACGAGTAAACGTAGGTAAATTTATATAACTCGTATTTATACGTTCCCATGTAAACCCATTATAGTTGTGACTAGTGCAGGTTTCATCACGTTTTCTCACGCATGTTCAAAATATTAATGAAACTATATCACTACAATTCGCTTTATCTATGATATAGCACCATTGACTATTTTTATTGAATCTGTTATGCATATTGCTAAATTCGCGTTGGTAATCAAATTCAGTGTTGTTATGTTTTGTCCTTTTGTGGGGGACATTTGTACATTTGCATTCTGCGATTATGATTAATTCTGATAACTGTTTAACACGTGTCATCATCTTTTAGTTTTGCTTGTGTTGTATTGCTTTTGACAACACAAAAATGATCTATACAGAGCTACAACACTAGTTCATATTAATAACAAAATATCCTGAGGGGATTGACAATATTTAGGATAGAGAAGATAACTACGAGGTATTTAAATCATTCGAACAAAGCTTGGTAAAGATGACATTATTTAACTTTTACACTTTTTAAAATGTATATCACATGTAATGTGTTCATAAACCGACTTATTGAAAAGGTCCTTTGTTCGGATTAGCAGCCTTTCCCAATTCCAAATGCAACACATGTGAGGAGAATAAGTCAAGCATTCTTCCTTATGTTCGGGAGCTTCTTGTCTCAGACCCATTTTAGTTGGTCTTGTCACTTTTCTGAATAAATGTTATACATATTATTGAATATTCTACCCGTGCTGGTGTCCAGTTACGCATGGATCACCTATATTGTATTAATCAAAGTACATTCATATGTGCATATTTTTCCTACGCAATCTGAATATTTGTATATCTATGTAGGAGCACATCCATTCGTATATCCTTCTATCTTCCTGACCATTATTTCGTCCTTTAATTCGTCTATAAGTTTGTCTGTCCATTTTTTCTTTCAGTCATCAACTCACCAATCTCTATTGCTTCATGTCGGTTTGTGTTCTGAGTTCTTCGTTCATCCGCATGTTTGTATTTCTGACTTCCAATCCGCCAAAGAAAAATTTCTTTCATGATATCAGGGCGTGCTTTAATACATGGGATACCTTGCACACAACTTTGGCGAATGGTGGTGATGTAGGGGAATATGTAAAATCCTGATACCTTGTGTTCAATAATAAAGAAAAAAAAAAAAAAAGAAAAAAAAAAACTTTGGCGAATGAAATGAAATACTGGAGGACCGTCTGAGCAGTTTATTTCGTCAAGTAACCAGCTACGCTTTAAAGATCCTCAGGCTGCAAGAGTACGTAAAGCGTTCTTCTTTAACTCTTGTTCTATCTAACCACTTTTCTCGAAAATATGCACCCTATAAAGAACATGGGACACACAGACATAATTGACATACTTAAGAGGTCGAACTTTGTATTTAAATTGCCACGGTTCAAAAGCTACTACTGCTACAAACGATTACAGTGCGATTTGTATTATATACTTATGTTGTAATAATATCCTTCTCCCCATTTTGAGGGAACTTTCTTGAACATCGTTGAAGCGGTCTTTAAGAATTCGAGTTTTCATTCATTCTCTCTCTCTCTCTCTCTCTCTCTCTCTCTCTCTCTCTCTCTCTCTCTCTCTCACCTGCTAGAGGTGTTGTTATGAAGCTACTTCAGTTGATTCGCTATAATGCTTTGTTGTATCATCTAGTTAAAGCTTTGCTTGGAAATATCGTAAATATTTCTCCAAAAGAGTCAGTTTGTCATGTGTCAGCGCTTCGAATCCGAAATGGCTCATTTTACTTTATTGCATCGTTGTAAGCATTGTGCTTGAATGATGCGAACAGAATTTACTTTTTTCTGCTCTTCGTTTGAAGAAATATATTTAGAAATTTAAAATTATGGTGAAATTCGAGTTTGTTTAGTAGTTATCCAGACACATAGAATATTATGGTTAAACTATCACAGATGTGTACTAAGATTTTGAATGTGTTTTGCTATGCATATCTTCAGAGAGGTGATGCATATTATCTGCCGTAAATGAAGACCATGCTATCAAAAGCATACCGAAGTGCATTGATTTTATGTGTATGACTGTATGAACACATATTTTATTTATTTTTTTATTTTTTATTTTTTAAAATTTATTTATTTTTATTTATTTATTTATTTATTTATTTATTTATTTATTTATTTATTTATTTATTTATTTATTTATTTATTTATTTATTTCAAGCCACCGTTGAAGGCGGCATCTTGCGTTTAGCTTCTTTGTCTGGATGTTCTTGACTGCGTTTTTATTTCGTGTAAATCATTGACATTCCTTACATTACACACCACTGTATTATTATTATATCAACGACAGAGTTTCTGATAAAATCCATATGTTCCACTGAGATCAAACTATGATATACTCATGCTGCGTGGGTTTTTGTTTCTTAATTTAGTGTTATACCCTCAAGTGGTTCATGATGTCCAATTATTCTTAATTAATTCGTAGACATTGCTAATCAGTCAAACACCATTGATTGTTTTGATTTTCCAATTTTGTGTTAGCTGGAACTAATGAATGTTGGACTGCCGAAATTACCTGTTGGGATGATATGTAACATGCAAACGAATTAACTGTGCTTGTAACTGAGTATGTGATCACTATCAACCACGACATCGTCGACGTACCACCTCTATCCACAAACGATAATAACCATTGCCCTTCTATCAGCGATGGAGTACTTATTGGCACCAGCAATGAACGTTTCGTTACTTTAACTGCAGCTGCAGATTGCATAATTGATAATTTTCGAAGTAACTCATTTGTATGTTTGACTCCAAAGACTACCTTTCTAAGATGTCTGCCAAATTCAAATTTGAGACGAAGATATCACATAGCTGACACATAATCGTAAACATCAATTTCAGATCGTCGTTCAGCAAAAAACAAGTTAGGTTCTGTATTTGAGCCTGCACCACCGCGGCTACGTCGGCGTCGACGTTTTCGGCGATGTTCCATGTCCATGTCGTGTCATATTGTATGTGGTCAGGGTGGTCAGTGCTATCCTTCGCCAACATCAATAAATATTCATCGGAATAATTTGCAAGACTAGCATCAACGACATTGTGACAGACTTCGATATGTCCACCATCAATGTTAAACAATACATTTTTTTTTAAAACGCAGTCACGTCAATGTAATTGCATCCACATTTATCATATGCCGAATATGAATTCTTGTTTTCTCTCACAATTCTACCCTGAACGTAAATAAATGCGTCATCAGCTACATATGGCTTGATGTATGTTGGACATATAGCTCGATTCCTCCAATTCAGTCTTGTTCTTGTTCTTAATAGGAATAATAATGATAATCACTCATACATTAGTCTTTAAGTAATGGTGAATGCATGTCAGATGCGAGATCAAATACACACTTGAGCATTAATATTTATATTCATCTAAAATGATGTGTCATCTCAACGACGACGACGACGACGAGACAAACTACTGCCAGCTTTTCCTGCTAATTCATTTAACCGTTCATTTGTAGCTTGTTTTAATTATTTGACTAATATTTGCAAGCATTGCTTCGGTGCTGAGCACTTTTAGTGGCGGCGGTTATCGTATTATTATCTGTGCTAGTGTTTGATTGATTGCGGATTCTGCTCTTCAGGCAATATCACCAACGGTGCAAGTAGCCTTGTCACGAATAACATTGTTTTCATTCTTTTTTGTTTTGCAGTCGTGATCACTCTTCAGGCTACCGTTCTGAATAGACCTTGAACAACATCACCCAGTTCATCTTCGTAGACAATTTTAGATGTTGGGAATCTTGAATTATCTGCCTTACCACCACAGATCCATGCTGAGCATTGTATGTGATCATATTATTTTCTTGTCACATATATAACTGCATACCTAGAAACTGAAGTCACCTTCTCAGTCGAGATTAGCCACTGTTATAATCATCGGTAACTTCATCGATAAGTCCCCAAAAAACATTGATGTCAATGATATCTCCCGTGAATAATCTCTTACAAATAGCAGCTTGTTCCTTAATGATTTCTGGGGAATTAATGCCGGTTCGTTTTCCACCACTCTGAATATCAAGTATATCAACATCAGCGAGGACGTTATTGGGGCAAACTTTATCAAGTCCAAGAACTCGGGTGATCCGATCTTTAGCGATCATGCTACGTTTAGCTGTTTCGTCAGACACACTTCACATTAAGAACGCAAACTTCAGAGGATAGTGTATGAAGCTGATGTGGTGGCACGGGGCTGTATTTTGTTAAGACTCCTGTTTATATTAGTATTAGTCGGAGAAGTACTAGTAGTAATAGTAGTAGTAGTAGTAGTAGTAGTAGTGGTATAAAGAGAGGTACTAGCTAAAGTAATAGTAGTAGCAATTTCAGTATAGGTAGTATAATAGTATTAGTAATAGCGCTAGTAGTTTTAGCTAGGATGATATCGAGGTTGGAAGATAACACAAGCAATAGGTTGACATAAGTTGATTCGCTCTCACCACTACGCTACTAGAGAAGTCAATGATGTAGAGAGACAAACTTAATTTATTTCACCAGTCATTTCAATACATTTTACTCCACAAAGAAATGTGAAGAATAACTTTTCATTTTGTACCTCTGCCAATATTTTTCAAAGCTTGGGATATACTGACAACGATGTTATGTCCGGCCTCGGTTTGTAAACACACGCAAGTTAATGTCACGAGAGGAATATGACACTGGTAGGTTCGGATGAATATTTGGTTCTGCAATAGTTTGCAAGATTTTACAGACATACATTTTAAAAAAGAATTAAATAGAATAGCATAATTTCAATTTCGGATAATAACGAATAATTTATTATAACTTTAAAGGCCGGCTTTATTCAGACTTCTGTTTGCCTTTGAATATGAAAATAATTAATACTTGTATAAGAGCTTTCCAATAGATTTCGTAATGTATTCGTTCCGATATCTTTTCAGAAAGCACTGAATAACCTTTCAGCTTCTTTTGTCAAGGAACAATTCTATTTTATTGAACATTAACGTGAACAGAAAGAGGTGTAAATGCCAGATATTTAAAACTTACGAGATAATGACCCTCTATCGGTTTAGATGCAAGTCATTACAACTTCTTAATGACTCTTTCGTATACGTAATTGCCAAGTTATAGATGTTTACTATGTGTATTCGATTTAATTCATTCATCCTTTCCCACTAATATTCATGTGACAGCAATACTGATTTTGACAGAAGTATTTAGTTAAAACACCACGCCATCATGCAGTATTTTTACAACGGTTTTCTTCAATATTTCTGATAATTTGGATAAAACAATATTATAATAGCTGAGGTATTGTTAGCAAGAATTTCCAGAAAATGATTTTAAAATAGAATAAATTTAACTTAATTTCTTACAAGGATTCAAACTGTTTGCTCTATTTTTCCCAAAAAATGTTTATAATGTTCAGTATTTCAGCTGTGTAACTCAAGTAATCTTTTCCAAACGGTACTGTATTATTGAGAAGTCATTGTTGTATATATGTGATATGTGATATGTGTGATATATGTGATATATGTGATATATGTGAAAAATAGAGGGATTGTAAAAGAGACAATGTTAATTCAGTGTATTTGAAATCTGTTTGTGTCCTAATTTTTCTTGATTTATTTTTACCAAATATATTCACATTTTGCCATTATCTTTTGATATCATGACTAATTTAGCCTAATGCCTGATGGTGGTCCGTATTAGTCTTTTCTACTTGTTTCCATCGCTTCTGACAACACTAAAGTCCATAGGCAACAACGTTCTCGATACTGCAAAACTAGTTCAGTTTGAAATTGAAATATCCCGGTGCGAAATCAATTGGCATGATGGAGCATAGAGAATAGAAACGAGCGATGGAGAATTAAATGGAGATTTTAAACAACCGATTACAACTGCACAAAGGTGGAATTATTAAATCGATAGACCCTAGCAAATATGCTTCACGTAAAATGTGTCCATTAACCGATTTCGTAAAAAGGTCATTTGCTCGGCACGTTAAGTTTTCCCTATTCTAAACGGAACGACCAGCGCAGAATCGATAAACCCCCGTCCCATTTATTCGATGTGTGTTGTCTTAGATTCGTTTTAATTTATATGTTACTTGTCTGAATAAATACAATCCGCCTAATAATTTATTGGACAGAAACTTCGTTTACACCTCTTGGCATTTCTTTGTACGATTCCCTAATGAATATAGGCCCATCCATTCATATAGCTATATATGTCTGAAAGTAGTTTCATCTTTTGATTATTCTATAAGTTTTCCCGTATATGATTTAATACCGTTATCTCTTTACAGATTGCCCATCTCTCTATGCGTTCTTTACTGACTGACAGTTAGTATTTGTATCACTTTGTTCCTCCGCCGCTTTGAATTTCTGTACAAGTGTTTGGAATAAAAGCTAATTTCTTTCATACGATAAAGTCGACAATCTTGTACCTAAGTTACGGTTCTTGTCATTGAAATTAACTACCCGAGCGCCCTCTGAGCTGCAGTAATAGTTTACATTGTCAAGTAACCTGTTGAGTTTAACTGATATGCTGTCTACAAGCGTAAGTACTGAGTTAAACTTTTACTTTTGTTTTATCTAAACCTTCTTCTGGAAATATAATGTCAATGTACCTTGTATCTATTCTTATTCAAACATATATAGTCAAAAATATATCAAATATCTCTTTCTATGAGAACATTTGTCTCTTTTTTTCCTTTACCAACTTCATGGGACTATGTTCTTTTGCATATTAGTCCTAAATCTCTCCGAAAACATCCGAAATCAAAACCAGTATTATACTGCAAACACTCGGAGATACAGTAGTAACTGACCACTTGAAAACGTTGCGAACACGGAGGCAACAACATAAGGCACTTTTACCCCAACCCGAACGTGACAGAGCTTGTCATATATGTATCCATCCGACTATGGGGATGCTATTCAAAGTTTGAAAACAAGATATGTTATGGTGTATATGTGTAAGGATTTCATTTTTTTATTCTAGCAACATTGATTTAGATAAATTTCTTGCAAAAAAAAACGTATTTTAAAAATCCTACAGACATTTTATCTCTCAATACAACACTTAGAGTTATTTTTCTAAATTATTTAGGCAAGTCGTGAGGTTGGTGTGATGTTTGGACCAATGTAAGAAGATTGTCAAATGAGTGTATTTTGATGTATGCAATCGCTTTCTGAAGGACTTTATTCAAATATGATATGCTTCGTATAAGATTCGTGTGTATATACAATACGGTTTAACCTTTCTCCTCTTTCTTGAAATTGTTCGAATTGCTTTTTGTTATAAATATTGAGCTTTACATTGTATACTTACGGAACTGTAATGAAACTGTATGTGCTAGATATGAGGTTACTGATGGTTTGCAATAAGCTGCTATTTTGTTTTTTCTCTGGCACATATTTTGTATAGAAAATAATTTTCTCCAAAAGGGTTGTTTTGTGAATTATGCTTGTCAGTGCTTCTCTTAGTAAAGAGTTTATTGGGATTTACTGCAGCATCTGGGCGAGATATGTGGTTATTATGGTTGCGCTATAACGTTGGGTCAAGACAAACTTTGAGAAAACAATTTGATTTAAGACTGTCTTTTAAGGTTTGTAATAATTTTAATAAACCCTGATTTGTTTTATTTACTTCTTATCATAATGTAACAGCGTTAAATCCTCCCCTTTTTATAGTACCACGCCTGCCCCAGATTGGATGGAGAAAAAGCATGGAGTCAAGAATTACATTGGGGTTTTGTTCACATTGTTTGTATCACGTGTTACTTATAACCCCATCCTATATCGACTTTGAATTCGAATCATCAAATGGCACGTTTCTCCTATTACCATCCATGTTCCTGGGAGTCAGGCATCACATTGCATATATTTTCCTGTTTTCACGATCCAATCCGCTATATTTTAGCACACATCCTCTGTATCACAGATAGCGTAGGTGCTATGCATTTTGGTGCGCTAGGCGAGATCTGATATTTGGCGCCCCCCTTCCACTCACGCCCTCCCTCACCCGCCCATCATGAAATAAACCCTTAGCCCAGCACTCTAGGCGATTGCCTAGTTCGCCTAACGGAAGCGCCGGCCCTGATCACAGTAACACTCTTGCGCCTTCGTTCTGCCCCAAGGACTATATGTATGATAAACATTTGTATAGTGGTTGTTTTATAAATCTTTTTCCTTTACTTATATTTCAATAATCACTTAAGGCTTGGATTTTACCACACACAGACGTCATATAATGTAATACTCCTGCTTTATGGGGTCTTCCGTTGTTGAAATCGTGTTGCCAAGACATATGTGTAAATCTGTTTTTTTTAAAAATAAAAATTGTTTATGCTAATATTTTGTCAAATTTTAATTGTCACTCACTTAGGCAATCCAGCTGGTATTAATAATGTAACATCAAAACGTTTGCGTTCGCACATGTACCGTTCCAACCTCCTTGTCAGCCTAATAAACTCAGTTTGTAGAGCGTTCTAGTCGTTTTCCCTTCTCCTCATGTTAGGTAGCCACCCACGGCAGCCTCAGTTTGTCCATGGGACATGTACTTGGCTCTTGTTTTCTCAGCATTACATAGCAAATAAATTGGCTTAAGGTGTTGTTAAGACCATGAAAACAAATCAAACATGAGGAAACGTTCTAAGTGTGACCCTGTGGCTAAAATAAATAATAAATTTATATTTTTAAGGAGTTATTGTTTTAATACAATATACCAGATTTACAGCCATGTTTGATCATTGTGCGCTCATATACTTCCATTTTTCGCTGTCATTTTGTTTGAAATAAGTCATTGGGCTAAAAATGTTCATTTTTCAGATTATGTTTGTTTGTGTGTTTGTTTTCTCCAAGTTACATTTCAGTCAATCTTCATCTTCTTTTCACTCTGTTTGGAGCATATAAACGCATACAGTACTTTCTTCACGTCCTCTAATACTACCATTCTTGGGTCATGATATTGTACAGGGTTATGGCATGGGTTACTGCCAATGACTGATGCACAACAAGTCGAGGCGAAAATCATTTTTTATTAAAATATATTCTTTATCTCCTTTTTTATTTATTTACTTATTTATTTACATATTTTTTTTTATTTATCTTGCTTCAGGGCATGAGTTGCGCTGTAAATGGTCATGATTCTGATATGTGTGGGACAACAATTTTGTCACCAAAGCTTGTGCTTGAGGCAGTAAACGTAACCATGGCTGTCAATGACATTTCTATTTTGAATGACGTCAGTATTTTGGCTGAAAATGGTGAATTGGTCGCCCTCATGGGACCGTCAGGTGATGTAACAATAATAAGGCAGGAAAGGTTATATTTTATTGGGTGTCTTGTGGAACGGGGTGGGAGAATAAAGATGGCTTTTTTATATTAATACAATATTGTTTTGCAATTATTTTATTAAGTATTTTCTTTTATAAAAAAAACACTGAAAACTCAATTTTTACGGGAACGAAAATGAAGGATTATTGTTTTAATAGAACACTAATAATATATGGTTCATATCCAAGCCATCTGCCTTGCTGTGAAAATTAGTATGATGTGAATAGATTTGCAGTAGGAAAAAAAGAGATGCAAATTATACATATTAAAATACTGATATGTAAGTATCTTTCAAAGAACAAAATACTTCAATAAATCAGATCCGATTTAAAATGCGAATAATAGTCGAAATATGTCCTGACTGCATATAAACGTCTATTGAAAATATGTGTAATATTCCATACTAAATTTTAATGGCTTTAATCCTTAATCTTCTAGGTAATCTTAATCTTAATCTTCTAGGTACATACCTCATAATATCTACCTATAAGGTGTTAACAAAATTAATAAATTGATTTTAAGGTTCTGGGAAGACAACCTTGCTGGACACCATTGCAGGCAGACGAACACCGCAGTCGGGTTTCGTCAAACTGAACGGCACACCTATGGACGGAAAATTGCGTCGAAAACTTGGATTTGTTCTCCAAGAGGACACATTTTTCTCCGACCTAACGTTATGGGAAACACTATATGTACGATCTAGCTACTAAGTCAGAAATAGATTGCTAGTATAGAAAGCCTTTTCTGTTTGTTTCACCATCTTAGTAACATTCACGAGCCTGAAATCGATGTGATCGTCTTTATCTGTCGATAACGTTTCTTCAGATGGGTATTAAACTCATACTTTCCTAATCTATTTAAACAATGTGTAACGAGAAATAAGAATGGTCTAGCTAATTTTGATATGAAATATGCCCACGTAACACATTCTTCAAATAATTTGAGCACAAAGCTCAATGTTATGTTCGTAGTTTCGAAACTGTGATCTTCCATAACTTTAGCTATAAATTATAATCTTAGAACTTTCAGAACCTTCTTAACGTTGGTTTCAGTAATTCCAGATAAATTTGAATTACGTACGCACATTTAAATTATTATTTGACGTTTGGGATTTGATCGTTGACTTGAGTCCTAGTTTAGAAGGCCTGGAGAATACGGGGTTACAAAACTAGAGACGAAAAGTTAATTTCCTCATTTACAATTTAGAATTGTATGTTTCTAGCCAAGGCATTCAACGTAATATTTAATGATAAAATAAATAGCAAGAAAGGCAACAATATTAACACTAATAATAACAATAGCAATATTAATAATATTGTATAGTAAATTATAATTTTTTTAAAAGATGAAACATCTCCAGGGTTTGAAAAAAAGCATTTTGGAATAGTTCACATATGGAATTTTGAATTTCCAGTATCTTTATAAACAAAAAATGCTGGACCATTGATGGAAAATTTACAATAGTGACAATGAAAATAAGCAAATCTGGGAAAGTTACATAACTCTTAAGGGTGAGAAAGGTAATTCTCCTTAGTCCAGTCCCAATATTTGAATTATTAATACTGCATCCAATTTTATTCTCAGGGTATTAAGTTTTTAAAGTAAAGATTACGAAATGTATCCAGTCCATACAACTACCAGTCCATGCCTACGTGCGTGTGTCATTTATTTGTTAATACACATTGAGATTGTGCTTTCACCTGATAAATCATTACTAAAGTTGAATAATTGTCTGCAACACAATTTAAAAAGTTTCAATTCACCTGGACCGTGGTGACTGACTTTTAATAAATCGGGTGATAGGAAGACAAATGGACTGAAAAACCGAAATGGTGAAGATATTTGCATTTTTGTAGGTATGTATCTCCTAGTTTAAATGTCCGGGATATTGTGTTCTAGTTCCTTCCGTCTGTCCGTTACCGAATCTCTTCCGAAGCCGCAAGGTGGAAATTTACCAAACTATAGTAAGATTGCCCTGTGTTAATAACCCAGGAGAGGGATACTTCCTAGGTTATTACTGCTAGAGTTCCTGAGAAGTGATGAAGGATCAAACGTACTAAAATATCAATTAAGAAGATTTTTTCAAATATTGCTTGTCCAAACTCCATATATAGAGGTATAATTTGCATATATTTGATAGAGTTTGCGTTGTAACATGTGAGTTATTTATGGTCGTAGATATCATTGACAGTAGAATGACGAGAGGTTTGAATGTTTCAGTAAAATGCGTTCAAAATCAGTTACGGTTAGCTATAAATATTTTGTATAGTTTATTTAATTATTATCATTGTCGTTGTTGTTGTTGTTATTATTATTATTATTATTATTATTAATAATAATAATAATAATAATAATAATAATAATAATAATAATAATAATAATAATATAAATAATAAAAATAATACTACTATTAGCACTACTACTACTACTACTACTACTACTATTACTACTACTACTACTACTACTACTACTACTAATAATAATAATAATAATAATAATAATAATAATAACAATAATAAAACTACTAGCAATAATAATAATAATAATAATAATAATAATAATAATAATAATAATAATAATAATAATAAATAAATATCACATAGTAGGTTAAGTTTTCCTGTAATATGTGCAGTTTCATATTTTTTATATGACCAACTTTAAAATATCACTTTATCTGATTCCGATTGGTCCATATAAGCACATGAAATTATTGTATAGCATCCTTTTTACTGATCGTCCGGGATTGTGGGTAAACGTTCCTGAAATGTTTGGTTCTGAATTAACATTTTGGGCAGCCATTGTTAAATTCGACTGACGAAAGGAAATTGAAGAAAAATTATCATGGCGGTCTGAATATGGATATGTTACCCCCACAGGGGGATTGCTATTTCATGTTCAACAATAATATGATGAAAAACATGATGAAAAATTACAAGACAAAAACAACCATAAGAAGTACCGAAGGGTATTGCTTATTTTATATCGGGGTGGGGGAGGGAGTTGTATGTATGTAACAGTTTTAGATCCTCCATTTAATAATAATAATAATAATAATAATAATAATAATAATAATAATAATAATAATAATAATAATATGTTATTATTATTATTATTATTATTATTATTATTATTATTATTATTACAGTTTACATCAATGGTTCGTTTGCCTGAATCCATACCGAGAGCAGAAAAAGTTCAACACATTGAAGATCTTGCAGAAAGTCTGGGTGTTAAAAAATGTTTAAATACAAGTAAGCAACAGATTCGCGAAGACTTGTAGCGTTTTTTG
Organism: Unio delphinus; assembly: GCA_029339505.1. Classification (NCBI taxonomy): domain Eukaryota; kingdom Metazoa; phylum Mollusca; class Bivalvia; order Unionida; family Unionidae; genus Unio; species Unio delphinus. Next base: position 4,562,200 of record JAQISU010000025.1, read on the forward strand.
GATCAAAAACTATCAAATGTGAAAAAGGCATCAAACATTTTTTTTTCTTTGATGCTAATTTTAATCATGTGAGGACAAAAGTTGATGTGTCTTGCTTATCAGAAATTGAGGTGTAAATCATTTAGTATATTTCCATTAATCCTTTTGTGTCTTTGAATTAGCAGTCGATAACTATTGATAAAATGTGATATATTGCAAAATAATCAATGCAATAGAGGACTATGCTGTGTGCATCTTTTTAATGATTAAAGTGTTTGACTTTCTTCCATTAGGTTTTTTGTTAATATCTATATTTTCTTCGCAAGTTTTAAACTGGTGCTGATACATTTGATCTGATTTAGGAATCGGAGACATGTTTAACCCAGGTCTGTCTGGAGGGGAGAAAAAAAGAGCTAGTATCATATGTGAGCTTCTAACTGACCCTGATATACTTTTGCTTGATGTAAGTATACAAAGTTTGTCGGAAATTATTCGATTCTTTAATCATATTTATCTGGGACTCTGATCTTTCGATTTACGATGCGCCAATAAGTTTAGAACTGAACAAGTTACAGACGATTCCAATCAAACCGAATAGACTCTGACATTCCGAAGCATAGGCATGCATACCTGATTATTCACCACAACAAAACCCAAACCTCGTTTTTTCATGGTAAATGCAAGAAAGTCGTTTTCTTAGAATCAATGCTTAGTTTTCAGAAACGAATGCACAATCGATGCTTACACTTTCCTTTGGTTTATTTCAAGCACGGACAATACCAATAATAAAAATACAAAAATAGAAACAACAGCTGAAACATTGTTAAACTTTTCTTCTATTCTCAAAAAGCGTTATTTGACTTTTGGGTTTTGAATACATCAATAAGTTTCAGACTACACAAACTCTTAATATGTGACTACAGTGTGCATTCTTGGTCAATCATAGCGTCGCTGAATTTAATGGAGATACTTGCATTTACGGTTTATGTTTGAACCTGCATCATGTATCAAGGATATGATATTTTTTTAACTGATATTTGAAGATACATTTTCAAGAGTGACCGGTGACCATCGTTCCCTGTGTACCAAGACAGCGGTGCTCAGATTACCTCAGAGATACAATTCCAGACAATCGAAACTTCACCCTTACATTTCATACAAATATACAAAGGTCCATGTCGACAATGGTTTTGTGAAACTGATGATTTGCAGGTACAAACTCTGTGTAGCTATTCATCTGCCGTGTTTTTTTTTTCTTCTATTAGACTACATAGCGGAACGAAAATTGACTAGAATGATGTTATAATTTGTATGTATGTGTATTTATGTGAGAATCTATGAGTATATATGTTGTGAAAAATGATGAGCGAACATACATTTAAGCATGCAAAAAAAAGCCTTTGGATTAAAAACAAAACACTATTAATTTTATATCTGTTAAAGGAACCGACATCTGGCCTCGATTACTGTACTGCTCTGACCCTGGTGCAACGACTGAGGAAAATCGCTAACGATAAGAACAAGATTATCATCTTCAGCATCCACCAACCATCCAGTCAGATGTACCAGATGTTTGACAAGCTTCTTCTTCTGGCTCAAGGAAAGGTGAGTGAAACCATGTCAGGAACACATGAAATAAATGTATTATTTATTATTCACACATTATATATAAAAGTTAACCCATCAATTCACACTTAAAGCCTATCAGCGCCAGGAGATCTGCTATCCAAGACTATCGTATCGAATAAATGAGATGGTAAACATGATATAATATCGTTACAGATTGTAAAAAGCACTCTGTAGTTACATACTAGTCAGGTCCAGCTCCAGCAGATTTAATGAAAAGCAATTTCTAAATATGAAAATACGGGACAAATCAGAGCTCATGATAAATCCTTTTTTGGGCTGGTGGAAAGTAATGTTTATACAAGAAACTTTATCTTTAAATTAGATGAAAGCAGATTTTATGTTGATTAAGTGATGGATATGATAGGTTTAACAAAAAACAATTGTTTGATAAAATCAGTCATTTTAAGTCCAAAGGATACTCAATCGAGAATTTTACACACAGCTAAACCATGTTTTGTTGTAATTTTCATTAAAACTGGGATATGTCATTCATAAGTTGTGGTCCTGATAACATTAATGTTGTTCCTTCTATCCCAAAATGAGCTGAAAACTCTATCGAAATATTTGTACCGCTAAGCTGACACAACCTGGACAAGAGTATCACTAACAGTCGAAAAGGAATCTCTTCCTAGCTCCACATCACGTAAAGGATGGCAACATTGATAAAGGGTCTGCATTCTCAACAATATAGTGGGCAAAATACTAACGCAAATTTAAATTCTTCAAAGATATCGTTTTTACATCCACCATTGCAAGTTTTAATTTGATACTTTTCATTAAAAAGGCCTTTAATTATTTCGACACTATTTAGAAAATGAATGAACGTAAGCACAATCATTTTAGGCTTGCATATGGGTAGATGTTATCGTTAATGTCTCATCCTTATTCTCGTAGATTCATTTTTTTTTAAAATACAGATATAACAATTCGAAACAATTCGAGACCGGGGATGAATGTTTGCCTTAGGCAGTGCCATATCTAAATATCTAAAACATCATCCGAGCACAAAGATGGGACGAAAGTTTGACTCAAGGCCAATCATTAGCGACTTTAAGGCCAATCTTTAGCGACTTAATTAAAAAAGAAATTACATGGCCATTTGCGTTTTTGTTTCAGGTGGCGTTTTTTGGTGACAGGTCAGATGCATTGCCGTACCTCGAGAATGTGGGCTTCAAATGTGAAATGCAATACAATCCTGCGGACTTCATCAGTATATATATATATATATATATATATATATATATATATATATATATATATATATATATATATATATATATATATATATATATATATATATATATTATCTACATTCAGTTAGAACGAAATAATGAAATAATATTATGGGTATAGTTAGTGACTTAAAGTGGCTTCTTTGCCGACAAAAACTCCTCCACGGCATCATTATATTTTATTATATTATATTATATTATATTATATTATATTATGTTATGTTATGTTATGTTATGTTATGTTATGTTATGTTATGTTATGTTATGTTATGTTATGTTATGTTATATTATATTATATTATATTATATTATATTATATTATATTATATTATATTATATTATATTATATTATATTATATTATATTATATTATATTATATTATATTATATTATATCAGATCATATATCATATCATATCATATCATATCATATCATATCATATCATATCATATCATATCATATCATATCATATCATATCATATATATGTGTGTGTGTGTGTGTTACCTCTAATAAAAGTAAGCAAAAACAAAAAAGGGGAACATCATAACCAACTGTCAATGTTTAGAAATGAGATATAATTTGCAGCCTGGTGTATATTTTAGTAGATGAAAGACAGGTTCTGTACTATTAAAATGAGATGATAGCAAAATTGACCAAGGTTCAGTCTGAATCTTGTTTTTACTGATGAAAGTTAACTTTGCCAAAATATGATTCGCTGATGTGTCTATGTTAGTACTAGACATACTAACTGGCAATTGGAGAGTGATATCTGATTTCTAATCTATGATGTTGTATGTTGATTGGCTGTGTAGGGATGCTGATTGGTTTACCGCCGTGAAATAAGAAACCAATCAACGGGTAAAAGTAATTTCGTACATTGTTTAATATTCGTAGATAAATTCGCTCACGTGTTATCAACTATGACATATCTCTAGTTCTTCAATGTCGGTTTTAAATATTGGTATCCGCCTTTAAATTGTCGCATGATCAAGAAGACTAAAATTTAAAACAATACAACAACAAAAAAAATACGAAAACTTGCAGGATTGCGCAACATCTTTAATTATGAATGCACCTTTCCTTGATATTATTATTATTTTTCTAATTATTATTATTGTTATTATCATTATTATTATATTGATATTATTAATCTTGATTTTAGTATGTAGATATTCATATTTTCAGTGTCGTTATTATTATTATTATTATTATTATTATTATTATTATTATTATTATTAGTAGTAGTAGTAGTAGTAGTAGTAGTAGTAGTAGTAGTAGTAGTATTAAGTAGTAGTAGTATTATTAAGTAGTAGTAGTAGTATTATCATGATTGTTAATAGTCGTAGTGGTAGAAGTATTGCCAAGCTTTTCTGGAGTAAAGAACATTACATTCCCGTCTGTCTGTTAGCACCAGCGCTTCTGATTTAACACAATTTCTCCTACATGGCTCATGGTGGAAAATTCAGTCCTTGGCATAGACAAGGAAAGCAATACGTAGATGTACACAGGCAGTTTATAATACTGATGTAACTCATGGTAGTGGGGCTACAAGATACTGGAATTATGGTAGATCTAAATATGTTTAAAAAGCTTGCAAGCTATACGACAAATATTTCAGAAAATTGGTGTTTCTTATTACAGACTAAAGGATCGGCGGATTTAAAAATAACACACTTGTGGTATTCCGTAACGGACTTCAAATTGGAGTCCTTGTGTCATTCTCGTCATACCGTGCCCATGTATTCACTAACTGAGTATGAAACGAGGAATAAATGCATTCAACGGGTATAGCATAACACCATAAAACCCAACGCATCCGTCTATCGTTTCCTCCATATACTTGTTTTATAAGAAGGTTCAAACATACTTATTTCCCAGCCCTACGTACATCTGCTGAAAATGCCTGAACGACGTTAGATATGCAGAAGAAATATGTCTTTGAATATGTTCTTATCCCCATAGATATTACTCAATGGACATAGATATTGGAGGTGCGATAGACAATGAGAGGGGGTTAAAAATTTCTAAAGAATTGTTATCATTATTATTATTATTATTATCATTATTATTATTATTATTATTATTATTATTATTATTATTATTGATAATTTCATGTTATTATTATTATTATTGATACTTTCATGTTATTATTATTATTATTATTATTATTATTATTGATAATTTCATGTCATTATTATTATTATTATTATTATTATTATTATTATTATTATTATTATTATTTAGTGGGAATATTGAAGTCGGATGAGAGCACGATCAAAAGGTTAACAGATGCTTTTTCCAACAGGTAAAGTGTCTTTTTTTTCTAATACTTTAAACTACATTTGACGGTTGTTTTTTTTAGCGTATATTTATTTGATTTGAAATTTCCAATCATGTAGTAATGATTATAGAAGCCATCCAATTTGATACATTCTCTGAAACACTCAGTTTCTTTGGTATCATTATGGAAAACAAAGCCAGAAGTATTGTTCAACTTTATTTTTGAGTGACGTAACTTACAAAGATTTCTTAAATCATGTACGCAATGTATAAAGCACCCTTAAATCATGTATTTCTACAGAGACGGCGCAATACCTTTCAAAGACTTGGCTATGAATGATAAAAGTGTCTGCTTATCTCTAGCTGTGACGAATGATGCTTTCATTTTGGAGGAGAGAGGTAACTGCCTTTTATTTCCCTCAACCCCTACAACACATTTAACTCCTCAAAGAATCTTCTTGATGCTTGCTTTATAGTGTATCACACTGCCAGCCTTAATTGAAATCTTGGTACATGCTGATAACGATGATTTGGAAAAGGTTTATAAATACAAACCAGTCCATGTTAAGACTGGAATATGACACTGGTTAGTTCTGGCGAAGTTTTAGTAATGTCACCAGTCTTTAGTATTAGATTGCTGAAACTATTTTGACTTTTAGTAATGTCACCAGTCTGTAGTATTATATTGCTGAAACTATTTTGACGGCTTTTATTGATCCGTGAAAAAATCTATGCGACAGATTTCCAAATTCAAGTCACCTTAAATAACCATAAAGAGTACGAAACCTAACATCGACACCAATGCTATTCAAGGTCATGTAAAGACGTGTGAATCGGGTCAAGACGTCGGGATAGAACATCAATTCGTCTTGCATGACTTTATATATCATAAACTTCGACGAAAGGAAATGATGACATATTTTGCAATATTTTCTTTACAATCATCGCCCTCATATAATAATTAATTATCCGACCTCCTCTGCGTTTATTAACAAATTTCTTAAGAAGAGAGATCACACCAACGGGGTCAATTACAATATCCGTTCAAATATCATTTTTTTATTTAAAAAAAGCATCGACTTGCTTTTCAGCCTATTTTACCAAGGGAACAATTAAGTTGCATTGATAATTTGAATACGTACTATGGACTGGTGTATAACTACCAGATGACTGAGAACATCAAGAGGTTAACAAACAATTTATCAATTTCGATTCATGTCTTGGCACTATTTCATTAAGAATAAAGGTAATCGCGTACCTCGAGACTCCTTTCATAGATTTAATTGATGAGTTTCACCGGATCACAGTATGGCTAAACTTTTATATCATTTTTCTTAGCTTGACTTTTACCATGCACTGTGTGAGATCGAATTAATCCACGTATACACAACCATTGAATATAATTCAACTTTAAACACAGTGTACAATGTCCTATCACGTGAACGACACTTTATTTTCTTTGGAAAACATAGTAAACTCTATGTTTAGAGCAATCTGAACAGTAAAAATGTGTATGGAAAAGGGAAATAAGATTTTATCCTTCAGTAATTGCATATATAATTGATTAGTTAGTCCTAATGAATTCCATGCAGAAGATGACATTGTTATTTATTATTATTATTATTATTATTATTATTATTATTATTATTATTATTATTATTATTATTATCATTATTATTATTATTATTATTATTATTGATATTATTATAATCATTAGTAGTAGTAGTAGTAGTATTGATATTATTATTAATAATTATTATTATTGATATTATTAGCATTATATTTATTATTAATACTATTATTATTGATATTATTATTATCATTATCATTATAATTATTAATTTTATTATTATTATTATTATTATTATTATTGTATTTATTATTATTTAGTAATATCACTATTATTATTATTAATATTGTTGTTATTATTGTTATTATTATTATTATTATTATTATTATTATTATTATTATTATTTTGAATCTTATTATTTACATTTGTTTGCGTTGGATCCCCTTTTTCGCAGTGGATTGTTGAACGGTATGATTTCAACCACTCGTGGTGCCCCAGCATTATGCCAAGAGACAGCAATCTAACCAATTTAGGAGACAGCCGTAATTGTGTTCATATTTCTTGCAGTATTTTGCTTAAATTGTTAACTAGGAAGCTTCTAATAGTGCCCGGATGCCCTAACATAAAAATTTGTGGCCTGATTTTTCGGCGTGTACGATATCTTTCCTGATGCAAACAAGTGCCAGCATCAGCAACACTACGATCCCAGTGAGGGACCCCGAGTTGTCGACTGGTCTAAAGCGCTCTCTGGTTCGGATCACTGCCATCTCACCTCTGTATGCGTGGGTTCGAATCTCACATTTGGCAAATATATGTATGCGAGAAAACTTGCCAGTACCTTCTCTCGGGTCGGTTTTTCATTCCGGTTTTTCTTCCCCGGGTTCTTCCTCCGCCATTAATACTGGCGGCCATGTATGGCCCATCGTGTGCTGAAAAATAGCATTAAACCCGACTAATATAACATCAACCACTCGTTTACTTTTTGTATTCGTCGTTCTAATTTGATAAAGGCATGAGTAGTGAGTATTTTAATTTTTATTTTAATTAGGCGTGAGTATTATAATTTTAAATGGATCACTCCAGTAGCCAAGTGGTTAAAATGTCCGCCTCGGATGCGGGAAGTCGGGATTTGAAATCCCGCCGAGTCATACTAAAGACTTCATCAAATTGTTCAACTTGCTTCGTCGCTTGCCGCCTTGCATTAAGAGCTTAGATTTAGGATTGGTCGGCCTGATGTCAGGATAATGTGAATTAGTGGTACATCATGTTACATGTCTGTGGCGTGATGCCCCAGTGATAGACATCACTATAAATTGCCACACTGCAGACATGGCAGCGATATGACTGAACTGTTTTAAAAGCGAGATAAAATTCCAAACACACAGACACACACACACAAACATGCGCACGTTGTTTTAAATGAATGACCTGTATCTAAGTTTATGAATTATAACATGAAAATATAGGTTGCATTCTATTTTACCAGTGCACGTCCATTAAATAACAAGCTGTGCGCCATAACAACCGAGTATTGCATTTATTCATTCTGAGATATGTCATGTCCGCGACAATTTCAGATATTGAAGTTCACATTTCCGAACATAATTCTTTGGACCAAAATATTGTGGAAGAAACAACGAAATGGCCAACGTCATTTTCGACGCAGTTCCGTATGATATCGTGGAGGACTTTTAAAGTGTCACGTGGGCGAATTTTACATCTGTATGAACTGCTTCAATCAATGCTCCTGGCTGTGATTCTTGGACTGGTGTTCTTTCAGATACCTCAAACAATAGATTCAATTCGAGACAGAATGGGGTTGGTAAGTATTCTGTGTGTTTTATGTGTTCTAACAGCAGACTGACCATACATTGGTTTCCTATCTTTAACACCGACTTCAGTGAGAAGAACGTGGACTATGATTTGCCTGTGAATTATGATTATTATTAATAGACGCCTAATCGTTGTCTTTACTGTTTACATACAAATGGAAGTATAAAGAACTATGTGGAGAAATTACCCACTCTACGTTTTCTGATGTGCGTACACTACGGGCAGTTAGTTGAACACTGTAAAGGAGAAAAACATCTCATGCAATTAATATGATTGCTAAAATGATATAATTGATAATTCATTTTTTGAGTTTTTTGCTTTTGTTTCTAAACACCCCCACCCCATATATATATATATATATATATATATATATATATATATATATATAGAGAGAGAGAGAGAGAGAGAGAGAGAGAGAGAGAGAGAGAGAGAGAGAGAGAGACAGACAGACAGACAGACAGACAGACACACACACAGACACAGACAGACAGATAGACAGGCAGACAGACAGGGAGGGAGGCCAAAGATATTTCAATCCGATACTTTCAATTTTAAGAGTATTATGTTAAACTGTATCATTACCCTAATTTAACAAGGTTTAATCGTTGTCTTAAGGGGACTTTTAACAAACTATATTGGCTATATCACCATGACGATCACCATGCCTTTCCGATGGACGTACCGAGGCGCAAGCGATGTTCAGGAAAATGTACATGCTATGCTAATCTTCTGGAAATGTCCATATCAACAAATGACTGTGTCTCTAAATATGTTGGAAGAGTTCTTGGTTTGATTCCTGGGGTCCTGCTAATGAAAGCAGTGCATGACATAATGCTGTGAACGCATCCACTCTTGTGAATTTGTTTAGATCGCGGTGAACCTGGTGTATATTCGACTATGCAAATATGTGCATAATGCCCAATGGTTGTACTCCTATTTCTCTAAGACCTATTGCTCTTTTTGGACTTAAGCGGGTTGGAATATACGAACACATTTTGTGAATGCTGCTACTCTTGTATAATTTAGTAGATTATCTTGAAATTTAAAATATATGAAGGCCATCATATGAAAATATTTATGCTTACCAACCATTGTACTCGCTGTAATTTCAGTGTATTTTTTTTGTTTATAAAATCATCTCTAATTTGGGGTAGGGTCGTGAGGGCAAGGGTGATTTTACTTAATTTACGCCATGCAATGTTCACCTTTCCTCTCAATTTCATTTTTATTTTTCGTTATAGCTATTTATCACCGTGGCTCATTGGACTTTCGGAGCTGCTTTCGACGCCATAACGGCATGTAAGTACATATCTTAGTACCCAAGCTCGTAAACAGTTACTCGTATCCGTATCTTTGATATACACACATTGACATCTTGTTTACATTAGATTTAAACATTTGATTGACGAGGATATTAAAAATCATATGTACTATTTCAGTCTAATTACCGTTCTGATTTAAGCATTGAAAGCAGGTGAAGAAAACTTCAATGTTCTATTCATGATAGTTTTTCCTATCTTAGAAAATGGCTTAGGCATCATTGTAATCACGATTTTAGTTAAAGTGACAACATAAATTCAGATGACGGACACCTCTCCAAACGAACCATCATTGACTTTGTATTGGTTAATAGAAACGATTTACCTGATGTTTGTATTAAAAGTTCAAATAGTTTGTAATAAAAGGGACTAACTTATTCCCAGAGCGTGAATAAAACATGGTACATCTAAATGTCCATGCCAAGGAAAATATCGTTTTAGCTTTATTACGAAATGTTTCTTGTAGCGATCATACTTGATTTGTCCAAAAAGCAAACGCTGCGCTTTACAAATAAGACTTTTATTATTATAGTATCCGAGGCTTGTAGAGTAAATTAGTTCGGAAGTTCTGAACATGAAGCAGTGATATTTTACACAAAACCATCATTTGCCAGAGTAGGACATAGGATACTTCAAACCAACGTTTCAGTCTACAATACATTAATTGATACAAAGATTGCCACATCTTGCATACATGAATAGTGATAATTATTTTCCTCAATGTATGCACAGTTTGACAAAACCGTTGAACGGGTACTTACAAATCTAGTTTTAGAAAAATAGATCCTCAGGATAAGATGCCAGAAAACACAGAACCATAAAACAAAATTCCAGCAGAGATACAATAACATACAACTTAATTTGCTTTAAAGTTTCTTCAGAAAGAGGGGTGATTACGAAGGAGATAAATGCAAAGGCTTACAGAGTTTCTGCTTACTACCTGGCAAGGACGTTAACAGAATTGCCTTTGGTACTTACACTTCCGGTTTTCTTTTACACCCTGGCATACTGGATGGCCGGTCTCCACGGTGTTCCTCAATTCTTCACTAGCCTCTTGGTTTTGCTGTTGAGCACCCTTAGCGCCCAGGTAAGATGATAAGGCAGTGGCTATATAAAAGTTACCTTTGGGATGACGAATATGACCTTTCTGAATAGTGTTAACATTGTAATGACGTATTTTTCTTGTCCATATATGTTTTTCCTTGCATGAATCTTACGTGCCAAAATTTACATTTCGATAGATGGCACATCGGGCGAGGGATTTTGGGACATACGACCATTATACAATTTATACGTTAAAATCAGGTCTGCGCGTTTTACTACTTCGATGAAAGATTACTTCGTAGGGTAGCGATATTTTCGCCATGAGCTTAAACTTAAAATATACTTAAGTTTTCTAAAATATGAAGAACGAGCTTATATCATATTTATACGATACTGTAAACATAAGATCAAATAAATGTTGCGTAATTGTTGTAGATTAAAAAGTTAATAATAAACAGATATAACAAACAACATAATCTTAGCTTTTCTCGTGCGATGGTCTGCCTAGCTCACTGAGATACACATTATGTTTTGATATGTTGCTGAAATCATTATTTAATTATAAGTATGAAAATAGGTCAGCGTGTAAGTTCAATAAAATAAGATGTGACACACATATCTATCTATCTATCTATCTATCTATCTATCTATCTATCTATCTATCTATCTATCTATCTATCTGTCTATCTGTCTGTCTGTCTGTCTGTCTGTCTATCTATCCATCACACACACAACACACACACACACACACACACATATATATAAATATATATATATATATATATATATATATATATATATATATATATATATATATATATATATATATATATATATATATATATATATATATATATATATTATTCTTCACAGGGACTTGGATATATGATCGGTGCTGCATGTATGGATGTGAAGTTTGGTATATTCCTCGCCAACACAACCATTTTATTCGCTCTGACATTGTGTACGTTATCTGTCTATTTATCTACCTATCTATCCCTCTTAATATCTATATATCGCTCTATATATCTATCTATCTCTCTTTATATATCTACCTACCTACCTACCCATCCATCCATCCATCCGTCCGTCCGTCCGTCCGTCCGTCCATCCATCCATCCATCCATCCATCCATCCATCCATCCATCCATCCATCCATCCATCCATCTATCTATCTATCTATCTATCTATCTATCTATCTATCTATCTATTTATCTATCTATCTATCTATCTATCTATCTTTGTTTTTGCAGCCATGGGACTTGTAGCAATTCAGACCATTCATTATTGGTCAGTGGAATGGGGTAAAGATTTCCCACGATATAAGAGATATTAACTGTGGTTACTTTAGTAACTTACCGGATTTGCGGTAGAAACAAAACATGTGCTCTTATGAGTCTGTTATATTTCATTCAAGATGTTGACACAAGATACATTTTTTTTTAGCCACACACGCATCCGTACACATATAAAAGCTGTTTATTTCCTTAAAAAAGACGATATTTTTATTGCGTCTGAGAATTGAAAATGTGATCATTCTATGTAAAATTGCAAAGGGGGGGGGGGATTGACGCAAGTATGTTAAAAATGAATGTTATGTTGGTGTGGCATTGATATTTTGTATCTTACATCGAACACCTAAGAGAAAAGGTGGTTCAACGGTTACCGTGCTGGACTCCCAATTAAAAGTATGTGGATTTAAATGTTTACCACAGATAAGTCTGGGTCTGGGAATGGTTGTTTACTCCAGTCACCTCGACGCTCAAGACCTTGTTGGTGGTGCTTTGCCTTAAAATACCAAACCAAATTCAGTGCACACTGAGGTGTTCACGTCAGCCAACTTATGTTCCCTAACCTTATTAACATAAATGTGTTTATTATATAAATGCAGGCTGTAATCTACCTAAAAAGATATATCAGCTTGTACAACATACATACATTTTATGCATAAATATCTTCAGATAATTGTTCTAAGCACATATCACAAGTGTAGTAGTACATGGTTCCAAACCAAAAGTCGATACACATCTGCAAATTTTGCAGAATAACTCCATCACATGGTATCCGATTTGTTACTTTTCGCAGAAAACCAAGACATGTTTAAGCAGTCCGTGGTCAAGAAACACTTTCATGCACGCGTAACGCATGTCCCTGAAGACGGTTACAGATAACATTGATGTGATTCCCTCTGATAAGATTCTGTTCATATTTTCTAAAACTAGTAAATGAACATATCACGTTTTTAAATAACGATGTCATATCACAAATTGAAATTGTACTCATACACCAAAAAAGGTATGTAACTTTGTAACTTTAAATCGTTGACTCACAGTAAGGCCATCTTCGATTAAGTTGACGGGAAATGTGCCCGTGTGGCATACACAAACGCTGCCTAATCACCTCACAGTGGACTAACAAAAGAACACCTCAATGACATTAACGTTGTCATAATCAGTAGTGAAGCAAATGCAAAAAGAGGTGGAATAATTACATTTATGGCGGCGATTACACCATTGTTGGCCGCTCCGTGTACCGGGGATGAAAGGATGTAACACCTCACCATCTTCTGTAGTTTGACTCTTTTGAGCTTACACCAATACGTGAAGTTCTTTATAATTTATTTGATGACTTTGCCACTTCAAGAGGAGCACAGCTTGATTTAACGCTGCCGTTGTAGGCTTGGATGGATGGCACAACATACTGACATCTTGTTGCTAAAGAACTGCACGCCCTTGATGGAAAATCAACATTACAAGCGCTGGTAGGGTTTACATTGTCACATAGAAACTACACTTGCAAGTTTACGAAATGACTGTTGATATATACGGTCACGATAGTTCAGCGACCGTACGCGGCATCTAGAACTGAGCTAGGTTTGCAACAAAGCTGATTTGACTGTGTTTATCAGTTTGTTGTTGATGTTGACTCAAGCGGGCATGTTATTTGCTAGATAAAATAGGAAATGTACTAATGACCAACATGGACATTCAGGATATTGCTTTGAACGCGCGAGGAGCCATCACAAAACACCTAGTCGAAATCACCAACAACAAGGAAATAATGCTATATCGGTAGAATTGTACCAAAGTTACATCGATGTTTTGAGGCTGCAACGAAGCGATACGTGGACGCAAAGATCACCTATGTGCCTTCACAATCGCCTATAGCACATTTATGGTGCACATGTAATGAATACTGTCTAGACGAACGTAGGTTAAAAATGGCAGCTGAGCAAATAGCTAATTCGTTTGGTATTAGGTAATGGCTTTAAAAGATATACCGGTAAGCGAATCAGGAAGGTATGTATTCATCCTGTTAAAAGTATATGTGTGGTATGTGTCAGCAGTGTTTTATGATGTCATCGTGTACAATATCATTTACATTAGTCGCCGAGGATGAAATTAAGTTCGAAGGATTCAATATCATTATGAAAATGTATATAACCGTCTTTAAGGAACGTATGTAAGGTTTGTTAATGAGTACAAATCATGGATTCTGAAAAGGATGAGCTTATACTTTATATGAAATCTGAAAAGCCGCGCGATGACGATGTTTCCGACATCACATATTAGAAAGCGAATCGGGTGATATATAATGACAGCATCGGTGAAGAGTTTGTTCAGCTTCTTAACTAATACATTCTTTTGCCCAAAAATGACAGACCATTATTATATACATTCCAATATCATCTACTCTGAAGTAAAATAGCAGTCGAATGTTGTGATCCCTTGACGAGTGTACAAGTACCATCTCGAGGCCACTTTGAAATCATTGCATTTCAGCTTGAAAACAACACTTCGCAGACGATGCCTCTATGCGTACAAACACCCAGTGATTGTCTTTTCAACCATTAAGTTAATTTTTCTTACAAATCCACGGCTCTTACATTCACATTCGATATAGTTTAAGGAACATTGACTCAGCAACGTAAGGCATGACCTCGAATGTCATTCCACAAGTACTCACATGACCTTATAGCAATACTTGGGTGCAAACGAGAATGTTCGTTTCAGATGCTATTTCATTGGAGCAATCAGTATGATTCAATAAAAATGTGTTGACAGGCTCACAACTCCACAGGGACATACATTGTCCCCTGGCAAATATTTTCCACAATTGCATGGCATTCGGGCCAGTAAAGAACGGAAAATCGTCAGTAGTGCATGTACAAGTACCATCTCGAGGCCACTTTGAAATCATTGCATTTCAGCTTGAAAACAACACTTCGCAGACGATGCCTCTATGCGTACAAACACCCAGTGATTATCTTTTCAACCATTAAGTTAATTTTTCTTACAAATCCACGGCTCTTACATTCACATTCGATATAGTTTAAGGAACATTGACTCAGCAACGTAAGGCATGACCTCGAATGTCATTCCACAAGTACTCACATGACCTTATAGCAATACTTGGGTGCAAACGAGAATGTTCGTTTCAGATGCTATTTCATTGGAGCAATCAGTATGATTCAATAAAAATGTGTTGACAGGCTCACAACTCCACAGGGACATACATTGTCCCCTGACAAATATTTTCCACAATTGCATGGCATTCGGGCCAGTAAAGAACGGAAAATCGTCAGTAGTGCATCTGCGTGTTGCACCTGGACAAAGCAAGACGGTCTAGCATTTGTATTATTCGGCCACTTTATTAATATAACCATAATAAGAATGAATATAAGAGACCTCACATCTACCGATACGAGAAAGTAACTAAAGCAGAACATCAGCTACGAGAGGAAATCAGCAGTAAAATCAGTATATTTGTGAAATACGAACGTATTTCGTGTCATTTCATATGTGATTTCTCGACTCAACGCACCAGCAGCCGATGGGTGTTGCTGGAATTACAAATACAACACATATCAATGGTAGTAACCAATATAGCATGTGCAATAGGAACAATAGATTCAATTAGTTTACATTGGCAAATATGTATCTAGTCTGAAATTATAGCCGCTGTCCAGACTAGTTTCAGTTAAGTTATCAAGATTTACCGATAGTTAAAGAACATATACCAGTTAGCATGCAGAGGTTTTGAAAATATTATACCACTGATGTTTTCCCGCACTGATACAGAAATACAGAAATGTAAAGCTAGTGAACCAGAAGAGGTAACGGATTTACAGGTAGCAAAGTTACGTAGACAGTTGCCTGTGTATATTAATCAATTTTCTGCTTCACATGACTGCAACTCCCAACCCTTTACTTATCACCACTGAGGATATACGCACAAGAGAATCCACTTTACTTTTTCCACCCCTCTCACATTTCGTAAAGTCGAGCGATTCTGTGTTCGTATGCGAGGGCAAAACCTTGTATGTTGATGAATGTGTGCAACGGGTTGAAATCATGCGTGGCAAAAGGGCTTGGACACTGGAGGGGGACGAAAGTCTCAAACCCTCTTTTTCAAACGACGCAGTGTTATACATTGTACTGGGATATTAATCTATTAACCACATATTGTGTTGCGTTACTGTCAGATGGTAACGAATGAGTACGGGGAGGTAATCTTTGTGTACTATGCAACAACAACGATCTGCAAAGGATAACCATATAACCATGGTTTTTTCCCTTGTTATTATTATTGTTATTCTTGTTTTTATTATTATTATTATAATTATTATTATTATTATTATTATTATTATTATGTTTGTTAATGATTATTATTATTATTATTATTATTATTATTATTATTATTATTTGTATTGCAGCTGGATTCATTACACAGACCCTACCAGCATGGTTTAGTTGGGCGAAATATTTGTCCTTTATTTTTCACCCACTGAGCGCCATGTCTTTAATCCTCTTCCAGGACATGCAACCCTTGCCGTGAGTTATAGGAAACAGTTTCATGTCAACATTCACTAATTCAAATTATTTAAAAATCAGGGGATGCAATTGTAAACACCAAGATGTCATTTTATTTTTTAACTCTGTATACTTGTATCACTCGAAAGATTAGGTTAATGACGATAGTGAAATATTAATTTAATTTGTCGTTTATAAGTTTCATAAGATAGAGTCAATACTTTTTTTTTTACAACAATCTAATACGTTAGTAGAATTTCTCACATTCACCATGACGATTTTAACGTTATCGAAATACTTTTATCAATATAACATGAGAGGTTAATCTTAAAGAAATCCATTATATTATTTGAAATATATATATATATATATATATATATATATATATATATATATATATATATATATATATATATATGTGTGTGTGTGTGTGTGTGTGTGTGTGTGTGTGTCTTATGGTCTGTGTATTGCAACTGTACTTATACTAGGTATATGAATACGGTGTTAGTTACAGGTATTTCAATAGATCTGTACACTATATATTTACTATGAGGTTTATAAATTGTAAATTCCCGTTTATGTTCCTATTATATGTATTTTAAACAATCTATTTAACACTGCTCCATGTTAAGTTAGGGTATGATGATTTCGGAACGTATTTCGCCCATTGTTTCAAAATTTACTTTGCATAATGGTTATTAATGCAGGTAAATACATGTGATTCGCATCATCGAAGTTTCGAAATAAGAGTGACCTCGAGTTAATAGGCCTGAAATCTTTCCAACGTCTATAACAGAGGCAACTTGCGATGCCTCTAACTAGCGCAGCTAAAGTATCAAGCAACTATTTAATCTAATATATGTATTTATGCAATTTATTTTATTTTAAAACGAGGAAAGCTGGAGTTAACGCATTCAAATGTAATCCAATATATGACATGACAGATTTGGCATGGATACATAAATTGCATGCAAGTATGATTCCAGTGTGTCCTTTAATACCTCATTTCCACATTGATTTAAGTCAAACAAATGTCTGAAAATGTAAGCAAAATTTGAAATTACAGTTACTAAATATTCTTTCAAGCTTTGTGGCACACAAAATTTAAAAAAAAAAATACATCAATTTATTTATTGACTTTTAACCATGTATGGAAAAAAACAAGCTGCATTATCTGCATCATACCATAAGCGATTGCATACTTTGCATACTACGCCTAATATTTTTTATTTTAGGCTAATCTCATCTGTGCTTTAAGATTTTCTTGGCACCATTTTCCCAATCACGCTGAATAATCACAAGACAAAAATATCACACCATAATGTTACACAGCAGTATATCAGTAAGAGAAAATCTTCATGTTTCTAGCATATTACATGATATACTACTTCCGTTACCTGCTGCTGTTTTTCCATTCTGTTTTATATTTCTTTTTTGTTTTTTGCTTTTTTTTTCCTACACAAAGCAAACAGAGGATCCCACAAACTTTGTGTAACGCCTACCCTTATTGTGGAGATAGTTTTAATAATCATATAGAGTTTGTACTTCCGATTAAAAAGAAAGTAATTATTTTATAACGAAAAGTTTTGAATAATTACTTATCTTTTCTGCTTTCTCCACATTTCCTGACCTTGCTGTCCTTGGGACAATTGTTATGCACACATGTAATGCCGCATCCACATACCTGATGATAACAATTCGAATATACCAATATATGCAAGCAAGGGTGCAGTTGTCCATATTTTGGGATAGGTATCAAAATACGAATATCGTTCATTTGACTTAACAAGTCAATGGATGTTCATTGCACAAAAATGTATGATCTTCAGAACCAAATTTAATTTTACGGATGTCACGTCTCTATTTCATTTTTGACACAAAGTGATACTCAGGGTCGAAATTAAGCCCTTTCCCCCTGTGAACATTTTTGAAAACCGATTTGTACGAAACAGTTTGTATCTGTTAAAATTGGTCATCATCCAGTCCAGGTTCGAATTATTCTACTGGACATGAATGCACTTGTCTACTGATGTAGGTGGCTTGTGCTCTATTTTCTAGCCAACTATACGTATTTAAGTGTCTACATCCTGCAAAAGATCTATGGTATGCATGCCTTCCTTCCATGAAAATTAAAGGCAATATAAGCTCGACACACCAAATTCACAAATATATCAATATTTGTAATTATTAAACAATAATACCTTAAATGTCAAAACATGACGTTAGATTAATAAATTTAATCCGGGCCAATTTACGAAACTATCACCTGCCACCTTCTCGAGATATTCAGCTTATTGCAGAAATAAAGGAATGTAGTGCCCATGAACAGTGAAAATTTGTTACGTGCATTGCGTTTGCTCGGTGCAAATGTAAGAAGCAGATTTGAACAGTTTTCAGTGGTCAGTCAGGACACGAATCGTCACTTCTAAACATTGATCGTTCTAATCAAGCAAGGCTGTGCACTGCAAAACCCATGTATTCAGTAATTTGATAACACATCTCGTTTTAAGACTGACATTCAATATCATGCCCAAGAATATATTCCTTGTTTTCTATTTGTCGCTCTTTAAAGCACGCTCCTCACAGTTCCTTTTTCTTCAGAACAAATCGCTGCCATAATGATGTTTTGACCTCCCCCCCCCCATCCCCGGTAATCTACACCTTAGTCAATCATGTCTACACATTAGTATACAAGCAAACTGACTCTCTCCTTCCTTCTTCTCTAATCAGAAACTGAAATCAAATCAAACTTTAAATATAAAATGAGGAAATGTATACGGACTTACATTACATGTTGCCAGTATGTTGTGATATGTGCTGCGTGTTAATTTTCGTATATAGCGTAAAGTAATGTTACATCATATGCAAATTCAGACGAATGTCCCCCTCCCTTCTGCCATTCCGAAATGACGTCCCTGGTGCTAACTTGTAACGCTTTTAACCATATGTCCCATTCCAGCAAGTATACAATTCCTGTACGTACTGAATTCAATCTTTACTTCAGAGTGCATGAGTATACGATCGCAGCATATGCGTAATAAACTGAGTAATGGTTTCTCCAGGCAGCATTTTTCAGAAACTTTTACAGCTTTTTTTGTAGTAGTTTTTTTTTTTTCGTGAGCTGTAATTAGTATAAAATGTGTTGTAACATGAAAAGGCAATGGAAGAAACGTGCCTTGCCCAGATAAACACCAGTGTTGCCGAATCGACCTGGTTTTAGTAGAATTTACCTTGCAGCGTAAATTATATGACTATTTTGATAATCACATCTTTTTTCAGATGCAACACGTTGAGCACAGACATATTTCCCCAGTGTTTAACAAACGCTACTGTGATGATTACGGGAAAAGATGTTCTTCTGAGGGCTGGGATCACGTTGCCAGTTTACTGCTATATCAGTGGACTAGTGATTTTTTTCCTGGTTTTTAGATTACTTGGATTTGTCGCATTAAGAGTCCGTTTTAAATGACCAAAGTAGGGTGATAATATGTCTTATGGAATATACATTATTAGTAAACTATTACACATTTGCACAAATTTGTCTAGTTACAAACTATGTCAGGTTATTTTGGCTCAATTGGATATTGATTTGGCACATAGAGTTCTCCACATCCTCCCTTCGGTCTTGCCAAGCTTTTGCTTTTTGCCGTGGTTAGGCACCAATGGGTTATACTAAACTCATAAAGACGGACAAAGACGCGGATGTAAAGGGATTAAGCAGACAAATGCACGCATACAACTGACACTAGTGGAAATTACTGAATGTTGCAACCAAGTTTCTAAAAATAAGTATAACTGTATTATCTCGTTTTGTTTTAATTTGTATTGTCTCTTAGCATTCACCAATTATTGTAAAAAATCAAACATGTATTTTGTTCAGCAAAAATGGAATCTTCTTATCGTATTTGAAACATAATTTACCTCATTTACTTATTACTCAGTAAATTATATGCGGGTGTATTATTAAATATACGTACTTAATTTATGATTAAATAGTTTTTAAATTTATTTTTACAGTACAGTATGTTTGGAACAATTTTATGTATAATTAAAAATTTAACAAAATTGATGTTATTGCTATAATGCAGGTGTAAATTGTATTGTACCTGTTCTTTATAATATGCCATGTAGTGTTAAATATTAATCCATGCATAATTTCTCTCCCCTTAGTACTATAACTCTAATACGTCGCTTCTAAATATAAACATATTTCTATATTTCTATATAACATTGCTGTTAATATTAACCTATATTTTGATTTGGGAAATTACGATGTGATTGTTCAGTATTTACACTATAATGATCAGAAACTAAACTTTATAACACTAATGGATATTTAATCATATAAATCAAAGAATGAGTTCTATAGTCTGATTCTATATCCCCGTTTGTATGTACTCCGCCCCCCCCCCCCCGCCGATTTCAGTATTGAAAAGCATAAACAAGATAAAAATTCAATAAATCTCACTCAGTTCATTCATTGATTTATAATTTCTAACCCGATTGCGACAAGTTGTTTCATAAAACCCTTCATCGTCTGCGCGTCTCATGCTTAACACAAGTTTCCATACTAACACGATGCCATATTACATGAACATACACCACGATTAATTTTACTATATGTTCTCTACATATATTTCTCAGTGCTGACCTTTCAACTGTGTGACAATCAATACAAATCATATGTTAATCTAAAATACTTCCAAAGATGACTTCACAGTGAAGTTCTTGTCAGGGTTTCACCGGCATTTTTTTTTTTGAGCGGCTGCACTGTAAACAGAACAGCATGTACACATAACACAGATTTCACTTACGGATCAGCAGCAGCAGAGAGGGTGAACAGACCACGATTTCAAGCAAAAATAAGGCTTCCAGATCATGTTTTCGAACAAAATATGGCCTATAGATAACGTTTTCGAACAAAATATCAGGTTTCCAACAAATCTCATTTAACCAAAAAAAAGTCTCCATTTTTGCAAAAACGGAGATTTTACGATTTTGCTCGCAACGATGTGGTCATCCACCCTCTCTGCTGCTAAAGTTTTCAGTTCTGGGTTAATAATTCTTTTACGATTTTAACCGAATATTTGATCAAGTCCTTAGGACGAAAATCATTTATGATTTCACAAACAGACTAATCGCTAACACCTCTTCTTGTAAATCAATCAGATTATTGGACTGGTCGGTGAGTTTGAAATTAATTCTGGTTAATGAATTATTATGGCATCGCATGTAGACAGGATTAATTGGGTTTTCAATAATTAGGAATCCTGGAGGAGCTATTGGTGCAAACGAATAAAGAATATATCCTTGCTGAGCTTGATTTGATTTTTCGAGATTAATTTGATAGCTTCCTTCGATAACATCGCATACTAAATTGAGCGCAATCACTGAGGATATATTCACGTTGAACGGAGCGATATGCCTGCCGCCACCGTCTGGGTCATTATTGTGTTTGAGGATTTTTATTTCCGGTGATGTTGTTTTTTTCCATGTATCATGAATTATTTTGAAACCAACATCGATGGCATCACTGAGAAGTTTTTTTAGTTCTGGTACTTTATATCCTGGTAGTTTGAATGCTGGAATGTCTTTGACGGGGATATTATATTCTTCTGCAAAATTTAATCTCGATAGGGGATTATCGTCATCTAATATATCCTGAATAATTTGTGAATGAAATATTTCCATATCGTCGATAATTTTATTGCATATTTCTACGACGCTGATAAATTCATCTCGGGTGAGGGAGCCGGATTTAATGGATATTAACAACAGTAAAAAATCATATTCCATCGCTGTGAAATTTTCAGTAGTTATACTATGTATAAGTACGATGTATCCTCTACCAGTGGGAGTTTTTATCGTTTCAAGAAAAAAATTCATTTTGGTGTAATCGCTATAACTCTTTATTGGATTATCAGATTTTATCACGTCGGTGACATAATCAGTTTTTTGTGGTTCAGGTGGTAAATTAACGGTTTCCCCCTTGGGTGGTAATTCAGGCCATCCTAGTACGGTTCTTATTGAGCTTTGATAGATATCTACGACGTATCCTTCTGTGCTTATCTCAATTGCGGATGATAGTGTTGGTTCATGAACTGTTATAGCGATTTTTGACTCTACTCCAGTAATCGATTTTATTCTACGCGCGAATTCATTATTGATTTGTTCGATTTGGTATGATCCGGTTGGTATGGAAACAACATTCCAGTCTGGGGTTCCGTCGGGTTTATTCTTATTTGCAAATACCAGTGAATTATTCGGTTGTTGACCACCAAATGATTTTGATCTGATATTAGGCCAACTGTGATACATTCGTAGTTTTGCTAGCGCTATCTCCTTCACTGGGACCGGAGAGGGGAAATTCACACTGAATTCTGGATTCGTTGATGTTATTGATATCATGCTTGTTTGTACTGGGTTCGTGTTCTCCACTATTCGTTGAAGTAATTCCTGCGGTGTTGTCATTGTTATTATACTCATGATTTATTTCTAATTTTGGTATCGAGGAATCATAAATACTGACCATCACTGAGAACTCACAATCTGGTAATGTTGATATTATTGAGATCATTTTGTTTTTTGGGTTCGTGTTTTCTGATTCCATCGGTGTTGTCATTGTTATTATACTCATGTTGTCGCTCTAATTTCGATATCGCGGAATCAAAAATACTGACCATCGCTGAGAATTCACTATCTGATATAATTGTATTATCGAGTGACGACGATATCATCAGGGATAACTGCGAGTATGCGGTTGATGCAATATGAAATTGAAGTAAGTAATTCTGCAGTTTACTCTGGCTGCATGATGATATCTTTTTTGCTATCCCGGTTGATATACCCCCGATTGTAGCCACCGCAGAAATGCAAATTGGAACTACGACCGGGGCAATCATTGTAACCGATGCAAGTATTATTCCGGCGCCAGCGAGAACGCTTGACAAAGAGTACACAATAACATCAATTGCGGTGATTCTTCGTCGGTATTTTTTTATTTTTATTTGATACTCCTCAGTGAGGGTTTTGAGTCTATTCTGAAATTCTCTGACCTGATTATAGCGACATTGAGTTGATGAAATCATTGTTATTTTAAAAACGCTAGCGTTTTCAATTGTGAAATCCGAACGATTTAGTTATTTACTTAAATCCGCTACGAATTCCACATACCATGATACCGAAGTTTTAGCCAAATTTTTATCAGTAGATGTTATAGTGAACTTTTCAGTTGTATCCTTGTCGATGATCGTTGAAATCGTATTGTTGACCCCGGATGAACTCGACGATGATATATTAAATTGAGCCGTTGTCACCAGTGTTAATCGATAAATGCCTTTAACGGTTGCAGTGATATCTAATTTGTTGTTTGTAGGTGTCCACACAAATGATCCGTGTTGGATTGTGTATACCACGTTGTTGGTTTTCTCATGAGGAATTTTTGTTTTTTCAATGATTGTTATCATCCTCGAAAAATCACCTTTGACGGCTTCGATGAAAGTTTTCGTCTCATCGATGGATTTTTTAATATCAGGGAGTTTTATTTCAATTTTATCTAACGGGGTTCCAATAAATTTATCAATGATATTTCTACGAAATGATATAAACTGTTTTCCGTTTTCTTCAATTCTAGATTCAAGTGTTGTTAGTACAAACACAGAATTGTTTAACTCATCGTTGAGAGTTTTTAATCGATCTGTAATCGTCGAAACGAGTACACCCGGTTTGAGTTTACCCTGATCGGAAAATAACGCGATAGTATCCTCGATTGCGTTTTGTTGTTTAACCAAAATATCATCCAGAGAAATATTACTGGTTTTCAATTTACCCTGATCCGAAAATAACGCAACGGTGTTCTCGATTGCGTTTCGTTGTTTAACTAAAATATCATCCAATGACACATCACTGGATTTCAATTTACCCTGTTTGTCTTGAAATACAACTATTTCATTAGGATCAACATTTGTTAAGTTCAACGTCTCAGCTATTTCATCTTTGATTAGAATTTTTACATCCTTGACAGAATCAGGTGGTGCAGTGCCATCGGGTTTGGGTTTCAAAGATCTCCCCCAAATATCAATCATGTTATTGTAAAACTCTTTCTCTCTCTAAAATCGTTTCGATTTCCAGCGATTACTAGTGTATTCATTCACGACAACATGTGGTGGTTTTCCGCTTGGGTTACTCAAGGAGTTAGAAATAGCGTCAAGGACATTTAATACTTCGCTGCCACATATTGGTGGGTCAATCATCGTTTGTGTTGGTAGCGTAGAATACCAAGTCTTCATTGGAAGGGTTTTTATATACCGCATAAACTCTTTTGGTGGGGCTAATCCATATGAATCAAAATAGACAATCCCACGTGGATCAATAGCGTATGCAACCCAGTGAGTTCCGGGTCCGGTGCTGTTATCTAAATTAATGATTCCGGTTTCAACGCTTTTTGGTTGATGTGGTAATTGATCTTTCATAAAGACACCTCTGAAGTTTTTAATCGCTAGTTTTTTAGCAGCATCCATTAAATCAAAATTGGACATAGGAACCATCGAAGATTTGGGAACCATAGGTTCCTGAATTAATAAATCGTTCCTGGTAGTCTTAGACCCTTTCCGCTGTACCACGAATACGGGGTTCCTGGTAGTCTTAGACCCTTTCCGCTGTACCACGAATACGGGGTTCCTGGTAGTCTTAGACCGTTTCCCTTTTTTTTATATCCTTTCCCAGCTGCTTTCTTTAGTGCCATTCCTGCTGCAGTACCAACGGTTCCTAACGCAGCTGCTTTAGCCACCGCTGGGGCTGCTGCTGCAATCAATGCTGGAATCGCAGCTAACAACGGAAATATACCGCCTGTTTTAATTATATTTTTGACAGCAGCCGCAGAAAGAGTAATCTGAACACCTTTTTTGGCTGCAAGTGCATCATTGAAATGTTTTATTTGACGAGTTGTCAGCGATAGTTTATTTGCACCACCAGTCATTTGGTTGGGTTTCAACGTGATTGTGGTTCCACATTTTTTAGCTGATTCCGATTGCAATTTTTTTAATTGACCGGGAGTTAACGCAACACTAATAACACTATATGACATTATACATAATTGATTGATTCTAAATCGTTTACATGTTTTCCACTGGTGCATCTACCACTCTCATTCTTCCACCAACACCTTCAAGTAGCATTGATTTATCACTGAGAATGACAGCAACCGCTCTATAATTAGCAATAGCACCACGAGTCACATTAGCTCTAAAGTGTATATCAACAACAGATTGTCTCATCAAATCGAGATGTTCCAGTGAGAAGTAATAGATTGGATACAGATTTTTAAAATCATATTGTGATATTTGCAAACCAGTATCCACATTTTGATCGCGTGCCATAAATGACAACAGACGATGATAAACTCGTGCAATATGATTTTCGGTGTAATTAAGTTGTATATCCTCGGATGGTTCCTGCTGGCCGTTTATTCTCAGTGAGACGTCTTTCACACCTAACTGATCAAATATCATATGGCTGGAGAGTTGATTGCCAACTCGTGTGTTATCCTGTAACGCAATAAATATATGACGTGGCGCAGCAACACCTTGTTTTGATGCTAGATTCCACGTGAATAACCCGTTGATATTTGATTGTTTAACATCTGTACTCACGGTTAGCCAACTCAACAACGACTTTCCTCCTTGGTCCATAAATGATAGTAATCGTTCTTCTGCGGTGATTGCTGGAGTCAACACTGGCATCCACAATGATATTTTTGTTAAATTGACTTTACCGGCATCAGCATTGGGATTTGCAGCATCTGCTGGAATCCTCCAGATTGCGTCATTATCATCACTCTTTCGTACAAGCGATACTGTATGCTTCGCCCCGTAGATAACTTTTCTGACGTTTCTACAGAATCCAAATATGTGATGCAGTGGAATCGCGCATGAAAATGATTTACGCGCTCCTTGCAACATTGAAATACGTGTTGCGGCTCCTAGATTGAAATTAACGTCGTTGTTTATAATCATATTCTCGACATCAGCATCACTATTATCACGTTTTTTTGGTCGTCTTACAACAAATGGATTTCCTCCAGCGGTATTCTTACCATCTTTTGCAAACATCATAGAGGGTCCTGCTGATCTTGTATAATCATCGGAATATCTCGCTAACCCGATTATTGTTGTAGCCACATCAACATCGCGATCTATGGACTCAATTTCTTTTCCATCAATGAGATATCTAGCACTCTCAAATAACGCCATAATACCATTATTGACAAAACCGACTTGAGTACCATCTGGATACGGTGCTGGTACAGCAGAAGTATCATCAGCTGTTACAAGTTCTCCTTCTACTTCAATAAACGCTTCACAGGGCAAAAGGTATTTACTGGTATCATGGACTTGAAGTTAAATTCTTGCTCGACTATTTGAGTCTATGGCATGATAGGCGTAATATTGATAATCGCGTACAGAATCATCCATGCGAACTAGGGCATCTATATCAAACGCTGGATCAGGTGACTGTTTGAACATTTTATTCTATTTATCAGAGTCTAAATAGTGAAATCGTAAACGATTTTTCCATTCTCATCGTCGTAGTTTTTTAAAGCCACTTCCTGCTATCATATTCGCAATATTGCTTTGGTCGGGGGTTAAAGCCGTCGACGCTAATTTTTCGTCTACTGCGTTATTTATAATTCTACTAACACTTGCAGGCATTTCCGCTGTAGATGGCAATGGTACCGGTTTCTTTTTTCGTCTCACTAATGATGTTATTTTATTCTTCGCAGTTGAAAACGCTTTTCCAGCAAAATCTCCAATAGCACTAATACCCTTATCACGAATAACATCAATGGCTTTCATTCCTAGTTGTTTAGCCAACGGCATCACTTTTGGAGCCATTCTCGCAAATAACCCTGCAATGGTATTGCCTAAACCATCTCCGTAGTATGCTCTATAAACCGGAAACCGTGAATTAACTACGTAGACGGGGGTTGGTTTATCATGATTGTAGTGTATGATCATTATTTGAAATCAGAAACAATTTTTCAATTGACTTTTCAATTCAGTCACTATGATACCCATTTGCTAACTCGTCAATGAAATCTCGATATGTGCTGATATCCATGATACCACCCTGAAATAATCGTCTACAGATATCAGCTGCTTCATTAATTATTTCCGGTGAGTTATTTCCAGCTCGGAAACCTCCTACAAGAACTTCTAATCGTGATATATCATTGATAACACTACCAGGACATGTCGTGGTAGAGTCAAAGACATCCTTTGGATTTCCAATCGAATATCCTTTTCCGCTTGTTTCCTCAGTTGTACCAGTTGCGCCCTCACTATCATCAAGTAATTGCCTTTGTCGGCCTCGACTTTGTTGTTTTTGTATACCATAACTATCAACTCCTGCTTTAAAAGTTCTGTACTCAATTGTATCCTTTTTCAAATTACCAGTAATCTCCTTGTTTATTTTATATAACCAATCTACCCAGTCGTCTCGTTTAATTCTACTGTTTTTATACTCGTCTTTTAAAAACTCTTCCCTTGAATAATATTTTTGGATAGCGAAAATGCCAAAATCTGCATAATCTTCGAGTTTTATTAATTGAGATTCTTTGATTTCTGTTATAGCTCCTTCGGTGAATTTGTCTATAAAGGGAACACCTCTTGGGGTGACGACATCAACAGGTTGTGGTTCAGGTGTGGAAACTCTTTGAGTTTCAGGCGCAGAATCATCAATATCAGCTAATTGTTCATACTCGCGCTGAGTTTTTATATCACTGGATAACTGTTGTATCCCTGCGCGTGTTTGTCCGGTCTCTGCTGCTATCTTTTCAAGCGTATCAAGCAGCGGCGCCTTCTTTACTCGTTCTCGCTCAGGAATATCTCCGTATATCGCTGCTTCAGTTAACTTTTTCACATCTTTGGTCGCACTTGTTATCGGAGTAAACAGTTGTTCACTTGACACAGAAAAGTCAGTCTGCGCTTGTTGTCGTTGTTGCAGCTTATTCCGTACAGAGTCACGAATTGGTACAAATCTCTTGATTGCATCAAGTCGTTCACGAGCCAATCGGGTCGTTAATGCTTCATTGACCATTATTTGAAATCGCAAACAATTTTTCAATTGCAAAACAATTTTTCAATCCGACCTAACACCACCGTGGAAGTGTTATTTCATCCTATAACAGCTTCGTTCATCGATGGCGAAAGTCACATAATTGCTATAAATAAAATATAATACTGTGACTTTCGCCATTCTATTTTTGATCAATCCGAACCAGCCATCAATTTTTTATTCACTGATTTCAACAGTTTTAATAAAAAAAATGCTAAAAAAAAAATTAAAATCTCTATGAGGGACGGTCACAATCAAATAATGATAAATGGTTGGTCAATCAAAATTGTTCATTTTCTTGAATTAACGCCCGTAGGTTTCTAACTTTAGAATTAACCTCCTTTTTCAATTCGTATTCGTACCCCAATTCTTTTCGTATTCGTTCTACGATGGTATACAACGGAGCGAACACACTTACGTCGCTGGAAAATGCGAGAGAGTCCCGAATAGAATTCTGAATTCTTTTGATGAGCGCATACTTCTTTGGTAGCATATACTTGTTAGTGCTAACTCTGTATTCTATATCCTGAAAATCAGACATGA
Organism: Unio delphinus; assembly: GCA_029339505.1. NCBI lineage: Eukaryota > Metazoa > Mollusca > Bivalvia > Unionida > Unionidae > Unio > Unio delphinus. The sequence continues at coordinate 4,591,555 of JAQISU010000025.1, forward strand.
TTTGATCAGGATTTAACCCATCTGACAGTTCAATATCCCAACTTTTCAATTTTGAAATCTCGGATAAAATGCTATTCATGTTTTCAGAATTCATTATTCTATAATAATGATATATTTCTAAATGAAAAATATGACGCATTAGACATAACTAAATTTAATTTTCTGTCCGCGATTTTTTGAAAACGCAGATCGATAAACCCCCTCTGCAACATATCGTACTGAGGCCCTACAAATATCGAAGTGCCTACCGGCTTCATATAATGATTGAAATATTTTTTCTTCGTTAGTTATTGTATTCAAAGATTTTACGGGTCTCGCTTTATTTGAACAAGTGCCAGTCCTTCCTCGTTTGGTATTCTCACTCTGTGTGATAGCTTGCAGATTTGATAAAGAATTGTTTTTCGGATTAGAATCGATATGATCAATAACAAAATCATCCTCGATCAATCCATTGAAACATTCATACACGAAACGATGATTGAGATATCTCTTCTCCCCGCCAACAGTAAGCATCAAGTATCCTTGATTATTCACAGAACCAACTGGTTTCTTCAGTCTGCGGTTTCTTACAACACCATCACTGGATGCTTCATAATTTGTGATCACAGGGTGTTGTCTGAACTCTTGGTTCATTCGTATACATAATACTATTGTTTGTCTAATTCATTGTTTGGTTTAATGATAAATCTTTCGATGTAGTCTTGAGGAGTTCTTATGATTTTATCCTTGATACTGACTTTGTCAGCGTCAAGAATACTGACTTTGTCAGCGTCAAGAATACTGACTTTGTCAGCGTCAGGGTCAAAATTTCTGATTGATTGTCCATTTTTGATTCTTTTATCATAATAACGCTTCAATTCCCTGTATCGCTTACCACCGCAATTTAGACACAACTGAGATTTTCCCCTGACCCCAACCCCACATAGAATACAGGGTAACGGACCAAGGCTTCCACGTCGAAAGCTTTGCATATGATACCCACAAAACTCATTTCTGCATGATTTGTTACACGGGGTTACTGATCCAATCATAAGCCACTTGCAGTGATTCATTATATAAAAATCTTTCATTTAAATGCTTGTTTTAATTATAGCATGAGGGAATTAGGGAGAACGCCTTCGAAAAATGCTGATAAGGAGTTTAAGAGATTATTAAAAATCAATCCTAGATTTAATCTCGATAAACCCAAAAAACGTCCAATAGACGGAAACATGAAAGAGTTTAAGAGATTATTAAAAATCAATCCTAGATTTAATCTCGATAAACCCAAAAAACGTAACAAACGTCCAAGAGACGGAAACATGAAAGAATTTAAGAGATTATTAAAAATCAATCCTAGGTTTAATCTCGATAAACCAAAAAAACGTAACAAACGTCCAATAGACGGAAACATGAAAGAGTTTAAGAGATTATTGAAAATCAATCCTAGATTTAATCTCGATAAACCAAAAAAACGTAACAAACGTCCAATAGACGGAAACATGAAAGAGTTTAAGAGATTATTGAAAATCAATCCTAGATTTAATCTCGATAAACCAAAAAAAACGTCCAAGAGAGATTACCCCTGGAAAGATTCTCAATTCAATCTCGATATAGTTTCTAATACACCAAAGAATACAATTCTTGATAAAGCCATGATTAGTAAAATCAGAGACTGTTTTAATGAATTCAAGCGTGATGGAGCATCTTATTGTTGGTCAACATTTCGAATTGATGGTGTTGTTGACGCTACCATGAATGATGAAAAAGCAGCAGTGATAAGTTCACGTGTTGGGGAAAAACGGCATTTTTTCCGAATCAAATTCATTATCGAAGTCGATGGCAAATGGATTATTAGGGATAAATTTGAACCAATCCTCAAGAATAAAAAAGCTGTCATTGTGAGTAGAGATTCCAAACCAGGAATTCTAACCGGAATCGATAAGCCATACTACGAAAGATCTTATCCCGTAACAGCAATGGTTTATGGGATATATCCGTTAAATGATAAACCCGATATCGCAAAACTAGCTCCTATGAAATATTCTAGTTCACTGAATTGTGTAGCAGAACGAATAATAGAACACTAAACTAACTGATCTAAGACGAAAAAAAATAACCGAGTGGGAATTAACGGTAAAACAGCACGATGCAAAGATTTCTGATATAGCTAAATTAGAAGCATCATTAAAATTCCCAATATCAATAACAACAATAACCGGAGAAGTATTATACGAACCGAAATATCAATCGCGAGGAGCCCCAATACAGATTATTGATCATAACAAACACGCGTGGACACCTGCGGTAACAATATTTCCACGAGAACGAACCGTGAAATATATCCCTAAGGAGTTCGTCGGGGATGTTTTCTATGAAGAGAGATTATTTGATGCTATTCATGCGTTGTGTAAGGATGATCCTGTGTCAGTGTGGTTACTTAGAAGTGATGAAGAATTCGATCAATTTGTAAAACCAAATGGTGAATTATATCGCATTGAAGAATTAGATAACAGAATGAGAAAAATCGCTAGTGATTTTTCACTGGAGAATTCCCATGAAAAACTACTCACGGATAGTTTTACTATTCCATCAGTGGTAGCTCACTTCGCAAGAGAAAAAAACTGAAAAAATTGAATTGCGTCGAATTTGGTCATGGAGGACTGTGGAATACGAAATACTCACGTGATGGTATGATTTCAATTGATATATCCGCGTGTTATCCCGGAAGTTTTCTCGGATATGGGGAATGCGCTGAGTACTTCAAACGATTTGGACACCCCACGCATGAAATGACTCGTGTTGCGATTAATGGACCATTGCCTGATTTTGATTTAACCGGATTCGCTCGTGTGATATCATTTGAATTAGCTACAGGGTTACATCCGTGTAGTTATGTTTGGCTCGGTAGACACCTATCTGAAAAACACTGGATGCCAATAGTGCTATTGAGATATATGATTGATTGTGGTATGCTAATATCGTTGATTGTTTCCGAGGCTATTATATGCTATCGAGTTCAGAAAGAAGTTTGGCTACCACAACCCGATCTAGATAGAATAATCAACGAACTACGAAAACAGTTTCCAGATTTCAGTGAAGAAGAAATCATAAATTGGTCTAAGAAGTTATTTGAAATTAAAAAAGAACAAGCAAAAGATCTCGGAAGAAGAATAATCGGTAAATTTACCCAGGGTGGACGATACGACAACGCAAAATACTCTTCGCGGTTGATCATAGATGTCGCTGAATACGATTTTATTGTAGCGGATTTAATGAAACAGGGAAAACTTGTATCACGTAAGGATGCTTTTCTATCCAATGGTGAGAAATTAGGTACGGTTGTTACCTACTGTGATGGATATAATTCCCAGTACACACATTTGAGAAGTTCAATGTTAGCCTATGCTTCTATTAATCTATTTTCGATGATAAATAGATTTCCTAATACCGCGGTTAGAGTGGCCACTGATTCGATGTATATACACAATAAGTACAAATCAGCTGTAGCTAAATTCACAGATCCCGAAGAAAATTGGGGGCGTTGGCGATTTAAAAAGGAGATGCTACATGAGTATTGTGGATCCGCAGACGTTGCCATGGATGATAAATATCTTTGTTGTAACCGTATTGAAATTCAATCAGAATTTTCTAATGCACCACCGGTATCTGATCCAGTATGTAGATACAAGACAGTTTATTTAAACGGTTGTGGTGGGTCAGGAAAGACAACTCGTGCAATTGAATTATTTCGTCGTGGAAACGCTAGTGTTTCTAACATGATTGTACTAACACCGACTCACAGACTCGCCAGAGAGATGATACAACGAGGGGTAAATGCTTGCACTTACCATAGTTTCTTTCGATGGAAGGGTGACAAATGGACTCCTGAGCGTATGGGTGATAAATTCATTCCTGAAATCTTAATTTGGGATGAAATATGCACAGTGTCATTAGATGTATTAAAAACATTTCTTGAGTGGTTGTTAAACAAAAACACAAAAGTCGTCATGTGCGGTGATCACGGCCAACCACCACCATTTGTCGGTGGATCTCCACATGAATGGCTAAAGGGTTTTGTAGACTACTATGAAGAAATCACCACTGATTATAGATCACTTGATGAACGATTACGAGAATTTAAGAAACTAATTAGATTACAACCGGATAGAATCCAATGCGAAATAGCGCGTGAAGTGATTTCAGAAACTCCAATGAATGATTTCTGGGAAACATGGAGACCAAACGATTTGATCATTGTAAGTAGAAAAATAGTCAGGGATACACTTCAGATGAAGTTATTTGAATTGCATAAAGAAAAATTTGCAACGCTTCCAGTACCCCTTTGTTATAGGCCATCGGATACACGAAAACAGAACATTGAAGTTGATATTCCTGGACAGAGTGAAAAACAAATTCTCGTATTAAATGATATTGTGCTGGTTGATATCAGCGTCGTTGAAGATGCATTGCGTGCTAATAAGTCCCCGTGGACGCTGGATACGCAGCAACAATACACTCTTCACAGGGATTGACTATATCGAATACAATTGTTTGGATGGTGGATAATCACATCGAATGGTCGAATTTAATCTATCTCGCAGTATCCAGAGTACCAAACATAAATCAACTTCGAAGAGTTGTCCTCGATGATGAAATCATTGGTGATGATAATGACACAACAATAAGTGATATTGATGTTAGCATCATTAATAAAAAAATCTCCGGTTACAAACAACAGGACAAAAAAAAACAACGAGAATTTGATATTGATGCTGAATTAATAATTACACTGTAGAAACAACAGAATAATCACTGCGCGAGTTGCAATTGTATAATGCGTTGGCAGTATTCGGATAAGGATCCTCGCCAATTTACCGTAGACAGAAAAATAACAATCTCGGTCATGTCAGAAATAATGTGATGTTGACTTGTCTTGAGTGCAATAGACGCAACGGCGCTAGTTAAGACCATGCGGTGGCAATTGAGTATCCTCGGGAATCACTTGTAGTTGTTGTCGAGTAAAACCCCGCTGAGGGGCAGTTGAATCCAGTTTATAGACTGGAGGTCTACCAGTTGATCGTGTTATACTAGATATCTTATGCGTAGTGACGCTCCAAATAGGATCAGTAGCCCTTTTTCTACCCCCTTCAAGCTCTCCTGGTTCGTATAAGTACCTCACAATGACACTACTACCAAGAATTGGTTCTTTGAAATCTTTTTGTGGTTGTACGGGTATTGACTTCTTTTTAATCGCGTTGATAGGTTTCATGTTGATTGTTCTAGTAATCTCGTTATTCAGTGGAGTAATCACAGATGGTAATCTTTTAACCCATTCACGGGATCGCTTTTCTTGAATGAATTCTTTTGCGTATTGATATCCACATAACCGCTCAGCAATCGTCCGATTAAATCGTTCTACAATGGCCTGATCGCGATGTAGCGCAGTATGCCCTCGTCGTATGGTGACATTATGATGTTTCATTGTTGATAACACTACACCCTGAAATTCCTTGCTAGGATCAACTTGTAACAGATTTGGCTAGTGCAGAGGACCTCGTCGATAAATCCTTTCAAATGCAGAAGCGACTTCAGTGGCTGATTTTGTTTTTAACGGTTCTGCTTCTTTGTATCGACTTGCAATATCAACTACGGTTAAAGCGTATTTGTAACCACGATCATGTGGCAGAAATAATATATCAGCCTGATGAACTTCATTAGGAGCGGTCACATCAAAATGCGAGAATTGAATTTGTTTAGGCGGTGGTAGATAAATTTGCCATAGTGCCTGTTTGGATAACCAATTAGCCGCAGTGGTTTTTTTCACTTTTGCAGCGCTAGCGAGTTTATGGACTGCTGATTTACCCCTCCAGTATCCTCTTGGGGAATAATAAATTGATTCCATATTATTAATTACCAGCACCTAACATCAATTTACTTTTCACAGCCGATTTTATCAAAAATGAAGACAATTTTTCTTTGAAGGATTTATCAGGAATAGCATTTAACGCATGAATTAATTTCACATCGGCGAGATGCCTGTGTTGCAGATTGCTGCTTTTATAAGCAACATCATGAAGGTGACAGGCCTTATCAATGGCGTTTATTGGTTCTTCACCGGGGTTGGGTTGAGTTTGATTATTGAGTCTGATATCAAGTCTGGTTCCCGGTCCACAGTAGCTATATCCTGGGAGGTGCTTTTCTCCGGGGTACTTTGCCCATGGGGTTCCAGGGAGTTTTGCCAATTTGGCTGCGATATCACCTCCTCGTTTTTTTTAAAAACATCTCCGGATTGTAAAATCTTTGATTTTGTAGAAACAAATCTAAATTTTTTTGTACCACATGTTGCACATCTACCAGTTAGTGCTGATCTGTTATTTTTAGTTGTAACCGTCGTCACATCATTTGTGCTAGTACGCGTTTTACACTTCACACAATATAGATCCATAATTTATGTATAGAAATATGGATATAATTGATTTTTCAGCGACTAAAACAAGAGAACCAGTTAAGCATCATGCAGCGCTACCAAACTCTATCCGGATGATTATAATCGGGCCATCTGGATCCGGTAAAACGCAATTGTTGCTCAATTTAATAATGAGATGGATGAAGTGGGATAAGTTGTATTTAATTGCCCCTAGCGTAGATGATCAACGATGTTATGAAGTGTTAAAGGATTTTAACGAGAATGCATCAGAAATTAAGGGTGAGAACGCCATTGATTTTATAACCGATATCGATGAAGCACCGAGTATTGATGATATTGATGGAGATATTAACAATTTAGTCGTATACGACGAAATAATGTTGGATAAACAAAAGAATCCTGCTAGAATATTTTCCCGTGGGCGTCACAAAAACACTGACGTGATATATGTCACTCAACGCTACACTCAGGTTCCAAAAGTCATCAGAGATAACTGCAATATTCTTTCTGTATTCAACGGAGTTGATACTCATACTCTTAGAAATATTTGGCAGACATGGTGCTCTGATATGGACTTCAATCAATTTCGAGATTTCTTTAGTCATGCTCAGTCGACTCCGCACGGATTCGCAACAATAAATCTACATGATCCTCGGACACGATATCGTATCGGACTGGATCAAATATTCGGTTAAAATCGTAAAAGAATTATTAACCCAGAACTGAAAACTTTAGCAGCAGAGAGGGTGGATGACCACATCGTTGCGAGCAAAATTGATTAAAAAATCGTAAAATCTCCGTTTTTGCAAAAATGGAGACTTTTTTTTGGTTAAATGAGATTTGTTGGAAACCTGATATTTTGTTCGAAAACGTTATCTATAGGCCATATTTTGTTCATGATCTGGAAGCCTTATTTTTGCTTGAAATCGTGGTCTGTTCACCCTCTCTGCTGCTTCATCACCAAGGCCTTATTACTCCATGTGCACTGTCGCCAAATTACACACTGACAACCATTCTCTCAGCTCATATTGTCAAGAATAAGCAATTACCTTTAAACCCCTACCAAAAAATGCATCAATAAAACTCTTCTATCACCACCAAAATGAGAGAGGAAAAAATGTTCTAAAAATAGACTAGAACTACATTCGTACTGAACTGGAAATAAAAATGGTGATGTGATTCCACATACAATTTGGGCAAGTCTTTTTTCCTGAAATAAAGTGACGTCATTGCTCCTATTCGGTCACTCCCGGATACTTCCATGAATTACCTGTAAAATCTACCTTCTATGATACATACATGTGTAGTTATGAATCTGCCCCTTCGCTGAAAATGGACTTGTCCAAGTACTGGAAATTGATCTCGAGGATGACCATGGTTGATAGTGAAAACTTCCGTTAAGCATGAGACGCAATGAATGAACTGAGTATAATTTATTGATGTTTTTATTTTGTTTATGCGGGGTACAAACAAACGGGTATATAGACTCAGACCATAGTCAAAATGAAAGCAGGAATACGGCCGAATACCCAATTAAGTATGTGAATCGTAACAGTCAAAAACAGCCAATATAAATTTACCGGAACTGGGTTAAAAATTAAAAAAAAAAAAAACATAAATCACAGAATAAAACATATTTAATTGTCTGAAGAATTTGCCCTGTCATCTTTGTTCGTCATTACTTGTGGTATTATTTCTCTCAGTTGTTATCGGAATTAATTTTTTTTTCAAGTTGCACTAGAATATTTCGTGGTCAATAAAGACCAAGGAAAGGGGAAGCTACGTTCACATGTGAAACTATTTACTTAGTAATTTATGATAACGATCACTATTTAGAAAAAAATATACTTTCTAATCCATACACATTTATTGATGAACATTTTGTAAAATACGTGTATCTTTTAAACAATATTTTGAGTATAAAATATCCTTGTGCCGTCTTTGTGAACTTCTCGTATTCTAATACTATGTGTGTTTACTATGTATGCATTATATGTGTACTTACTATGTTTGCGTACTATGTGTGCATAATATGTGTACTTACTATGTTTGATTACTATGCGTGTTTGATATGTGTGTATATAAGATACATACACACGAGGAACGTTTTAAATTACGTAAAATATTTAACAAAATAATGTTTTGAGAAAATATATTACTGAATACTTACAAATATATATTTCATGACAAGATCACATAGACAAGCAAACATTTACAATTCAAAAATATTTATTTGTATACATGATGCAACAATTGTCAGTATTTTCCATTTATGTCTGTGTACAATGACGATTGGCCGTTTTTGCCATATTTTTGCCAGTATTTGATCCCGGAAAATATCAGCAAAAGGGAAAAGAGGCGGCGGAACAAACCTATCTAGTTGTAGTCATTGTATCTTTAATTTTACAGTGTAATAAATATACGTCCTAGGACTAACCTTGATATTAGTGTTTTCATAATAAAGGAAGTTGTCAAACTCATGGTAGAGAAACATGCACCTGGTTTAACGCCATTTTCAACACATTAATGGTCATATATGGCAGGCATTGTTTCTTGAGGAAGGAACAGTCCGGGAAAAACTCCGGAAAAACATTTCGAATTGATTTATGTTTCCCAGCAGATGGCACACTCGGCAGAAATATATTTTCATACTATAAACCATTAAATAACTATTATAATCAGTATATAACTAAGCTCAATTCAACAAAAATCATCCGTGAAGAGTCTAAAACATTTGAAAAGAGAAGTCTAAAACATCTCTGTAAAAACTTCTTTTCTAAGGAAAAATACGGATTGACAGACACCTCTAATAATGTCGATATGCAAGGAAACGAGTAAACTGATTGATATAGTTTTATTCTTAGATATGTTTGTACACACACACACACACACACACACACACACACATACATACATACATACATACATATATATATATATATATATATATATATATATATATATATATATATATATATATATATATATATATATATATATATATATATATATATATATATTTAAATGAATAACTATAATTTGGAATTTGTTTTCTCCAGTAATTATTTAATATATTTAAATACATTTCAACTCAAATGTTTGTCCGTTTGTTTTCACCACACATTGCAAATCTATTTCAATCAGTTTTTGCCATGAAAATTCATTTATATCGACTCGACAAGAAAAAATGCGATATTTGAAGAATGAAAATATAGCCATTTAAAACGTAGCAACGGCACTTCTTAATTATTGTTTATAGGTGACGCTCCTATAAATGACGTTTCAATTAACGTATTTGTTGCAGCGATAGATAAAAATAACAGTACTAGAGTGAGAGAAAATAAGTAGTCATCAAACAAAAAATCATTTGATGTACTGATAACTACTGGATATGTGCAACCGTTTTCACCTGCCATACATGTTACTGAATTTAGCTGAAGATATTTTTTCTACTGAACGTTTGCAGCAACAAAATGTAAGGCAGCACTATTCGATGAAAAAATATCACCGGAAGTGAAATACTATCGTTTATGTCGGCCACCTTGGCAAATGAGTCAGTGGGGGAAGTGGTAAGGATGGCTCTGTGGAGATGCAAAATTCTCATCAAAAAACAGTTGTTGTTCTTAAGGGAACCCACAAGTTAATTTGGCACGAAAGTATGTAGCATTTCTTGCAACGTCATTGCTCAAACGATTATTTAATCAAAGCTACATAAACAACTTGATGTCCAATAAATAGGAACCAATTGTATGCTTACGTCGAAATGTCTTCCAATTGTTAATGATTAGATATGTTATAATAAAAATATACCAGAACGTATCTATGATCGAGCCTAAAGGCATTCAATTATTGACATCGTTTTCATGTTTATTTTTAGGTCCTTCTGGTTTTATAATCATAATAAAACATACCTTGTGTTTGCATCAATAATGTATCCAGAACGTAGCCTGTGATAGATAGCGACAGTTTATGGTTGTTATTTATTCAAAGCCTGAATAAATTATTATAATCCTAATCCAAATGGTTACATTATGGTTTTTCTCTATTAATTACAGTCTTTATCCTTGTTTCAAACTCCATATCAGATACTAATCTGTAATTACCTCACACTAATCTGTAATTACCTCATACTAATCTGTAATTACATCATACTAATCTGTAATTATCTCACACTAATCTGTAATTACCTCATACTAATCTGTAATTACCTCACACTAATCTGTAATTACCTCACTCTAATCTGTAATTATCTCATACTGATCTGTAATTACCTCATACTAATCTGTAATTACCTCATGCGAATCTGTAATTACCTCAAACTAATCTGTAATTACCTCATACTAATATGTAATTATCTCACACTAATCTGTAATTACCTCACAGGACCCCCTTTACCTTTTAAAGTTAGTTTCGCTTAGAAACTAATGAATGATCAAATATGTAGCTGGGCTTGACTCAGAATGTACATGAGAATCTCTGAAACATTGTTTAATTGGTCATTTCTTGTCTATCTGTACCTCTGTACAAAGATTACTTTTACTACCAATATAAGCTCTCGTGCTTTAGAATTATTAGCGTATGCTTAGTTATATAAATCCAACTCTTGTTGCTGGTTGACAATGAAGTCAATACACGCTATGTCATTCACCCTTTTAGTGTATCATTGATATTATAAAAACTTTAAGTTAATGGCGATGAAGTTTTGTTTGGACTGTATAAATTCAAGAATATAAAGCTGGGAAGTAAAAATTAAATGTATTGTTTAAAAAGGGATGATATGGTAAAGCAGTATGATATATCGCTTACTACCTGTTTTAGAATCCAAATAAAGACCAACTTGAAATAAAATTGACACTTTTAAGATCAAGAAATACTGATCCACGAAATGCTGACATTAAAATGCATGAACAATATATTATAATTTCCTACAGTAAAAAGATCTAATGTAAAGGTATGAGACTATATAAAAGTTTTCTTTAACTTGATACAGCTTACAATTACCATGCCTCTCTAATCGAACGACTTTCAATAACAATGTCTAGTAAATAATATAGTCTTTTTAACTTATGGGAGATAACTCTAACTTGATAACCGCCTAATACTAAAAAAATAATATTCCTCAAATACATGTACATTTATTTTATGGGAAACACATTGTCAACTCATATGCTCTCGTTGCGCAAAATATTCTTTCTTTATCACATGTAAGTAATGAGATGTAATTTCGTTCATAAACAAAGAGTTATTAACATATACCCGTCTAACGAGACTTACTGCAGTCCAACGTAACGCAAGCTCTTCTCTCTTGATATAAGTACTGAGGTGAACATTAAAAGTGGTCATTAACTTCTAAAAGAATTCCATGGAAAGACGAAAATTTGGTCAATAATTTCTAAAAGAATTCAATGGAAGGACGAAAATATGGTCATTAACTTCTAAAAGAATTTCATGGAACGACGAAAATTTGGTCATTAACTTCTAAAAGAATTCCGAGGAAGGACGAAAATTTGGTCATTAACTTCTAAAAGAATTCCATGGAAGGACGAAAATTAGCTTCGCATCGTAAAAAGAATGAGCGGAACTTCTTTTTCATTACGAGAAAAAGATTCCTCAATTATTAACAAATCAAAACTAAGCATAAATATCAAGCTTACAACAACAAAAAAACACAATGATGTTCGATCGTAGGTATATGTTGCCAACGGGAAAGAAATATTTCAGCAATCAGTTCAATGTATTCATCAGAAAGATTTAAATAAAACTACCACACCTACTGTAAGAGATTTCGAGAATGTCACGAAAACAGAAGAAAGTTTTCAAAAGCAGCAGCTAGTTCGACGAGACATGGATGAGAAGAAAACGAGTGAATTATAACACTAACCAATATAACAAATTAACAAACACAAGTAAAACTCTAACTCGTAGATTGTAATAAATATGATAACGCAAAGTGCACAAGCACGGGTGGGGGGTGGGGGGGCAGAGATCGGCTCTACTGAGTAATGAGCGAATGATGGTGTGATACTGATGCAATTCGGCTAATGCGAATAAATACGGATCATACCTGATCTCCCAAAATAGAATGCCAATTTAAAATATATAAAAACATTACGGGGGCACGAACAAGGGGACAAAATTACACGGTTACTAAAATATGAGCTAGTAAAATATACAATACATACATACCTACATTGAAAATACTCTATTGTATTTTTTAATTATTTTGTTTTTAATTTTATTATTTTTATTTTGCACGTTTTATAAGCACTACATCATAAATCATACATATATATAATCGAATACAACCTGGGCAAGAAGGAACTGACCACTGTTGTTGGAGCGTAGGGGCAGAGCCTCCTTCCATCACCACTAACTCGACCTTGACCTCCTTAGCTGACTCAAGTATTTTATTTTATTAGATCGACTGTTCTAAAATTAACTATACTTTGATATTAGGATTTTGATTATAATGCCAGTATGAACCGAAATACACGGATAACGTGAAATACAATATAGCATACACATATTGCATACACTAGACAATATAGATACCTGGCAAGGATCACTGACTCATAATAGCTTGAGACATCACGTCAGGTTATAGAGCTAACATTACACAAGATTAAGGAAGTGTAACCGTTATTTAAAATTGCATAAAATGTATCCTAATTTCGTTTTGAATTTTTATTAACAAAATGAACAACATTTTATGGGGGAGACAATAATAAAACTTTTTTCAACTCTAGGCATTAGGGTGTCTTCTCTAAGATGGAGATTGAGAGGGACCATGCCAATTAAAATCGGGAAAAGAAGAAGGTCACGTGCGTTTTGAAGAGGATGTTGAACCTCTTGAGCCGTATCAACTGATTCAAATACCGAAAACAGTTCTGCAGCTCATTCAAGACATAGTAGAAAAGTGACCTATTCTAACCAAGACGTTCTCGAAGGAGGTGAATGGAGAGAAGAGAGATTCGAGCAAGAACAGCAACTCCTCAACCGCACGAGGATAATTCTCCAGCAGAGAAAAAAAAACCCAGACATATTACCTAAAATATTCCAACCGGATATTGTCTACGTGTTTGTTGGCATGCATATGCAAATGCGTTTCTCTTGCACATCAAATTGTTAACCTGTCCACCCTCCCTTTTTTATGCTTTTTGATTATTTGTTTGTTTGTTTGCTTAGGATTTTTAACGTAGCTTTTAACAATTGTCCAGTCATATGGTTTCGATGTCTGAAGTGAGGCAGTTTACAGTGATGTCTAGCACTGGGACATCATGCCGCAGACATGTAGCATGATGTTCCACCCAGTCACATTATCCTGACACCAGGCCCACCAGTCCTAACACTAACCTCTTAATGCTGAGCGTCAAGCGAGGCAGCTGTTAGTACCATTTTTGTAAGTCTTTGGTATGACTCAGCCGGGGATCCAAACCACGATAACCCCCACCCCACCCCCGCTTCCGCGGCGGACGCTCTAACCACTAGGCCACCGGAGCGCTGACTTTTTGAGCCTAAGCACCTTTCATGCGTGATAGTATACAAGTGTCTGTGTGTGTGTGTGTGTGTGTGTGTGTGTGTGTGTGTGTGTGTGTAGATACACATACAAACTATACAAGTGTGTAAGGGTCTTTGAATAGTGTTTGCATTAATAAAAGTACGAGATTATGTAAAAATTCCGTGACCTGGTTTTTCAAATTTGAAATTTACAATTAACCTTTCTTTTCAGAATCCACATAATTAATCACATTATAATATGTACTGACCTGCGATAAGGAAACACATTAGCACACATTAGTCTCAATTACAAAAACAACAACATGTAAACCCTAGTCACAATAACACTGTCAGGATTCGTATTTGTTCGTATATTTTTCTTCATTAGTTCTGTAATCCGGCTGTGCTAATTGCTGCTGATGAATATTGTATTGCCTGATTGGTGTGAGTTTCCCTCACTCAGCTGGTATCGTATTATCTTCTCCTCGGACACCAACTTCATCTCAGCTGGTAAGAAAGATGCCTCTGCGTGCGACGTTTCATAATTTCATAGCAGGGTATTTCTGAGAGATAATAGAAAGAACAAAGTTTGTTATAAAAACAAACTAATGCTTTGTCATTTTCTCTAGAAATGTGTTCATGTACACATCAAACATGCACGTATCAAACTTGTATCAGCGTAGTTTTATTCTTCTCCATGTTTACCTGTGTAAGACGGGATTCAACTGTTTACAAAATACCCGTACTTTAGCCAGGATAGCGGAAATATCACGATCCCTATCTCCGTGCTTGCCCAACGTTATTAACACTGATTCTTCCTCACGATTTCAATGATTTTGTTCGAACTTTGAAGGCCAAATATAGGTGCGAGGTAGGTGTATATAAGCTACAAAGTTCTACTTATCCTTTTGGTCCATTTTGTCGGAATTACATTTTGCACACGTGTCATAAAAGTGTATATTTTGAATCTCACACCCTTCCCGATTTTAACATATTATTGAATATTGGTATGCTAAAAGTAAGTTTTTTTTCGCAGCAAGATCTACGAAAAAAAGCTTAACAAATTTGGTCACAAAGTATTTGGACTTTTATTGTTTTTATTGCTTGTACTCATACACTCTGTTAAGAAGTTTATTAAAAATCTTCAAAATAATTATTTAGTTCTTGTAGGCGCTTTTACGTTTTCTCAAACACTTCTTGGTGGGGAAAATGCTTTACAAAACCTAGGAAACTAAGTTTGCAATGACTTTTCATCATCCACCGTTTGAAGGATTTTACTATACCTTTCCAAGATCGACATGTGGATGGTGTAGATACGCAACAAAGTGTCATTGTTACCAAATGCACATAGTTTTCATGAAATATCTTGAGAATGTATCACAAAACTGTTATTTAGTGAATTTAGTTTGCCATCAATATTCTCCTAATTTGCTTGGATGAATCTGTTCAACTTAGCATACAATACCTGCGGCTGTTATGGATGCTAGAAATGTTGTGGTTTTTTTTTTTCCTCCTCGTCTAATTTTGAGGAAACATCTTGAAAAGATTTCCAAAATGATGAGAAATTTTGAGAAAACATAATGCATAGTTATTGTTATGCAGCAATATGGATTATTAAGGCTGATAGTGAGGTAGGTAGTTAGGTAGGTAGGTGGATGGATGGATGGATGGATGGACGGACAAAACGGACAGACAGACAGAAAGATGGACGGATCGATGGATGGATGGATGGTTTGATGAATAGATAGATAGATAGACAGATAGACAGACAGACAGACAGACAGACAGACAGACAGAGATAGATAGATAGATAGATAGATAGATAGATAGATACCAATTGCAATTTCAAAGATATAAGAAAGTTTAATTTCGGGAAACAAATATGCCAAATGTAAAACTTGACATTAGTACAAAAACTGTCGAAGCCACGACTTCTGTGATTAGACTATCACTGATATCAAGGTGAATGTGCTGTTTAGAGAATCCAAGGTGGATCTATTTTCATGTTTTGTTCAATATAACAATATCTTTATAAGACTATACACACCACGACGTCGGCAGTCAGTTGTACATCGAAAGTCCAGTACTAAAGTCTTTCAAATTCTATACATACAATAACAATAATTTTTTTTTTTTTTTTTGGGGTGGGGGGGTGGGTGAAGATACAGGGAACCTTAATCGAAAAAATACATAATGAGGACGTCATAGTGCCATATCACAATTGGCCTTGCGAAATGGACAGGCATATGAAAGGGTTTGGAAAGGACCCCATTAAGGAAATTCGAAACACAGTACTAGCACAGTATTTGTATCTAGAGTAGAATCGCATATCTTCTATCCACACCACTTCCGCTGTGCAGCTCCCGTACTGCACAGATAACCCAATTTGTGGGTACCTTAAACTCTTTAGAAAATTTTCTTAATTGTTAATAAATAAATAAATAAATAAATAAATAAATAAATAAATAAATAAATAAATTTAAAAAAATAAACAAAATAAATAAATAAATAAATGAATAAATAAATAAATGAATGAATAAATAAATAAATAAATAAATAAATAAATAAATAAATAAATAAATAAATATAGACGACCAGGAAAAGTACAATTTGCAACTAAAAAATGTACGGACCGCGACCAGAACACAGTACACAAACTATTAAATATATATATATATATATATATATATATATATATATATATATATATATATATATATATATATATATATATCATACAGTTATATGGCACCAACACAAACAGCATACACCAAAAAAAAATAGGTGACCTCTAGCCAGGGTCGACAATAAGAACAAGGGAAGAGTCTCCGAGCACAGATAAATAAAACCTACTCGGATGAACAACCCTATAGAAACGCTAGGGAAAAAAGAATTTGAAAAATACTCCACTCAAAATTCAAATAATCCCTATGAGAACAAATTAAATGCAATTTAAAAAATAAGTACAAATAAAAAACATAACTACACATAACACCACTACCTAAAGACTGTTTTTTTAAAGGCGGAGGCATCTGTCTGGTGCAATAAAAGAAGACAAAAAGGAAAGAATTCATGAATAAATGGATTATCAAGAGCTTTTGAAATAGATGATTGCAAAAATGATTTTAGCAGACGTGACGTTTGTGTATGCTGATGACTGAATTTATTGGACTTTTGTTAGAGGTAGACTCCATGTGGTAAACGCACTTTTGTGTATACGACATGTGTTTGCTGCATGTATTCGTACAGTTCAATGACGAATTGCATGAATCAAAAAGCTTACTTTTGAAATATTTCATATTTCTATATCTTTCAATCCTTTTATTCACTATCTGACAAGAATACATTGGCAGGGCAAAATGTCAAATAAAGGTGCGTTTCTTGTTTAACATGTATAAGTATTGTTTCCCTGTAACTTGAGTCGTCGGATACTTGTTTCTGTGAGTTCCCACTCAGAATATAGGTATAGCAAAAGACAGACATGACGTTAAAAAAACTTTAACATATCGTTTTCATGTAAAACCTAGAACAATAAATTAGGCCGCTACAAGACGATCCTATACCCCAACTTTACATGTTTTAAAATAGAAGCTTGTCCTTTATTTCAATATCTGAACCAATTAACTATATATATATATATATATATATATATATATATATATATATATATATATATATATATATATATATATATATATATATATATATATATATATACATGTATGTGTGTGTGTGCGCGCGTGCGTTTGTGTGTGTGTGTGTATGTGTGTGTTAAAGATTGTTATTTTTACGTCGAAGTAATGCTAAATCTTTACATCGTAAGGAAACATAATAACCAAAACTGCATATGAATACACCAAAGGTCTGGCTATGAAGACAATCACTGTCTCAGTGAATAGTTATATACGTACATGAGTTATATTCATAAACATCTTCGCCGTCCCTCTTAAACCAACAAAGAGTCGAAAAATATCGACATTTACTTCTATTTGTTAGGTTTAGTGTCCAATCTCCCTTTCTATCGGATATCACTGGTCACCCAAAATCGATGGGGGTGGGGTGGGGTGGGCTTTCCACATAATCAATATGTATTTTGTAAAGCTTTTCATATCCCATTTCATATACTTTATCAGCTGATTACATCCTGGTATGTTTCATTCACCCCGGAAGATGTTTTGTAAAATATACCCGTTGATCAAGTGCATAGAAACTTATATCCACTGTATCCTAATTAATATAAATTAAAAGCATGACCCGATATGCTTGTCATCTTTACACAAAGTTATCTAAAACGATTTCCGTGTTTGTAGAGTCTATCAAATGCTCGTGTTGATTATAATACATATTACTAAGCAGATGAACGGAATGACGGATATGATTATAACGAAAGCAGAGAGCGTACAATTTTTTACTTCTTTTGATTTGATGTTTTGTGGATTTTTTGTGAGGCGCGAAGTTAAAGTGTAGGCAAATCTGTTTTCTAGAATCTGTGGACGATAAATGGTAATTACAGTAGAACGTGTGAAGTAACTAGTCTATAATTCACACGTACCGTTTACTTACCATGTACTTAGATTTTAACAATAAGCTTGCAAAATATCATGTTTTTATGTTGTTGTAAAATAAATGTAATAATAACCAGTTATGTGTAATGCGTTGTTGTGTGTGTGTGTGTGTGTGTGTGTGTGTGTGTGTGTGTGTGTGTGTGTGTGTGTGTGTGTGTGCGTGCGGGGTGGGGGATTTTATCATACCTATGTAAACGTGATACGATTTTCATCTTATGTCGTTAAGCAAATTCATCAATTATAGGTACAACATCTGCTCCACAAAAACACAGCCTGTACCGCTACGGTGGACAATTGTTTAGAGTCATACTCGGATCCGGGACGTCGCGGGTTCGAATCACGGCAGAGTCATACCAAAGATTTATAAAATTGGTACTAGCAGATATCTTGCTAGCATTAAATGTTATTGCCTAGGACTTGTAGGCCTGGTGTCAGGATAATGTGACTGGATGCGACGTGTCCGAGGCATGATGTCCTTGTGCTAGACATCACCATAATCTGCAGACATTACAGTGATATAACTGACAAATTGTTAAAGCTACGTTATAAATTCAAATGAGATACCTATATCTGACTTTTGTTACAACGCTTGCATCAAAGCATACCCGAACTGAATAAAGAAAATATGTCTACACTAAGAGTTTAGCCTAATGGGCGGAGTTTGTATAACAATACCCAGGAATGCCTATTGTCGTGAAATACTGTAACATTAATACAGGCGACAGTCAACGTAAGTTCAACAACTACACACATTCTATTTATAGCTAAGGTGTCAATAAACATTATAATGCTTTAGAACAGGTAGCTCCATTAGTACTGTATTGTTGATTTATTTAATCTTAAAACTCGTTCATGTGTAACATGCCACCATTCTCTGTAGTTCCATACACAGAATCAATCTTGTGTTCATGTCAGATTTTCTTCATATCAGACATATCATAGTTTAACAAAGAAAATAATTTCATTTACCAGTGCGTTTTTTATTTTTTTTTAAATATATCTCAGTTACTTTGGCTCGCATACTGGGTGTATCCAATTAGACTAACCACGTGCCATGTGACCCACTTGCTTATTAATAGTGTGCCTTGTCCAGTAACTAGTTCAGTGGTTTAGGATCTACATGGTAAAAGATAAGAATTGGCGTCTTTAATTTTGTTATATCTATAACTTTTTTCAGTATAAACTTTCTCCTTACATACACTGATTGAGAGACTGTATAATACTAGTCGACGAAATGTCTTCTAGTCGACGATATATTTAATTGTTTGTTATGTTCATTTAATTTGGGTGACTGAGAATAAAAACAGTTTAAATCACCATACAAAATATGCGTGTCCTTGTATCTAAAGGAGTGGCCTTGAGCACATCATGTATACATGTATCGAGTTCGCTTAATTAGAGTTTTCCGACTTCGCATGTACTTGTTTAGTATGGGATTCTACTCTACAAAAAACACCCGTACTTCAGCGCGTTTCGCGGACAACATTTCAAAATCTCCAACACCCAGTGCGTAACAAAGGTCTTCATTTTTTTTTTAATTCTCCTGAACGAATTGGAAGATGTATTCCAATTTGTCATCGCATATCCACCTATACTATTTAGAGGCGTGTCGTCAACTTTGCAGGTTATACGTGCAGCATTATGGAAGCTCGATAATGTTTATTTATTAATTTCATTCCATTTTTAAAGAAACTTCTATAACAAACTATGACTTAAGGAAATTCAGAGAATTTATTATGTTAATTTGGTATTTATTCTGCCGAATTTAATATTGCTACTTCACAGATGGGAATTATAAATTATAATATTGTATTGCTCCGAGCATCGAGAAATCCTGATGAATGTTGTTTGTCATATAAGGAAAACATGTTCGCACAATGCAAACATGCGAAACAAAAATATATTCTTTATAGCATTTCGCCGCTTTCCGTCACGAATCACTGCCTTCTCACATCTGTCGGCCGATGTTCGAGTCCATCATTCGGCCAATGTGGATATGTGAAAAAGTTTGCCAGTAACGTCTCTCGGGTCCGTGATTCTTTCCGGGGTTTTTCCCGGTTTCTAACTCCATCGTTAATTATGGCCACCAATGTGTGCTGAAAAATGGTGTTAAACCTCACCACAACAACAAAAACATAGATTTTCTCCTGAAGCGCTTCGTAATCTTGTAATTGTATCAGTGCCCGTTAATTCATTTTATTTACGATATCATTCTACGTCGTTGTGTTAGTGGCTATGCCACAGGGCGTGGGACATAAATATAGTGCAAAAATGTAGCTGTAGTTAGTGGTTGTAGTTCTGCAGCAAGCTGCTACCGCTCGTAAGCATTGAACATTCTTTGGGGAAAAAGGGAACCAATTGGGTAAGCCCTTCTCCTCCCCCGCCAGTACATAGCCTCTCGACCATCAAGTCTACTGCAGTGATTCTTCGTGGCAACACATGATAACTGTACATCATTAGACCTCAGTCTAAACCTGGGATCTCCATGAACAACAGTGGGTCTTAGAGGTGTGGCGTGCAGGTCGACGGTGTGTGGACACGCCATGTGTTTTGTTGATTAGGTAGGATTTTAACTACAGTAAGGCTTTATCGTGAATGACAAATACATACTGTAGAAGGTGAAGTAATATATCATGGTCAATTGTGTCACATGCTACAGACAAGTCAAGGAGGGTGAAGACTGTTCTATTCCCGCTATCCAAAGCGTAATCAATGCCATTAACTACGTTTTGAAGAGTAGTTTCAGTAATATGACAAGAGCAATATGGCGACTGTTCATCGCTAAAGAGACCGTGTGAATTCAGATGAAATACATGTTGGATTAAAGCAACTTGTTCTAAGATTTTTGTATGACGGGGGAATTCGAAATTGGGCGTTAGTTATTTCAAATCGTTATGTTCCCGTGTTGGTTTCTTCAGACAACGCTTTACAATGGGAGTTTTGAAAAGTGATGGGAATCCCCGGATGAGAGAGAGGTATTAAGAACATCAGTTAGTGAAAGCAATAATGGGCCTGAGCACTTAAGCAGAAGTGATGCTGGAATTGGATCAAGTTCACATGACTTTGGTGCACTCTTCATCACAATTGTCCCAACGAAATCCATAGACACAGGATCAAATGAACGTAGTGGTTGTCGCTGAAATTCTGTATCGTAACTGTATGGTGAGGATGAGTGAATTAAAATTGTTTTGTCCAGGGTGTATTAAGGTCCACTTGAGAGAAGGTAACTGGATGATGTGGTGTACAATTTGTTCCTTGACATTATTTTATTAGTTATCTCAAAGAACTCTTTGCAGCTGAAACTGTGATCTTAGTACTGTCATGCGTAAATTTGGTTAAAGGGACTAGGTTTGTTACGTTCTTCTTAGCGGCTTCATATATTTCTTTTTGACTAGTTACTCTGGTGGAAAGAAAAAGCCTCTCTGCCTTACGGCGGTCTCTTTTAGTGGTGAAAAGGTGGTCCATAACAATGCTATGTCACGGAGAACACTTTTGAATTGATAATCGGCACTTGGTGGATGCTGCATGTTTTTCGAGCAATGAACGCAGGCAGTTATCGAGTTGTCCTTCTGTA
Source organism: Unio delphinus (assembly GCA_029339505.1). Classification (NCBI taxonomy): domain Eukaryota; kingdom Metazoa; phylum Mollusca; class Bivalvia; order Unionida; family Unionidae; genus Unio; species Unio delphinus. Next base: position 4,613,600 of record JAQISU010000025.1, read on the forward strand.
CAAGGTAAGCAAGTTGTTAGGTTGGCTTGGATGTCATGCATTAGGTTGGTTCTATGTATCATACGGAGATTGCTTTTAATTAGCAAATAATGGTGGAGGGTTAGGGACTGATACGTCCAGATGACATATAATGCAGAGGTTGTAAGTTCGTGTGATACAAGGGTGGGACGCAGAAAGTTATCATCGGGTCTATAAAGAATCCAATCTAAAATGCGACCTTGTTTATGTATAGGTTGGTTGACTGACTGTTTAAGTTTGCAAACATAAATGGAATCTAGGAGTTTTGGCGTGTTCAATTTCTAAGACAGTCAAAATGAAAGTAGAAGATTCCAAGAATAATATGGTTGGCACCTATCGAATTTCCATACTTCATGAGATTCGGATACTGTTCCTAAAAGAGATTCAGTCATCTTGTTTGTTTCTCCTAAGATGAGGGCGGTAGAGCCAGAAAAAATCGACAAACCTTTGTTCCAGTGTGAGTGTTGTTTGGACTAGTTCAAACGATGTGTTGCAGAAATTGAAGGTTCTGATATATTTCAGTCATTTAGCATGGAACTCTTTGTGATGACAGAAATTCCACCTCCGCGAGAGTGGCGGGGGAATCATTTGATGAAGTAACCGGTGGTGTCAGATCCGCGCACTTGGGCTCATCGCCTGATGTTTTTAGTCATGTTTCTGTTATAAAGAACGCGTCGATATTCTGATCGTTGATACAATTAACTATTTATGTGTGCTATTCTGCTGGTCCTACTGACTGGGCGTTGAATAATAGTAGTACGTAGTGATATCTCTAGTTAACACAATGGTTGACGATTTATTTAGATTTGCATAATGTTACCTAAATTAACGGCAGAATATTTAAGATGTTTACGTTGAGAAGGCAAAAGGGAGATAACTATAATTATTCTTCTTTTTATACATCGGCCAGCTTTGAATGAACGTTTCTTTTCTCGCTTCCGTTTACTTGTAAGTAATGCTGAATGTAACCCCATTTCATTTAGTCTTGAGCCCAATGAATTATAAAGAGAACAGGATTGGTCATTTATAGCAGTTAATGAGGATCCATCATAGCAGAACCGGGAATTGCAATCACGTGATGACTTTTTTTCAAGCTCAATGGACGTTGTAATTGGAGCAAGACAGCTGAGAAAAGTTCCAATTGCTCTCGTTTTCAAAACAAGGAGATGAAAAACCACACACGAACTCAACAGTAAATGCATGATAAGACACAATTATGTAGACGAAGACAGGCAACAAGCATACAAATCATGAGAAACAGCACAAAAACGGAAGAGGTGCTTAAAGCCGGTTAAGCGATAGCGGCCATCTTTCCGGATGATATCGAGGCATTAATAACAACAGTTATTGAAGGAAATATTAGATCTAAGCTCTCAAGCAGCAGTGATGATGACATTGGGTCAAGTTAACATGCCTTCGGTGTACTCTTCATCACGATTGTACCTACTTTATCCATAGAGACAGATTCAAATTCTGCTAGCGCTTGCCGCCGACATTCTGTATCGCAACTGTATGGTGACGATGATTCACTTGAAATTGTGCTGACAAACTTATCTCACGTGGTTTGTACTTTGTCACGGACGAAATTTGAAAACAGGTCAGGCTGATGGACTAGAGAGAAGGTAGTTGGAAGTGGTGTACAAGATTTCCTTGACATTAGTTTGTTTGTAATCTTGAAGAGCCCTTTGGAGCTGAAACTCCTTGATCTTAGTACTGTGGTGGGCTGATTATACTCCATGTACTTTGCTTGTGACGCTCTTCCAAGCAGTATCAGATATTTGTTTATGCATAGTGAATCTGCTTAAAAGTAAAAGCCTCTTATCTATGCAGCGGTCTCTTTTAGCAATGGTAAGCTGGTCACTAACACTTTTATACCATGGATTACACTTTTGAATTGATACCCTGTTCTTGGTTTTTGGGGCGTGTTTTTCAAGCAATGAACGCAGGCAGGTATCGACTTGTTCTGCTGTAGGAGGTAAGCAAGTTGCTCGGTCTGCTTGGATGTCATGCATTAGTTTGGTTCCATTTATCAATTGGAGGTTTCTCTTAGTAGTAAATAAAGCTTAGTGTTAGGGACGGATACCTCAAGATCCCGTATAATGCAGTGGAATTCGTATAATGCAGAGTAAGTTCGTGGAATATCAGGGTGGAGTGTAGAATATTTACATCGGGTCAATGACATATCCAGTCTAATATGTGACCATGTTTATGGATGGGTTGGTTTTCACGCTGTGAGAGATTTAGACATGAATGGAGTCTGGGAGATTTTAACTGCATGGGTTTCCAGTAGAGTCAATGTGAAAGTTGAAACTTCCAAGAATAATCAGGTTTCCAGCTATCGAATGTCCATAAACCAGGAGTTCCTGAAACTGCCTAGGAAAGAAATAAACTGTCAGCGTGTTCTTTCCACTTATGAGGAGGGCGGTAGTGGCCGGAAAAAGCACCTTTCTTCTAGTGTTAGTGTGGTTTGGATTAGTTCAAACGATGCGTGGGGCGCAATTGAAGGTTGTGGTGTGATTACAGAGCAATATACGAAATTGAACACAATGGTGGCGCAGATGGAATATAAACAACATATGATCTGTTTTGAAATGTTCAGATAAAAAAGAGAGTCCGGAAATTGATAGAAGAAATATACGAGCAGTTATAAAAAAAAAACATGAGTGGGCTCACAAATCTAGCGGATAGTTTGAGTATGATTTGACGGGGAGGCTTCATCCTACGATCCAATGGGACAGATCCAAACATGCCATATGGTGGAACATTAATAAATAAGAATCGATACCCTAACTGAGACGAATTAAGAAAAGAACAGAGACCTCACTATTACCGAGATAACCATGTAGATTCCACTGGAACCAACGGGGAAACAAATTTAACAGAAACAAAAACAATCAAAGTAGTATGATCATGAATGGACACAATCCCAGGATACGATATCAAAAATGGCATTGTGTATTAGAAGTGGGAAAGGCAAACTACACACAATCAAAAACCTTTCGTTCGCGCATTCTTATGCAAACTTCGTAGAAATGGTATATTTGCCACAGAACATGTCACAAATGCTGAAAACGGGACACGCCCACGAGATGCAGAACAAAACAAGAATAAACAATCACAACAATTACAACACGGATGCGAGTTAAAGAATTTCAACAAACAGACAAAATAAGAACAAACAAGTTAAATATAAAGCATAAGAGGAACAGGAAATAAAGTCGGAAATTACGAAAAGTAAAATAATAAACAACAAAGAGAACAACATCCAGATAAATGCAGACAACAATATACCCAACAACAAAAGGTCAGGAACAGCAAAAACCACAATCCCACTAAGAATGACAGACGCAACCACTAATAGATGAACAAAAACAATCATTACAATAACCGAAGAAAGAAGAAGAAACACTGGGAAAACAACATAAACAGCAAAGAAAGGCCGAAAATCAACAACAAAAACAAAAATAACAACAACTAAAGAAACAGTCAGAAGTATCGAAAAATAAGATAAAAAAGATAAGGTCACAAAAGCAAAATTTAAAAATCAGAAACAAAACAGGAATACTTTAACAGATGAAAATGAAAAAGGAATGGAGAAAAAAAAATAAAGTTAGTGAAGCCAATATAAGTCAGGAACCAGAAGAGAAAAGGCCATTTAGAACAACCCTATGTTCTTAGTGATGTTTAGCACTGGCGCATAATTCCGCAGACATGTATACCATGATATCCCAGCCAGTCACATTATCCTGACACCAGGCCGACCAGTCCTAATGGCAATCTCTTAATGCTGAGTGCCAAGCGAGTCTGCATTTAGTACTATTTTGGTATTACCCAGCATAGGATTGAACCCACGACATTTTGCATCCTTGACGGACGATCTACCACTAGGTCACCATAAAAGGCATGCCTATTGTGGTAAATACTGTACTATTCACACAGACGATAGACAAACCGAGTTTCATTTGGCAGACATGGTTTAAGTTAAATATATTTATAGCTCGGGTGTTAATGACCTTTAAAACATAAAAGCAGCGGTTGGCTCGATTATTATGGTATTGTTTGGGTTATATAATCTGAAAGCGCTCGTGTGAAACACGTCTCCATTCTGTGTAGCTCCAAATAAAGAATCGATGCCAGATTTTCTTTATACGGTATATAGTATAGTTTAACAAAGAAAATAATTTCTTCACAAGTGCAGTTTGTATTATTCTTTTTTATCTCAGCAACCTTGGCCCGCATATTGAGTCTATTCAATTAGAATACCCACGTGCCATGGGATCGATTTACTAATTAATAGTGTGCTTTGTCCAGTAACTAGTTCAGTAGTTTGGATCTACATGGTAAAACGTAAGTATTGGCCTGTTTAATTTAGTTATACCTATACCTTGTTTTTCTTCTCTTTTGAATAATACTACTTTAAGATGCTGCTTGACTTATGGTGATTCTTCTGTAGTTCTGAGTCTGATGCTATGATTATTGCTTTATAATTAAACCAGTTATTACAGGAGAATAAAAATTTACTTTCGATCTTTTACAAGTATTTAATTCTTGCTCTGTTCATTTAATTCGGGTGTATCTGAAAAAGAATTTTTTCCTTAAAAACAATTGTTTCCCAATAAGAAATATGCATGTCCTTGTATGTACAGGTGCGGCAGTGAGTAAATCATGTTTGCATGTATCGAGTTCGCTTAATTAGAGTGTTCCGTCTTCACGTATACTTGTGTTGTATGGGATTCCACTCTAAAAAAATCACCCGTACTACAGCGAGAATCGCGGTAATTTCAAAATCCCCAACTCTCAGTGCGTGACAAAGGTCTTCATCTATTTTACTCCTAATCGAATTATAAGATGTATTCCAATTTATTATCGCATATCCACCTATATTCTTCAGACGCTTGTCTTCAACTTTGCAAGTTATACGTGCAGCATTATGGAAGCTCGATAATGTTTACTTCTTAATTTCATTCCACTTTAAAGAAACTTCTAGAAAAAAATAAGCATTATTGGAACTTCAGATAATTTATTGTTTATTTGGTATTTATGCTGCCATATTTAATTTTGCTTCTTCATATTCACAGATGAGAAATATAAATTATAATATTATATTGCTCCGATCATCGAGAAAGGCTGATTAATTTTGCTTTTCATATAAGGAAAACATGTTCGGGCAATGCAAACATGTGCAACAAAATTATATTCTTTATAACATTTCGCCGCTTTCCGTCACGCATCAGTGCCTTCTCAACTCTGTCGGCGTATGTTCGAGTCTCTGATTCGGCCAATGTTGATATGTGAGAAAGCTTGCCAGTAGCTTCGTGCGGGTCGGTGGTTATTTTCGGTTTTTTGCCCGGGTTCTTTTTTCATCGTACATTATGGCCGTCAATGTGTGCCAAAAATGGCGTTTAACACCACTTAAACAAGAAGAACATAGCATTTCGCCTGAAATTATTTATAATCTTTTGATTGAATCAGTGGCAGTTAATCCGGGAACTATTAGGACATTTTATTATCAGGACTCTTACAATTCCACTAGATTATTATACTGTGAATTCTTTTTGGATTAATTTTTGGACTTGATTCTCTAAAACCGTAAGTTTAAATATTTTATTTTATGAAAATACTTGTACTCGATAAATTGTTCGTTAAATTTTTACAAGCTTGTTATTTTCACTTCTTTCTATGTTGCTGCTTATTCGAGCCTATGCACGTAACATAGAAATTGGGGGCTCGTCCGGGACTGAGATAAATTGGAATTTAGCTAGAATTTTTCTCAGAAAGCTTTTGTTTTAAATTTGAATTCCCCTAGTTATTGAAAATGTTAAATCTTTAGTGAGACTGACAGGCTTGTAATAAAATGATTTTTAAAGTAGAAATATTTCTTTTTAATCCTCATCAGGAGAAATTAGATCTTTTCAAAAAAGATGAGTTGATTCAACTTGCCAGAAAATATGATCTTTCTGAAGTCAAGGCTTCTTTAACGAAACAAGATAATCAAAAAGATTTGGTCCAATATTTAGCAGAAAAGGATATTTTGGAACAAAGTGCTTTGATTTCGGTCAGTAAGTCTGCATCAGACTCTGACATTAAACTAAAGGAATTAGAATTAAAATTCAAGGTGGAATTAGAGCTTAAGAAGCTGGAATGTCAGGAAAAGGAGGTCAAGAGGCAGGAAAGGGAGAAAGAAAGGCAAATTGAATCAGAAAAAGAGCAGATGCGGAATGATAGAAAGAGAGAGAGAGGAGAAAGAAAAGAAAATTTAATTACAAAAAGAGCAGGTGCGGATTGAGAGAGAGAGAGAGAGAGAGAGAGAGAGAGAGAGAGAGAAGGAAAAAAGGAATATCAAATTAAAATGAAAGAAATAGAACTGGCAAGTGAAAATCACAAAGTCCAAATTTAACTTTTGATTTAGCAAGGAATATTAAATAAGTGCCCCCTTTCAGAGAAAAAGAAGTTGACAAATACTTCATTCATTCTCAGAGAGAATTTGACTCAGTTATTACAATGTGTACTTACTGGTAAGGCTAGTGAGATTTACACTTCACTGTCCGTTCAGCAAAGTAGTGACTATGATGTGGTTAAAAGATGCATTTTAATGGGTTATGAGTTAGTCCCTGAAGCTTATCGGCAAAAATTCAGAAATTACAGAATAAAAAGCTGGACAAATTCATATCGAATTTGCTTGAGACAAAAAGCAGTTATTTGATAGATGGTGCTTAGCCAAGAAAGTCGAACAAGATTATCAAAATCGCAAGCAAATTATATTAATTGAAGAGTTCAAAATCTGTGTCCATAGTGATGTTGTGTCTTATCTTGATGAGCATAAAATTGAAACCTTGGAAAATGCTGCTCGAGATGCTGACGAATATTCTCTGATAAATAAAGTTACTTTTGTTAACAAGACTGCTACTCAACAGTCTTCTGGCAGAAAAATATTTCCGCCTAATACAAGCCCTTCTAAAACTCAGACTTACACAACTTTCAAAAGTCGAACTGCAGAGAAGTTAAAATCTAGATCCTTGTCTCTTCCGACGTGTACCTATTGCAAGATAAAAGGACACGTTATTTATGATTGCTACAAATTGAATAATAGGCATCAGAATCAAGACAGACCTGTTCCAAATACTCTTATTTCTACGAGGTCAAGGTCACGGTCATGTATTGAAAGCAATACATTTGTTGGGTCTAATAAATCCCAGTCTGATTTTATTATGGAGAATTATGAACCATTGATATCGAAAGGTTCTATATCACTCTTGGGTGATTCAGCCAATCCCACCCCTATTGAAATGTTAAGGAACACAGGAGCTTCTCGGAGTCTTTTATTATCAGATACTTTGCCTTTCTCTGAGAAGTCTTTTTCTAATGAAAGTGTTCTTATTCAGGGAGTGGAGTGCGGCTTTGTTGATGTTTCTCTCCATTGTGTACATTTGTCATCCGACTTAGTGTCCGGACCTGTGACAATTGGAACAGTCTCGGTTTTACCCGTAGAGGGCATTCGATTATTGCTAGGCAACGATTCAGCTGGAGACAAGTTTGTGGTTAATCCATTTGTAAATGACAAGCCTAATTTGGATCAGAAAGTTGATCCAATTGAAAAAGAATGTCCTGATATATTTCAAGCTTGTGCAGTTACCAGAGCTATGGCAAAGAAAGCTCTTGAGAATGATGTTGATGAAGTCAGTATTCCTTTAGCTGACATATGTATAGGTCAGGCTTTTGATGAGGTCACTTTTACTCCTTGTTTGGTTGTTTGGATCAGTCAGAAGTTATTTAACATAGTGATCCTCTTTTAAAAACTCATTCTCTTTATTCTAATCAGGGTGATAAACGACAAACACTTGTCGTCGAACAGGAAAAAGAACCTGATATCTCCTGTTTGTTTCAAAGGGCCATAAGCGAGACTGAAGCCACTGAAGCTCCTGTCTGTTATTTCATTAAAACGAGACAATGGAGACTTTCCGAGGTATCTGCTGGTGATGAGTGGTCGGTGAACTATCAAATAGTAGTTCCAAAACCTTACAGACAGTAAATACTTAATCTGGCCCATGAAACTCCTTTGGCTGGTCATTTAGGGATTAATAAAACTTGTCCCAAGATCTTGACTCACTTCTATTGGCCAAAAATCAAAAGTGATGTTACCAAGTTCTGTAGATTGAGTCATACTTGTCAAATTGTAGGTAAACCCAATCAGAAGATACCTAAGGCTCATCTACAACCTATTCCTGCCTTTGACGAACCATTTAGTAGAATTATGGTAAATTGTGTAGGTCCTTTACCCAAGACCAAGTCAGGTACCCAATACCTGTTGAATATTACGTGTGCGTCAACAAGGTTTCCAGAGGCAATTCCGTTAAGGAATATAAAATCTAAAACAATAGTGAAAGCTTTGATAAAGTTTTTTACTCAGTATGGCCTTCCCAAATCAGTTCAGTGTGATCAAGGTTCAAACTTCATGTCTGGAATTTTCCAGCAAGTTATGTATGAATTAGGCACTCAACAATTCAAATCTTCTGCCTATCATCCTGAGAGCCAAGGGGCATTAGATAGATTCCATCAGACTTTAAAAAATATGATTCGATCATATTGTTTTGATACGAATAAAGATTGGGATGAAGACATTCATTTACTATTGTTTGCTGTTAGAGAATCAGTGCAAGAATCATTAGGCTTCAGTCCCTTTGAACTGGTTTTTGGACACACTGTGTGTGGACCATTGAAGTTATTGAAAGAGAAACTTCTCTCTAATGAAGATACTGAGATCAATCTTCTTGATTATGTTTCCGATTTTAGATACAAGTCAAAGGCTTTGAGGTCGCAAGAGCAAATCTGCACTATGCTCAATCTAAAATGAAATCAAGATATGATAAAAGGTCGAAGGAAAGGAGTTTTCAGCCTGGTGATAGAGTCCTGGCTCTCTTACCAATGCCACAAAATCCTCTTCAGTCCAAATAGTATGGTCCCTACACAGTTGACAGGAAAACTAATGACTTAAATTACATCATAAATACTCCTGGAAGGCGTAAACAACAACAACTCTGCCATATAAACATGCTAAAAGAGTATATTGAAAGAGATAGGCATGTTAAACATGTAATTAATTTAGTTGCACCTGTCCCACTCAGTGAAGGAATATCATCAGATTCTACTTATAATGAAATGATGACTGATATTGAAATGACGAATCATTGTAATTCAGAAATTATGAAAAATCTAGACCAGAAACGTTCACATTTACAAGTGCAAGAAAGAAATGTACTGAAACAGTTATTATTTGAATATGAGCACTTATTTCCAGATATTCCTTCAAGGACAAACCAAATTTTCCGTGACGGTGAAATTGAAAATTCCAAACCTATTAAACAACATCCATATAGGATGAATCTACTCAAACAGGAATACTTAAAAAAAGGAAATTCATTATTTTCTGGAGTATGATTTTATCGAGCCCACTAAAAGTGATTGGAGTTCTCCATGCACACTTGTTCCAAAACAAGATAAAACTTTCCGTATGTGCACTGATTATAGGAAGTCGAACAGTGTGACAAAAACTGATTCATTCCCATTACCAAGATTTGACCATTGGTTTGATAAAATTGGGAATGGTCATTTAGGGATTAATACAACTTCTGAATGGATTTTGGCAGATTCCACTAACGGAAAGAGCAAAGAAAATCTCGGCATTTGTGACTCCAGATGGACTCTACCAATATAAAGTAATGCCTGTCGGGATGAAAGGGTCACCAAGTACATTTCAACGTCTCATGAATATGATCACCTCTCGTCTAGAAAATTGTGATGCCTATATAAATGACGTCATCATCTACAACGACACCTGGATAGAACATCTAGCAACAATTCGTAAATTCTTTGACAGACTCACTGATGCATGTTTGACAGTTAATTTATCTAAAAGTGAGTTCTGCCATGCTAGTGTGACTTTGTTAGGACATATTGTGGGACATGGACAGGTTAAACAATAGCAGACGCTCTTTCTCTTGTATAACAATATATTACATACATGAGTTCTTTTAACTTCATGTGCAAAATGGTTTATGATAAAAAGAAGGTTTTATTATATAAAACTTTCTTTGTACTCTATGGTGTTACGTATATTTGATTTAAATAATTTATTTATTTTTGCCAGATTCAAATTTGACATTTTGGATTAAAAATTCATTCATTGGGAAATGTTTCTAGAAATTTTCACTCTACAAGGAAACAACAAATGTTAACCTCATTTTCTGACCTTGCTTCAGAGTGTAAACAAGCTTCTAAAATGATTGGTTGACTCCAAGGACATTAGAGTTTTATTTTAAAAATGATTGGTTGATTCCAAGGACATCTTTCTAGATCATACTGTATTCGTGACTTTGCGAGCATGGGTTCGTTCTGTGACCTTCTAGAAAATCACTTCATGTTCATGTTTACGAGAGAATCAGTATATAGCTGTGTTTTAGAAGCTAACGGTTCAGTAGTTAGTCTAGGCTTTGGAATGCAAAAATGTGTGTTGTATTGTTTGAGTGTAAATCATTTCAATACGTTTGGGATCAAGAGGAATTTATTGTGTTATTTATCTAGAAATTACTTGTGCTCATTTGAATTATTATTATTAGGACCCTTGCAATTCCACTAGTGGATTATATTGTGAATTCCTGTTGGATTAATTTTTGGACTTGATTCTCTAAAACCGTTAGTTTAAATATTTTCTTTTATGGAAATATTTGTACTCTGACCAATAAATTGTTTGTTAAATTTTTACAAGATTGTTATTTTCACTTCTTTCTATGTTGCTGCTTAATCGAGCATAAGCACGTAACAATATATATATAGATCATACAGTTATATGGCACCAACACAAACAGCATACACGTAATATAGGTGACCTCTAGCCAGGGTCGACAATAAGAACGAGGGAAGAGTCTCCGAGCACAGATAAATAAAACCTCGGACGAACATTCCTATAGAAACGCTAGAGAATAAAGAATTTTAAAAATACCCCCCACTCAAATTTCAAATAATCCCTATGAGAACAAATTAAATGAAATGGAAAAATAAATAAAAATAAAAAACACATTACATATAACACCACTACATGCGGGCCCATCTGTCTGGTGCAATGAAAGAAGACAAAAAAGAAAGAATTCATGAATAAATGGATTATCAAGAGCGTTTGAAATAGATGATTGCAAAAATGATTTTAGCAGACGTGACGTTTTGTGTAAGATGATGACTAAATTTGTTGGACTTTGGTTAGAGGTAGACTCCATTTGGTAAACGTAATTTTGTGTGCACGAGATGCTCATTATGTTAACTTTGTTGCGATTAAAAAGGAAAGAAAGACAAAGTGAAATAAAACTTGTTGCTATTTGTATCATTTATAACCATGCCTTTTATGTATTTTTATATAACATGAGAGATGAAACTGTAAAACCAAAAATAATAGGGCAGCATATTGCTTAACTTTATTTGTGTTCTTTTCAAAACGAAAATATAAATATGGATATCATCATCATCAAAATCTACATAATATATTCACTGTATCGTCCAAGCAGGACATGCAAAAATAAAACGTTAGTATTCCATAATGTCAACATATGTTTGCTGCGTGTATTCTTACAGTTAAATAAGGAAATGCATGAATCAAAAAGCTTACTTTTGAAATATTTCATATTTCTATATCTTTCAATCCTTTTATTCACTATCTGACAAGAATACATTGGCAGGGCAAAATGTCAAATAAAGGTGCGTTTCGTGTTTAACATGTATAAGTATTGTTTCCCTGTAACTTGAGTCGTCGGATACTTGTTTCTGTGAGTTCCCACTGAGAATATAGGAATAGCAAAAGACAGACATGATGTTAAAAAAAACTTTAACATATCGTTTTCATGTAAAACCAGAACAATAAATCAGGCCGCTACAAGACGATCCTATACCCCAACTTTACATGTTTTAACATAGAAGCTTGCCCTTTATTTCAATATCTGAACCAATTAACTATATATGTGTGTGTGTGTGCGTTTGTGTGTGTGTGTGTTAAAGATTGTTTTTTTTTACGTTGAAGTAATGCTACATCTTTACATCGTAAGGAAACATAATAACAAAAACTGTATATGAATACAACAATGGTCTGGATATGAAGACAATCACTGTCTCAGTGAATAGTTATATACGTAGATGAGTTATATTCATAAACATCTACGCCATCCCTCTTAAACCAACAAAGAGTCGCAAAATATCGACATTTACTTCTATTTGTTAGGTTTAGTGTCCAATCTCCCTTACTATCGATTGATATCACTTGTCACCCAAAATCGAGAGGGGTGGGGGTGGGCTTTCCACATAATTAATATGTATTTTGTAAAGCTTTTCCTGTCCCATTTCATATACTTTTTCAGCTGATTGCATCCTGGTATATTTCATTCACCCCGGAAGATGTTTTGTAAAATATACCCGTTGATCAAGTGCATAGAAACTTATATCGACTGTATCCTAAATAATATAAATTAAAAGCATGATCCGATATGCTTGTCATCTTTACACAAAGTTATCTAAAACGATTTCCGGGTTTGTAGAGTCTATCAAAAAGTCGTGTAAACGTGATACGATTTTCATCTTAATGCCGTTAAGCAAATTCATCAATAATAGATACAACATCTGCTCCACAAAAACACAGCCTGTACCGCTCCGGTGGACAATTGTTTAGAGTCATACTCGGATCCGGGACGTCGCGGGTTCGAATCATGGCAGAGTCATACCAAAGATTTATACAATTGGTACTAGCAGATATCTTGCTAGCATTAAAGGTTATTGCCTAGGACTTGTAGGCCTGGTGTCAGGATAATGTGACTGGATGCGACGTGTTTGAGGCATGATGCCTTGTGCTTGACATCACCATAATCTGCAGACATTACAGTGATATAACTGACAAATTGTTAAAGCTACGTTATAAATTCAAATGAGATACATATATCTGACTTTTGTTACAACGCTTGCATCAAAGCATACCCGAAATAAATAAAGAAAATATGTCTACACTAAGAGTTTAGCCTAATGGGCGGTGTATGTATAACAATACCCAGGAATGCCTATTGTCGTGAAATACTGTAACATTAATACAGGCGACAGTCAACGTAAGTTCAACAACTACACACATTCTATTTATAGCTAAGGTGTCAATAAACATTATAATGCTTTAGAACAGGTAGCTCCATTAGTACTGTATTGTTGATTTATTTAATCTTAAAACTCGCTCATGTGTAACATGCCACCATTCTCTGTAGTTCCATACACAGAATCAATCGTGTGTTCATGTCAGATTTTCTTCGTATCAGATATAGCATAGTTTAACAAAGAAAATAATTTCATTTACCAGTGCGTTTTTTTATTTTTTTTAAAAATATATCTCAGTTACTTTGGCCCGCATACTGGGTGTATCAAATTAGGCCAACCACGTGCCATGTGATCCACTTACTTATTAATAGTGTGCCTTGTCCAGTAACTAGTTCAGTGGTTTAGGATCTACATGGTAAAACGTAAGTATTGACGTCTTTAATTTTGTTATACCTATAACTTTTTTTCAGTATAAACTTTCTCCTTACATACACTGATTGAAAGACTGTATAATACTAGTGGACGATATATCTCCTAGTCGACGATATATTTAATTGTTTGTTATGTTCATTTAATTTGGGTGACTCTGAGAATAAAAACAGTTTAATTCCCCATACAAAATATGCGTGTCCTTGTATCTAAAGGAGTGGCCTTGAGCACATCATGTATACATGTATCGAATTCGCTTAATTAGAGTTTTCCGACTTCGCATGTACTTGTTTAGTATGGGATTCTACTCTACAAAAAACACCCGTACTTCAGCGCGTTTCGCGGACAACATTTCAAAATCTCCAACACCCAGTGCGTAACAAAGGTCTTCATTTTTTTTAATTCTCCTGAACGAATTGGAAGATGTATTCCAATTTGTCATCGCATATCCACCTATACTACATGCATTTAGAGGCGTGTCGTCAACTTTGCAGGTTATACGTGCAGCATTATGGAAGCTCGATAATGTTTACTTATTAATTTCATTCCATTTTTAAAGAAACTTCTATAACAAAATACGACCTTAAGGAAATTCAGAGAATTTATTATGTTAATTTGGTATTTATTCTGCCGAATGTAATATTGCTACTTCATAGTCACAGATGGGAATTATACATTATAATATTGTATTGCTCCGAGAATCGAGAAATCCTGATGAATGTTGTTTGTATATAAGGAAAACATGTTCGCACAATCCAAACATGCGAAACAAAAATATATTCTTTATAGCATTTCGCCGCTTTTCGTCACGCATCACTGCCTTCTCACCTCTGTCGGCCGATGTTCGAGTCTCTTATTCGGCCAAGGTGGATATGTGAGAAAGATTGCCAGTAGCGTCTCTCGGGTCCGTGGTTCTTTCTGGGGGTTTTCCCGGGTTCTTCCTCCATCGTTAATTATGGCCACCAATGTGTGCTGAAAAATGGTGTTAAACCTCACCACAACAACAAGAACATAGCTTTTCTCCTGAAGCTCTTCGTAATCTTGTAATTGTATCAGTGCCCGTGATTCATTTTATTTACGATATCATGCTTTGTCGTTGTGTTAGTGGCTATGCCACAGGGTGTGGGACATAAATATAGTGCAAAAATGTAGCTGTAGTTAGTGGTTGTAGTTCTGTTGCAAGCTGCTACCGCTCGTAAGCATCGAACATTCTTTGGGGGAAAAGGGAACCAATTGGGTAAGCCCTTCTTCTCGCCCGCCAGTACATAGCCTCTCGACCATCAAGTCTACTGCAGTGATTCTTCGTGGCAACACATGGTAACTGTACATCATTAGACCTCAGACTAAACCTGAGATCTCCATGAACAACAGTGGGTCCTAGAGGTGTGGCGTGCAAGTCCACGGTGTGTGGACACGCCATGTGTTTTGTTGATTAGGTAGGATTTTAACCACAGTAAGGCTTTATCGTGAATGAAAAATACATACTGCAGAAGGTGAAGTAATATATCATGGTCAATTGTGTCACATGCTACAGACAAATCAAGGAGGGTGAAGACTGTTCTATTCCCGCTATCCAAAGCGTAATAAATGCCATTAACTACGTTTGGAAGAGTAGTTTCAGTAATATGACAAGAGCAATATGCAGACTGTACATCGCTAAAGAGACCGTTTGAATTCAGATGAAATACAGTTTGGATTAAAACAACCTGTTCTAAGATTTTTGTATGAAGGGGGAATTCGAAATTGAGCGTTAGTTATTTGAAATCGTTATGGTCCCGTGTTGGTTTCTTCAGACAACGCTTTACAATGGGAGTTTTGAAAAGTGATGGGAATCCCCGGATGAGAGAGAGGTATTAAGAATATCAGTTAGTGAAAGCAATAATGGGCCTGAGCACTTAAGCAGAAGTGATGCTGGAATTGGATCAAGTTCACATGACTTTGGTGCACTCTTCATCACGATTGTCCGTACGAAATCCACAGACACAGGATCAAATGCTCGTAGTGGTTGTCGCTGAAATTCTGTATCGTAAATGTATGGTGAGGATGAGTGAATTAAAATTGTTTTGTCCAGGGTATATTAAGGTCTATTTGAGAGAAGGTAGCTGGATGATGTGGTGTACAATTTGTTCCTTGACATTATTTTGTTTGTTATCTCAAAGAACTCTTTGCAGCTGAAACTCTGTGATCTTAGTACTGTCATGGGTAAATTTGGTTAAAGGGACTAGGTTTGTTACGTTCTTCTTAGCGGCTTCATATATTTCTTTTTGACTAGTTACTCTGGTGGAAAGACAAAGTCTCTCTGCCTTACGGCGGTCTCTTTTAGTAGTGAAAAGGTGGTCCATAACAATGCTATGTCACGGAGAACACTTTTGAATTGATAATCGGCACTTGGTGGATGCTGCATGTTTTTTCGAGCAATGAACGCAGGCAGTTATCGAGTTGTCCTTCTGTACGAGGTAAGCAAGTTGTTAGGTTGGCTTGGATGTCATGCATTAGTTTGGTTCTATGTATCATACGGAGATTGCTTTTAATTAGCAAATAATGGTGGAGAGTTAGGGACTGATACGTCCAGATGACATATAATGCAGAGGTTGTAAGTTCGTGTGATACAAGGGTGAGACGCAGAAAATTATCATCGGGTCTATAAAGAAACCAATCTAAAATGCGACCTTGTTTATGTATAGGTTGGTTAACTGACTGTTTAAGGTTGCAAACATAAATGGAATGTAGGAGTTTTGACGTGTTCAATTTCTAAGACAGTCAAAATGAAAGTAGAAGATTCCAAGAATAATATGGTTGGCACCTATCGAATTTCCATACTTCATGAGATTCGGATACTGCTCCTAAAAGAGATTCAGTCATCTTGTTTGTTTTTCCTAAGATGAGGGCGGTAGAGCCAGAAAAAATCGACAAACCTTTGTTCCAGTGTGAGTGTTGTTTGGACTAGTTCAAACGATGTGTGGCAGAAATTGAATGTTGTGATGTATTTCAGTCATTTAGCATGGAATTCTTTGTGATGAAAGAAATTCCACCTCCGCGAGAGTGGCGGGGTAACCACTTGATGAAGTAACCGGTGGTGTCAGATCCGCGCACTTGGACTCATCGCCTGATGTTTTTAGCCATGTTTCTGTTAGAAAGAACGCGTCGATATTCTGATCGTTGATACAATTAACTATTTATGTGTGCTATTCCGCTGGTCCTACTGACTGGGCGTTGAATAATAGTAGTACGTAGTGATATCTCTAGTTGACACAATGGTTGACGATTTATTTTAGATTTGCATAATGTTATCTAAATTAACGGCAGAATATTTAAGATGTTTACGTTGAGAAGGCGAAAGGGAGATAACTAGAATTGTTCTTCCTTTTATACATCGGCCAGCTTTGAATGAACGTTTCTTTTCTCGCTTCCGTTTACTTGTAAGTAATGCTGAATATAACCCCATTCCATTTAGTCTTGAGCCCGATGTATTATAAAGAAAACAGGATTGGTCATTTATAGCAGTTAATGGGGATCCATCATATCAGAACCGGGATTTGCAATCACGTGATGACTTTTTCAAGATTAGTGGACGCTGTAATGTTGAAGCAAGACAGCTGAGAAAAGTTCCAATTGCTCTCGTTTTCAAAACAAGGAGATGAAAAACCACACACGAACTCAACAGTAAATGCATGATAAGACACAATTATGTAGACGAAGACAGGCAACAAGCATACAAATCATGAGAAACAGCACAAAAATGGAAGAGGTGCTTAAAGCCGGTTAAGCGAGAGCGGCCATCTTTCCGGATGACAGCGAGGCATTAATAACAACAGTTAGTGAAGGAAATATTAGATCTAAGCTCTCAAGCAGCAGTGATGATGACATTGGGTCAAGTTAACATGCCTTCGGTGTACTCTTCATCACGATTGTACCTACTTTATCCACAGAGACAGATTTAAATTCTGCTAGCGCTTGCCGCCGACATTCTGTATCGCAACTGTATGGTGACGATGATTCACTTGAAATTGTGCTGACAAACTTATCTCACGTGGTTTGTACTTTGTCACGGACGAAATTTGAAAACAGGTCAGGCTGATGGACTAGAGAGAAGGTAGTTGGAAGTGGTGTACAATATTTCCTTGACATTAGCATGTTTTTAATCTTGAAGAGCCCTTTGGAGCTGAAACTCCTTGATCTTAGTACTGTAGTGGGCTGATTATACTCCATGTACTTTGCTTGTGACGCTCTTCCAAGCAGTATCAGATATTTGTTTATGCATAGTGAATCTGCTTAAAAGTAAAAGCCTCTTATCTATGCAGCGGTCTCTTTTAGCAACGCTAAGCTGGTCACTAACACTTTTATACCATGGAGAACACTTTTGAATTGATACCCTGTTCTTGGTTTTCGGGGCGTGTTTTTCAAGCAATGAACGCAGGCAGGTATCGACATGTTCTGCAATAGGAGGCAAGCAAGTTGTTCGGTCTGCTTGGATGTCATGCATTAATTTGGTTCTATTTATCAATTGGAGGTTTCTCTTAGTAGTAAATAAAGCTTAGTGTTGGGGACGGATACCTCAAGATCCTGTATAATGCAGTGGAATTCATATAATGCAGAGTAAGTTCGTGGAATATCAGGGTGGAGTGTAGAATATTTACATTGGGTCAATGACATATCCAGTCTAATATGTGACCATGTTTATGGATGGGTTGGTTTTCACGCTGTGAGAGATTTAGACATGAATGGAGTCTGGGAGTATTGAACTGCATGGGTTTCCAGTACAGTCAATGTGAAAGTTGAAACTTCCAGGAATAATCAGGTTTCCAGCTTTTGAATGTCCATACACCAGGAGTTCCTGAAACTGCCTAAGAAAGAAATATTCTGTCAGCGTGTTGTTTCCACTTACCACACAAGATACCCAAAAACAAAAGGCCAATAACAACAAAAACCACAATCCCACTAAGAATGACAGACGCAACCACTAATAGATGAACAAAAACAACCATTACAATAACCGAAGAAAGAAGAAGAAACACTGGGCAAACAACATAAACAGCAACGAAAGACCAAAAATCAACAACAAAAAACAAAAATAATAACAACAAAAGAAACAGTCAGATGTATTGAAAAATAAGATAAGGTCACAGAAGCAAAATTTAAAAATCAGAAACAGAACAAGAATACTTTAACAGATGAAAATGAAAAAAGAATGGAGAAAAAAAAATAAAGTTAGTGAAGCAATATAAGTTAGGAACCAGAAGAAAAAAGGCCATTTAGAACAACCCAATGTTCTTAGTGATGTTTAGCAATGGCGCATAATGCCGCAGACATGCATACCATGATATCCCAGCCAGTCACATTATCCTGACACCTGGCCAACCAGTCCTAATGGCAATCTCTTAATGCTGCGTGCCAAGCGAGTCTGCATTTAGTACTATTTTGGTATGACCCAGCAGGGGTTTGAACCCACGACATTTTGCATCCGAGGCGGACGATCTACCACTAGGTCACCATAAAAGGCATTCCTATTGTGGTAAGTACTGTACTATTAACACAGGCGATAGACAAACCGAGTTTAATTTGGCAGACATGGTTCAAGTTAAATATATTTATAGCTCGGGTGTTAATGACCTTTAAAATATAAAAGCAGCGGGTGGCTCGAATATTATGGTATTGTTTGGGTTATATAATCTGAAAGCGCTCGGATGAAACATGTCTCCATTCTGTGTAGCTCCAAATATAGAATCGATGCTGTGTTCGTGCCAGATTTTCTTTATATGATATATAGTGTAGTTTAACAAAGAAAATAATTTCGTCACAAGTGCGGTTTGTATTATTCTTTTCTATCTCAGCAACCTTGGCCCACATATTGAGCCTCTCCAATTAGAATACCCACGTGCCATGGGATCGACTTACTTCTTAATAGTGTGCCTTGTCCAGTAACTAGTTCAGGAGTTTGGATCTACACGGTAAGACGTAAGTATTGGCCTGTTTAATTTTGTTATACCTATACCTCTTTTATCTTCTCTTATGAATAATACTACTTTTAGCTGCCGCTTGACTTATGGTGATTCTTCTTTAGTTCTAAGTCTGAGGCTATGATTATTGCTTTTTAATTAAACCAGTTAGTACAGGAGAATAAAAATTTACTTTAGATCTTTTCCAAGTATTTACTTCTTGCTCTGTTCATTTAATTCGGGTGTATCTGAAAACGAATTTTTTTAAAAAAGTTTGTTTCCAAATGGCAAATATGCATGTCCTTGTATGTACAGGTGTGGCAGTAAGTAAATCATGTTTGCATGTATCGAGTTCGCTTAACTAGAGTGTTCCGTCTTCACTTATACTTGTGTAGTATGGGATTCCACTGTACATCATTACACCCCAGATTAAACCTGGGATCTCCAAGAGCAACAGTGGGTCCTAGAGGTGAGGCGTGCAGGTCCACGGTGTGTTGACACGGTTTATGTCTTGTTGAATAAGTAGGACTTTAACCACAGTAAGGCTGTATCGTGACTGACAAACACATACTGCAGAAGGTGAAGTAATATATCATGGTCAGTTGTGTCACAAGCTGCAGACAAGTCAAGGAGGGTGAAGATTACTATTCCCGCTATCCAAAGCGTAATGAATGTAAATATGCAGACTGTACATCGCTAAAGAGACCGTTTGAATTCAGATGAAATACATGTTGGATTAAAACAACTTTTTCTAAGATTTGTAAATGAAGGGGAGTATAGAAACTGGGCGTTAGGTTTTTCAAATCATTATGGTCCCGTGTTGGTTTCTTCAGCCAACGATTTACAATGGCAGTTTTGAAAAATGATGGGAATCCCCGGATGAGAGAGAGAGAGTTATTAATAACATCAGTTAGTGAAAGCAATAATGGGCCTGATCACTTAAGCAGAAGTGATTCTGGAATTGGATCAAGTTCACATGATATTTGTGCAGTCCTCATCACGATTGTCCGTACTAAATCCTTAGACACAGGTTCAATTGCTCGAAATGGTTGTCGCTGAAATTCTGTATCGTAACTATATGGTAACGACGAGGGAATTGAAATTGTGTTGTCCAGGGTATATTTAAGATCTACTTGAGAGAAAGTAGTTGGATGTGGCGTACATTTGTTCCTTGACACTACATTGTTAGTTATCTCGAAGAGCTCTTTGCAGCTAGAACTCTATGATCATAGTACTGTAGTGGGATAATTTGTCTAAAGGGACTGTGTTTGTGACGTTCTTCTTCATATATTTGTTCATGAATAGTTAATCTGGTGTAAAGACAAAGCCCTTCTGTTTTACGGCTATCTCTTTTAACAGTGTAAAGCTAGTCCCTAACAATGCTATGTCACTGACACTTTGAAACTGATAATCTGCACTTGGTGGCTGGGGTATGGTGGCAGGGGCATGTTTTTCAAGCAAATAACGCAAGCAGTTATCGAGTTGTTCTTCTGTAGAAGGTGAGCACGTTGTTAGGTTGGCTTGGATGCCATGCTTTAGTTTGATTCTATGTATCATACGGAGATTGCTTTTATTAGCAAATAAAAGTGGAGGGTTAGGGACTGATACGTCCAGATGGCATATAATACAGAGGTGATTTGATGTAAGTTCGTGGGATACAAGGGTTGAACGCAGAAAATTATCATCGGGTCTATAACAAATCCAGTCTAAAGTGTGACCATGTTTATGCATAGGTTGGTTAACTGACTGTTTAAGGTTGAAAGCAAGAATGGAATCTAGGAATTTTGATGTGATGAATTTATAGGACAGTCAAAATGAAAGTAGAAGTATCCAAGAATAATCCAGTTGTCGCGTACCGAATTACCACACTCCATGGGATTCAGATAATGCACCTAAAAGAGGGATTCAGTCAGCCTGTTTTTTTCAGCTAAGTGGAGGGCGTTAGAGTCAGAAAAAATTAACAAACCTTTGTTCCAGTGTTAGTGCTGTTTGGACTAGTTTAAACGATGTGTGGCAGAAATTGAATGTTGTGTTGCATTTAAGACATTTTATCATGGAATTCTTTGATGACAGTAATTCCACCTCCGCTAGAGTGGCGGGGGAACGACGTGAAGAAGTAACCGGTGGTTGTCAGATCCGCGCAGTTGGGCTCATCGTCTGATGTTTTTTGCCATGTTTCTGTTAGGAAGAACACATCGATATTCTTTCTTATCGTTGATACAATTGTCCGTGTATGTGTGCTATTCCGGCGGTATCTGATTGCGCGTTAAATAATGCAATACGCAGTGGTATCTCTAGTTGACACAATGATTGGCAATTTAATATAGATTTGCACCTTATCTAATCTAAAGGCCAAACTTTTCAGCTGTTTACAAGGAAAAAGGCGAAAGGAAGATAACTGGAATTCTTCGTCCTCTTCTACATCGGCCAGTTATGATGCAACGTTTCTTTTTTCGCTTCCGTTTACATGTAAGTAATGCTGAATGACGCCCCATTTCATTTAGTCTTGCGCACAATGTGCTATAAAGAGCACAGGATTGGTCATTTTAAGCAGTTAACTAGGGTCCATCATAGCAGAAACGGGCTGACTAGCAATCACGCGATAAACGTTTTATTCAAGAACAATGGACGTAGTAACATTGAAGCATGACAGCTGAGAAAAGTTCTAATTGTTCTCGTTTTCAAAAACAAAGAGATGAAAAACCACACACGAACTAAATAGCCAATGCATGATGAGACACAATTATGTAGACGAAGACAGGCAACAAGCACATAATTATATAAATCATGAAAAGCAGCACACAAAAAACGGCAGCGGTGCTTCAAGCCGATTAAACGATAGCAGCCATCTTTCCGGATGAGAGAGAGGAATTAATAACATCAGTTAGTGAAGGCAGTATTGGATCAAAGTTCTCAAGCAACAGTGATGATGACATAGGGTCAAGTTCACATGCCTTTGGTGTACTCTTCATCACGATTGTACGTGCTAATTCCTTAGAGACAGGTTCAAATGCTGCTAGCCTTTGCAGCTGAAACTTTACTTGATCTTAGCACTGTAGTGGGATGATTATACTCCATGTACTGTGTTTGTGACGTTCTTCGTAGCAGTATCATAGATTTGTTTGTGCATAGTTAGTCTGGGCGAGAACTAAAGCCTCTCATCTATGCAGCGGTATCTTTTATCGGAGTTAAGCTGGTTACTAACATTCTTATACCATGGAGAACACTTTTGAATTGATACTCTGTTCTTGATTTCTGGGTCATGTTGTTAAAGCAATGAACGCTGTCAGGTGTCGACTTGTTCTGCTGTAGGAGGTAAGCAAGTTGTTCGGTTTGATTGGATGTCATGCATTTGTTTGGTTCTATTTATCATACGGGGGATTCTCTTAGTAGCAAATAAAGATAGGGGTTGGGGACGGATACCTGAAGACGGCGTATAATGTAGTAGTGATTATATGCACGTTCGTGGGATATCAGGGACAATAATAATGAAAGAACCGAAATCCTAACTGAGACGAATTAAAAAGAAAACAGAGAGCTTAATGGTATCGACATAACAATGTCGATTTCACTCGAAGCAACGGTGAAACAAATTCAGGAGAAACAAAAACAATCGAAGTAGTAAGATCATGAATGGACACAATCCCAGGATACGATATCAAAAATGGCATTGGTATATTAGAAGTGGGAAAGGCAAAACTACACACAATGAAAAACCTTTCATTCGCGCATTCTTATGAAAACTTGGTAGAAAGGCTATATTTTCCACAGAACATGTCAAAAATGGAGAAAACGGGACACACCCACGAGATGCAGAGACAACAATAAAAAACAAAAACAACAATTGTAACAGGGATCCGAGATTACGAATTTCAACAAACAGACAAAACAAGAACAAACAAGTTAAATAAAAAGCGAAAGAAGAACATGATCATAAGCAGGAAACTATCCAAAGTAAAAAAAAATAAGCAACAAGGAGAACAATCTCCAGAAATAGGCAGTCAACAAGGTATCCAGCAATAAAAGGCCAACAACAGCAAAAACCACAAGCACACTAAGAATAACAGACGCAACCACTAATAGATAAACAAAAAAAACAACATTACAATAACCGAAGGAACAAGAAGAAACACTGGGGAAACAACATAAACAGCAACGAAAGGCCAAAAATCAACAACAAAAACAATAATATCAACAACGAAAGAAGCAGTCAGAAGTGTCGTAAAAACAATAAGGCTACAGAAAAAAAATTTAAAAACGTAACAGGAATACTTGAACAGATGGAAATAAAAAAAGAATGAAGAAAAAATATAAAGTAAGTGAAACCACAATAAGTCAGAAACCAGAAGAAAAAAGGCCATTTAGAACATCCCTGTGTTCATAATTAAGCTTAAAACGGGGGCATCATGCTGCAGATATGTAGCATGATATCTCAGCCAGTCACATTATCCTGAGACCAGGCCGAACAGTCCTAACGCCAATCTCTTAATACTGAGCGCCAAGCGAGTCTGCAGTTAATACTATTTTGGTATGACTAAACAGGGGTTTGAACCCACAACATTTTGCATCCAAGGCGGACGCTCAACCAATAGGTCACCGTAGTGGTCTCAATATATAGGCATGTCTATTATGGTTGATATTAACACAGGCGATAATCAAACCAAGTTTCATTTGGCGAAAATGGCTTAAGATAAATTCATGGAGGATATTATGAAACCTTTCTAGTTTCCTCATCTTATTCACATCGATATGCAACAAAGTGTTTGCATTTTCCATAAACGCACTTTTTAGTTTAAATAAATTGAAAATGTTTCCAAAAGTATTGTTTTGTTAACTCAGTTCGCCATCGCCTCTCCATCTAAATTGCTTGAGTAATGTTTTCAGCTTTGCATGGTATACGTCAAGTATTATGGATGCTCAATCGCTCAATAAATTGTTATTTTTTTAGCTCTGGCCCATTTCACAAGAGATCGCGTAGACATTTGTTCAATTAAGGGTAAATCTGAGCATTTCTTTTATTTAGTTGGTATTTGGGAAATATATTAAAAAAATCTAATCTTATACCGCTCCGAAAGACTTGAGAAAGGCTGCTGTTTGTTTATTGTCGTATACGGAAAACATGCTTAGACAAATATGTTTGAATTGAGGTACATTGAGGTACATATTCATGCATATCATTACACGTACATTTGTTGTATTACCGTTTTTATCTATACTACGTCACTCCAGATTGGGTATTTTGTCCACCATGTGTGTGTGTGTGTGTGTGTGTGTGTGTGTGTGTGTGTGTGTGATTGTGTGTGTGTGGTTATTTCAGTATCTTTGGAGTGCTAAAATATCTGTCTCAGAAATCCCTTATCATATTTTGTTTCATATCTGGAACATCATATCATAATTACATTTTCTATCTATCAGTGCTTATCACGTCCCTTGATTCCGTCCCTGGATGGGACGTCATGGGGGCATGGCGTCAAACATAATTTTGACAATATGATTTAGTTGAGGACCTGTGGTTTAAGGATGTTCTTTCCTTACATTTTAAACCCTCATAATCGATTCACCACTTCTTAAGAATATATAATCATCACACGCTTGACTATCTTCATATTACAAAATATAACCTTAGGTGGGACCACACGGTCAATACCACACTGGGGTATACTTGTGTTTCCTGACAGTAGTAATTTTATTGCTTTATCACTTATATCTCTTTAAAATCATCCTAGATTCAATGCATGTAATATCCCCGGTTAAAACCATTGGGTCAAACAAGACATGTTTTATCTCATTTATTTGCCTGAACGTGTTACCTGCTTTCCAATGTAGCAATGCCAGGCACATTCTTTTAGTATCGTTCCAAATTATTCTCTTATCCACAACTTTTCAAACAAGCCACAACATATTTGGAATTAACTACATGACATTCAGAACTCATGCATATCATTCGCACCAATTTGTGTCCCGTGAAGACCCCATGAGGTCAAGAAATACATGTAAAACTATTTCATGGCTAAAGTTTTAATTTTGTTAGTTTTATTCCACTCTTATGTTGGACACCCACAGCTACAACGATCATATTATTTATCATAACGAATGATATTAAAACTTCCAGAGTTTAGAAAACAACAGCAATGGAAGGATACTCAGGTAGATTTTTTTTTACAGAATATGGATTATTATTATTGCAAGCCATGGAAACACAATACCAGGTATGGTTACATGGTTACATCATAACGTAGCACTCACCGAATCAGGATTTGAAGAGTTTTCTACTAAAACTATCATAAGACAAAAGAGTGAAAATTAATAAATGCATGAAATGATCTGATAAATATACTGGATCAATACATACTTGAATATCCAAGTGATGATCCTAAACAACAATTGTTGAGACAATACAGCATCTGAATCAGGTGAAATCTGATGCAGAATTATTTCCAACATCTGTGATAGAAGCAGACATTTATCCGATGCGTATACTCGAAAAAACGTATGATACAAAATGTGATTTCTTGATTATTGTTAGATTAACGAAGTGCAGGTAGAAAATTTAAAATTGCCAAGACTTGATATTGAGATGCATAAAGCTGCCAATGCCATCATCAATGATTATTTGCTTAAGATCATCGAGACATGGAGAAAAAAGGATGATCCATATTCGATTCCTAGACGTACAAATGATCCTCGTAATGATTGTCGCCATTTATCACCATGTGTGGTTATTATTACATTGACAATGTCAATAAATCTAATGTATGCACCGATGGTATTTATCGAGCAGATCTTGATTAAATCTCACAAGTGCAAAATTGATTTATTCTTAATACCATTTCGCCTGGAGTTCCTCCTGGTATTTTGATTACATCAGTTCCTGTTAATTTTTTTAATGTACGATGTCATAATCCGTTGTTGTGTTAATGCCTGTGCCACAAGAGTCTTTCGTGCGTCTAGTGCAGTGTTGTAGTTGTAGTTAGTGCTTGCACCTTCCACGTCAAGCTGCTGCCTCTGCTAAACACGAATATCCTGTGGCGAAAGAAGAAGCCGAGTGAGTAAGGATCTCCCCCTCCGCCAGTATCTAGCCTAAACACCACCGAGATTAGTGCAGTGCTTCCTCGTCACAACACACGTTAACTAGGCTACGACAGGCTCGACTTGGGATCTTGTAGCAATAGTGGGCCCCAAAGGTGTGGAATGAAGACCCACCTGAGTGTGGACACAACCTGGCCTCTCACCAACCACTGCTGATCTGTGTGTTAAATTGAGAGACCGGCTTATCTTATAAGTAAAGTCTGATCCAGCTGACTTAGTTGATGAGATCATAGTCGACCCAACGTTCAGGATGGTGGTCCTGCAAAGTGCTGTGGAGAGCCGAGGGCATTGATGAGGGACATTATAAGTCATGACCATCCACTGCAGACAACGGAGTCTTCAGCCATAGTGATTATTCTTTCCATGGAAACCAGCTTTCCCGGTTCTTCCGCAGATTGTGTTGTGCAGAGCCTAGCTCAGATGGTCTAGCCTCGTTATTTGGATTGTGAAGACCGGAATACAGAAAAAGCGCTTAAATGGTGAATTCAAGCTGGAAAAACGGAAACGTGGGCGTCACAGGAAACGGTACAAAGACAACTTTAAGTGTAACCTGAAATGTTTCGGAATCCAACCCAGTAGCGAGTTGGAAACCTAGGCCAAGGAACAATCTCCTGGACGCACGCTCATCATAAAGGCTGTTGAAGTAGTTGAGAATGACCAACATCAACTATCCACATCCATGAGAGACAAAAGGCACACTACAGCATTCCGGAAAATCGTGTTTACAGATTTCCCATGCCAAATCTGTAGCATCCAGTGTCCATCCAGCTGTAGTCTCAGGAGCCATATGCATAGTCACGGGCGGCACTATTAGCATCATCATCGGACATAATGGACAGCTAAAGAAGAATTTGTGATCAATACAATTTCGACCGACTAATCAAACGGGCGTTTACTGGATATACATGGAGAGGAATGGTCGCTGAGTTTGTATATACAAGACAAGTCCACAAAGAGTCGACCGTGAATAAACCAAAAAATAGTGTAAATGATAAAATAAAAAATTGATGCTTTATTAAATGAAAATCTTTCTTTAAATAATCGATTCGTGAATCGCGAATACTTTCAGTTATCTTTGTATTGTTGATTTATATGGCTTTTATAGCGCTGAATTGGTTATGCCATCTGCGACACGCTAGAATGAAACTGGAAACAAATTACCGGTATCTAATCATTTTGCAGCGGTGGATATTGACGAAGCCTTTTCTTTTTTCAGTTTCTAAATTCATCGAGCAACCTGACCACGCACTTTCTTGTATTGGACAGTCCACCCCTCACCCACCCCGTTATTGTCGCCTTATGTAATGACCAGGAGATTTTTTTGACGATTATCAATTCATCACCAGTAATATGATCAAGACCAAAACCATCTTTGTTCAAGCCTTCAATACGCTAATAAACAAATCCGTGGAAGATATTCTTTCTTCTTTCACAGACCATGTGGTAATCGACATGTATGTCAGAGCAGAGTGGTCTACATAGCCGATAATGTAAAATCACGCCAAGGCGATTTGCCTTATACTTATCAAAACGTGGAAGCCTTCCTAATTATTCGACGTTATCACACAAAGCTTTCCCATGATCCATTCATATCTCTCTCTCTCTCTCTCTCTCTCTCTCTCTCTCTCTCTCTCTCTCTCTCTCTCTCTCTCTCTCTCTCTCTCTCTCTCACACACACACACACACACACAGACACACACAGACATACATATATATATATATATATATATATATATATATATATATATATATATATATATATATATATATATATTATATATATATATATATATATATATATATATATATATATATATATATATATATATATATATATATATATATTCTCCACATTATTAATTTGATATTACTAAGAAAAAATATGCGTACGATTGGTTTCGCTTTTAACATTTTACTTCCTTTTTATCTGTCGAGATGATCTTTAGCATCATTTATTGTGGCCTCGTTTTAATCACAGTAACGTTTCAAAGCTCTGTACTTTTACCACCGTCAACGCAAATCTCAGAATTACCTATATTGCCAATACCAGATTTTAAGCAAGGTTTCGGTCCCAAACTTCCATTCCGCAAGTGTGCTGAATGATAGCTCGTTTTCTCGTAATGGCATCGTTTTCCACGAGGCGTTATTGATCCAATCATCAGCGGTTGGCAACTGTGTTTTGCTTGTGCCATTTTGTTTTAATTCGCAAACTCGTGCCATTATCGGCGGTCCATATTGGATCTGGTAAACCACAGTTGCTACTCAACCTGGTAATGAGTTCGCTCAAATGGAATAAACTGTACTTAATGACACCATCGGCAGATGTCCAACGTTGTTATGATGTTCTTAAGGAATATAATGAAAATGCAAAGGTTTTAGATTTATTATTGGATAACGAAGATGTTACTGACATCGATGAGACACATACAGTTAAATATCTTGATGGAGTTTGCAGTAGTCCTGTGGTCTATGATGATAGTGTGCTTGACAAACAAACATATCCAGCCAGTCTATTCTCACGAGATTGTTTTTGTTGTTGTAGTTGTTTTAGGGTTTAACGCCATTTACCAGCACACGATATGCTATACATGGCAGCCAATATAAATGGTATAGGATGAACCAGGGAACACCCCGGAAAGAACCACCGAACCACGAGAAACTACTGGCAAGCTTTTCGCATACCCACATTGGCCGAATCTGAGACTCGAACCCACGCGGACAGAGGTGAGATGGCAGTGATCCGTAACGGAGAACGCTTTAGACCACTCGGCCACTCGGGGCCCCTTATATAACGAGGTAGGAATAAAAACAGAAATATTTATGTTACACAGTGTTATGCTTACCAAATATAACTGTATTTGGTTGGTTATCTTTAACATCGTTGATACACATATTCTGCATTATATTTTCAGACTTGGTTCCCTGGCGATAGGAACATAAGTCAGAAGAAAACCTTTTTTGCACATGCTACGAGAAAACCCCACATTGTTTCATTCCAATAAATGTACACGTTTCAAGAACCCGATATTGCACTGGTCATGATAAAAACTGTGGTTTGAGCTGCTTGTCGCCACCGCTACAACTTTTTCGTTACCCCAGGACCTCCGGAAGGTTTTGTTTCTAAAATATTTAAAACGGCGATTCACTCCCAATTATTTATGACATTTTTGCCCAAGCACTTTCTGATGTTTATCAAAAATACATTTTTATGAACCCTTTAAAAAAAAGTAATCTCCAACTAAACGGTTCATGGATTCTTAGTTATATCTGAAAGTAAAGCGAAGGAACATCCGTTATGTATGTATGTATGTATGTATGTATGTATGTATGTATGTATGTATACATATATATATATATATATATATATATATATATATATATATATATATATATATATATATATATATATATATATATATATATATATATATATATATATATATATATATATATATATATATATATATATATATAACGAATGTAATAATACATAGGTCGTTGTCGGGGAGGGGGGGGGGCATGTATTATATTGTTTTTTTTGCAACGATATGTGGATTTTTTTCTACGCCTAAGGATAAATCGATTTATCTTATACTGATAAACATATGCATAAATCGTAGGTATAACCTCGTGTTCCACAATAACACAGCGCCTTTGATCTGACGTTTGTGCACCGTTTGCATCAAAACATACCTGAGCTGAAGAAACGTATTTATACCCTAACAGTTTGGCCTAATGTGAATTGGTATATTTAATATACAGGAACGCCTATTGTAATGAAATACTATAACATAAACACATGTGGTAGTCTGACCGAGTTATGTTTGGGATCAATGGCTTAAGGGCAAAATATAGCTAGGGTGTCAATCACATTTACGGTATAAAATAACGGGTAGCTAATTAGTATGGTACTGTTTGGGTTATATAACCTGAAATCAAGCATGCGCAACACGTCTCCATTCAGTTCCAGATATAGAATCAGTCCTGTTTTCATGGGTTACGGGTCAAAACGGACCGGTACCAAAAAGGCCCACGACCAAAACGGGCCAGTGCTTAAAAGGCCCGGTCCAAAAAGGTCCGACCCAATAAGGCCCATTTAGGTATTAATTAATTACTACAGTACTAGTCTAATAAAAGTAACTAATGCGTAAATACCAAATCCTTGTCTGACTGGTGAATGTCTATAAATAATGCGCAGTAGAGAAACATGGTGCAGTATGTCACATTCGTCCGTCAAGTGATCATGACAATAATTGCAACGCTATTACATGTTCTATGTAAAATGAAAAAAGAAGGCAAATAATATTTTTGTTATAAAACATTGTATTAAATCAAATCAATAATATCTTTGTTATAACATATCAAGACTGAATACGAGTTCTTGTCGCCCACGTGTGGGTTCACTTGCCAACTTTGTCATGATAATGCCTTAATTAAGTAATGACGATTTCATTTATGATGGAATAATATTTTCATTTGCGAAGACTATTGACTTTTCCTGTTTCACATGCATTCAATATCATTAATACATGTATATGCGTTTTGTATTTGTGTTGATTATTATATATGCTTTCATTATATATGTGTTATATTCTGTGTTTTGTAAGCACCGTCTTTGCGTTTTGGATGCAATGTAACTCAAGTCACGATTGGAAAATAATAAATAGTTTTTTATCTTAATTTTAAAAAATTAATATACATTTGTGAGATGGGTTATAAGTAGACCAGCTAACATGGTCTCTAAGCCTTTTTTATATTTTGAATTGACGGCCGTCAATATAAAAAAAAGCTTAGAGACTAATTTAGCTGGTCTAGGTTATAAGGAGAAGAAGAAGAAAAGATAAGTGTAATTAGCATAAGCAAAAGAAAGACAAACGCTAACGCCATTTCAGATTTATAAATTTGTTAATAAGACCAATCATTATTGCTAATACATGAATATTAAAATCTAATTTCAAATACTACAAACATATTACTCATAATGTCTGTCAAATTAATTTAACAGAAACATATATTCAATAATTATACAATAACATCAACAAATATTCATCAAACTATACAATCATGCATATATAGATATTCATTTTTCAGCCATATAACTTAACAAAATTGTACAACTGTGGCAGCCGACGTTAATATTTTATTATGATATAGGATGCAATCCTGTGATAACAGGAATATAGTAATGTTGTTAACGGTTATTAAGCTTTTCTAAAGATAAATTTATATTTCCTTTCCATGTTTTTTGGCCAGGATGAACTCACTTTTTCAACGTTCACATAGTTTTCATTACAAAACATGCATTTTATAAATCTAAAATGTTTCTCTTTAAAGCCCTCCAAAAACATCAAAGTCTGAAACGATGATCATGAAAGAAAAAAAACACAGATGTATCACACGAACACGAACATTCTTAAAAATTGGCATGTAAAGTCGTTTCAATGCACAGAATACAAATTCTAACTTTATTTTGCTGCATTATGCTACTACGTGGGAACAACATCAGGAATATAAATTATGTCTGGTTTCCTTGCAAACCTTTAATTCTAAACTATTTTATAGCAATATATCAACGAAAGTAACATTTACTTTTACATTATATATATATATATATATATATATATATATATATATATATATATATATATATATATATATATATATTAAAAATGGGGTCATTGCAACTGTATATCAAAAATAAAATATCCAAATAATAGTTCAACTTATGTTATATCAACTCATCTCTGCATGAACTTTATAGGAAAGTATTTATTTTTAAAAAATGGCATTCTTTAGAATCATTATGTCGTTAATGACGACATCGGAAGTCCAATAGTCACGTGATTACACATAACTCAAGAAGTTGTTCTCAGAATATTTAAATTTGTAGAATTTTATATTCTTTCATTTTATTGCAGCCAGTATACAATTTTACTTTTTTTTAAAAGTTCTCTAGAACTTTGGAAAGTGTGGGTTGTTAGATTTGTGTACTCGCGCCACTAGCAATGCAAATCGCAAGTACCATGCAACATTTCATCAACGACTTACTTTAATCGTGTCTTTCCGCAGAACAAATACATGACAATTCCTGATAAAATAAGTAAGTGTCATACTCATTTTATGCTAGTATCATTCGATCTGACAAGTTTAAGAGGTTGTTGTTTTTTTTTTATGCCATCCGGTTATTGGCAACGATTTGCCACTACCATGTTAGAACCCGATAAATTTATCTCACGATCAGTTTAGTTTAGTGTTGGAACCCTGTATTGTTGCTTGATACAGTGTTTATATTTACACTCTGAGAACATACAGCTCCCCGACAGAGCTCAAAATTTTAGAGGTTTTGATCTCGTGCTGTATGTATTGGTCCCAAAGTGTATTTAAAGATTTTTCAAATCTGTAGCATTGTCTCTCGTTCTAGGTCGTTACACTAGACGGCTAAGCGCAACAGTTATGCATATATCTATCCAATAAACATGATGGAAATGCCACTGAATTTTACAACAGGTAGAGAGAAAGAAAGCTTTCACATATGGCTTACAGCCAGATAGTCTGACTTCGTTTTCCGGCTCAAGCGGCAAGTGCTTCTGTGCGCAATTGCTATCCATGAAGGCATGGATGGATATGAGCTGACCCTGTTGTCTGAATGGCTCACCAAGGACCTGGAAGTTAACATCACACTTTTTAAACAAGGCTATTAATCCAAACCGAAAACATCTGTAGCTCAGCAATAACTGGTACTCGTACAGCAAAAAATAACGAATACAATGTAATGATTTGCCTTAAATGTTCCATCCATGTACCACCGTTTCGCTTCTCGCAAAAATCCTAACTGGTATTCATTTGCCAGCAGGAAGTATCGCTTCCCATCCATTTTGATGTCTGCTACCAAGAATTCGTGAGCGTTGATGAAGTCTTCATTCAGCTGTAAAAATCGATTATTGTTTATCAATATCATTCATGTAACAAGTTACAACTACCAAAAGAAATACAGTTTAAACTATCGAAGTTTAATTACAAACTAGATATGGAAAAAATTGTTCTTCAACAACCCACCCCACGCCCCTAAAAAGTTGATAGCAGACCAAAAAATTAATGAGCAAACATTATAAAAGGTATGAATCAGTTAGTTGAAATTTTATAACAAAGTTATATCTAACTATAGATTTGTCTCAGTTCTACAAAAATCACAAACTTCAAAGTCCAACGTTCTTAGCTCTTCAGGACGTAGTTTCGCTCTGGTTCTATTAGCAACACTTTTCAAAAGCGCTTTCTTTAGGAGAGACCGTATCTGGTCCCGAACTCTTCAAAATAGCGTCCTCGGAAATTTTCAAGGCTGGTATGAATAGTTGCTCTCTAGCAGCAAGTCTCACCTTTGAGAAAGATGTAATGATGTCATGTCAAAAGGAGGTAAACACAAGCGTATAATTAAACACTAAACATATATTTTATTGCATGTGCCATGAAAGCCACTAACATTATGAAAAGCGCTTATAATTCATTCAAAGTGTATTGCCTTTAAGTATCACCACTATGTCAGGATTGAATATTTCATGAATGTTCATTACATCTCAGTTTTGTTGCTATAATTCAAATGTGTGTTGATCTTGTACAAATTGTATAATTAGCTGCTAATGTAACAAGCTATGCCGGCAAAACGTTACCTTGGAGTACACCTGTGCCTTGAGCTAACGGTCAGGGACAGCGGGGTGTGTGTGCTGAGCATAGCTTTGAACAAACAAGTTCCCTTGCTGACGTATTGTCACTGGACATTTCACGTTGCGACTTCTAGAAGTGCAGCGCCACAAAATAGAGTTGACGTTATCTCACTACAAAGACAAAAATGCATGCATATATGTCCTTGAACAGTTTTGTCCAATTAGGAAATGTAATAGAATATACAGATTTGAAAACACACACACACACACACACACACACACACGCACACACACACACGTTTGTAAAACCAAACAAAAGGTAACATGTGATTTTTACCATCAAAATGGGGCCAATTTTACTGTAACAAATTATGGTCTAGAAAGACGTATTTTACAGCGCATTTGATACATACACGTAATCTGTAATTGGTTTGTGGTTGATTTCCAAGAAACACCGTATCACAGTCGTTACCATCAGAACGGGGACACAATTTTTCGGTGTTAGAAACTATACAATCAATTAGGCGACATTCAATATGTATGAAGTTAGATTACAAATAACGATCAATTCAAAATAAATACTGCATTAATCTCACCGCATGCACATAAGTTCACATCCTTATTAACAAACTAAATTGAAATTACCAATTGAAATTTTTATTTTATGTTTGTAGTATATATAAGCATAAACAACATTATTTGTTTTATAATTTTTGCATTCTGACACACCTTTATCCCATATGAATAACAAGACTGGATACCAATAGCCGGGTATGTTTCTGTGAAGATCCCTCTAGGATTGTATACGTTATATCACGGTATTCGACCATCGTCTCAGTCAAAACATTGTGCATTGACCTGAAATAAATAATTTTATGCAAGCAATCAAACCAAATTGATGAGTTTATGTTTTAAAGAAGTATAGCGGTTGCACAATTGTCATATTTGTATATAATTACTTAGGAATCAACATAAAGTTGAGAATAACGTTTATCATACTCTATTCAAATATTGCTAGTATTAATTGTATATACGTACTCTTCTTCAATAAGATTCACTAGATCAATGTTTCTGTCGCTGATATCGGATGAAGTGTCCCTGTCGGGGATGTCGGGAATGTGGACAATCGTGCTTGCTTCATATGGATCCATTTCAATTTCTGTTGATTCGGCCACAGGAATATCATTCGACCAATCGTCAACACTAGGGATCAAAGAAAAAAAAAAAAAAAAAAATAAACATTCCATTTTCTACATTTCTTCGCACCAGAGAATGATATTTTTCTATACAGGTTTTGTTTAGACAGGGTGAAAATTTACACCTTAGAAAACAAGAAAACTTGCACTAGCGTAAGATATGTTGATGGTTGCTGCTAGACGTATCCGTACACTCCCTCCCCTCCCGCTTAAATACCGCCAATAGGCAAATTAGGGCGCCTTTAGATAACAATGTCAGTAGCATTTCTGAATAACCGCCGTGAATTTAATCAACTATATTTTCACATGTTTATCTAAACAACAATAAATAATGAACAAAATAGTGTTACGACATGTCAGCAGCATTTCTGAATAAGCGCCGCAAGTTTTATGAGAAGTGAATACCTCAATTTTTTCTTGGATATATATATATATATATATATATATATATATATATATATATATATATAGATATATATATACATATATATATATATATATATATATATATATATATATATATATATATATATATACATATATATATATATATATATATATATATATATATATATATATATATATATAACATAAATGCGCCATAAACACGATTTCATTGTTATTTACCTTATTATAAATGTTCTGATTAAGTCCTCGTGTCGCCTTATGAAGTTTAACACTTACACTTAACTCCAAGAAAGGCGTGTCTACTTATCTTAGTATTTGTTGCTGCGCGTGCGCATTCCCATGGGAATATATATTTTCTGGACCGATAGGAAGTTAATAGATAATCGCCTGGGGGTAGTTTAGTAAGGAGTGCCTCGGTAATCGTTAAATAAACCTGTTAAAATTGTATAACACGTCAAGCGCTGTTGAGACCGGAAGCATGGGAAAGAGTTGTGTTGTAGAGACTTGTATTTGCGTCATAATTGTGATTATCAAAGTTTGCTGACATATTGAATAAATCTTAGACATAAAACAGGTAAAGGAAGTGTGAAAAGTATATGGTGATCGCTTATACTTTTGTAATATCGGTACTACAATTTGCGTAATCGTCAAAGGTCTGCTGTATGCTATCCATGCTTTATTTTTTCTAGGTGTTGATCATTGCTAACCAGTGCTTCAGTTTTGACAGCTCAGTGGTTTAACAATACATGTAAAAATGTCATTGACCTGAAGTGAATATATATCGGTATTGTAGAAAAGCTTTCTTAATTCTTCTTCTTCCTACTACTACTACTACTACTACTACTACTACTACTACTACTACTACTATTATTATTATTATTATTATTATTATTATTATTATTATTATTATTATTATTAATCGATCTTGTAAACGGTCCTTTTTAACCCGAGCTATTCCGTCCAGGTCCTTTCTGACCCGGGCCGTTTCCGTCCAGGTCCTTTTTGACCCGCTACTGGCCTTTTTGGACCGGGCCTTTTTGACCCGGGCCTTTTTGGTACCAGTCCGTTTTGACCCGTTACCGTTTTCATGCCAGATGTTCCTAATATCAGACACATGAATACTAGGTCACCGCATAATATAATTTCTTGCATAAGAGAAGTGCGCTCTTTTATTATTTTCCGTTCGAGTTACCTGTGCCAGCAGATTGGGTATATCAAATGCGAAAACCTAACCTAACTATTTATTAATAAATTGCCTTGTCCAGTAACCAGTTCAGTACTTGTGGATCCACATTATAAAGCGTAAGTATTGACCTCTTTAATGTTTGTTTAAACTTAATCATTTGTCAAGCATAAAATCTTTGTTTGCATGCCGATTTAAGGTTTGTATAATACTAGTTGACGATATATGTATCTACCTGCTTTTCTCAATGTATTTCCTGACTGGAATTGAAATACGTTGAAAGCAACTGGGCCAGAAGCAGTTTTAGACACAAAACATTTGAGACATGGTCGTAATGGGGCAAAATAATTAGTCGATCTTCTCTTACGACAACTAATATTACTGCTACTACCACTAATGGTGCAGGCGCCATTTTTCTAATATTTGTGTGGTTCTAAGTGTTTAACTATCACCATGAGGCGATGATGGTGATGACGGTGACGATTTTGTTAAAGAAAACAATTATTACATGAGAATAAAACATTGAATTTTAAATGTGTCTTATACGTTTCACTTTCTGGTTTTGTTCATTTAGTTTGGAGTGTATCTGAGAAATAATAATACAAACTTTGTTTCCCTGCCCCCCCCCCCCCGCCAATATAATGTCGTTTTATCGAAAAATGTGTCCATGTACACATCATGCATGTATGTATCGAAATTAGTTTTAGCAAAGT
This sequence comes from Unio delphinus, assembly GCA_029339505.1. Classification (NCBI taxonomy): domain Eukaryota; kingdom Metazoa; phylum Mollusca; class Bivalvia; order Unionida; family Unionidae; genus Unio; species Unio delphinus. The sequence goes on from JAQISU010000025.1 coordinate 4,651,340, forward strand.
GTTCCTTCTTCACGTGTACCTGTGTAGCATACGATTCGAATCTATACAAAAGATTACAGTTGTCATTACTTAAAAAATTCATTGTTGTTCAACACGTGTTTCTAACATTCATAATCGATTTTTGTTTTTAAATAAAAGTCATGGTATGCTCTACTTATTTCAATTAGCACACATGCCCTTGGGTGGAACCACACTGTCAACAGCATCGGGGCTATACTTTTTGGAAATTTGTTATTGCATTTTTTATATCACTTTATTTTCTTTAAACGCATCCTAGATTCACTTCATATCATTCGCTGCTGACTGTAAATCGTATGGCCCTGGGCAAATCCATTGGGTCAAACAAGACATGTTTTATATCACTTATATGCCATAACTCATTATCTACTTTCCAATGTATCGGCACGTATTTTCTTTCTATAATACTCTTCATGCTCTCTTTCCGCTAATGGCCGGTGACACGAGGTCATGAGACATACTGTAGAGATATGTCTGTCGGTTAAACTGTTTGGTTGTAGTTTGTTCCAATTACACTTCCCCCAACTTCTCAAACAATACACGTAATGTTTTGAAATGTAACATCATGACACGTAGATCCTATAGATATCAATGTTTCAGCCTCATGGGTTGTGTCCCTTGTTCAACCCGAGATGTTAAGCAGCAATACTTGATGAACTAATTTTTGGTTAAAGTTTTATTTTTGTCCCTTATATGTCAATATCGTGCACGGTTAACATGGTATTGGGAATTTAACACCGCGAAAAAAAAAGATCCCAATTCCTGGCCCAGGAACCGCCTTGGAACCCGCACTTTCAGGAAATCAACTCCGCAATGCAGTTGTTTAGCTTCAGTCACCGCTAATCGCTGGGGCTTCCTTGGGCCCCGTACGCTGTCTTGCGCACTGCATATCCTAGAGCCGGGCCTGCCTCCTTCCATTACCACCCTAATTATAGGTTACGTCCCGGCCAGAGTGGGAACATGTAATTTAAAATGCAAGATACATTTCAAGTTTTTCCCATCTCCAATGTTTATATAAAGTTTAGTCCCATTCACTACAGTGTTTAAACATGAACGCTCAATAAATTCCCGCTTTCTTAGTGCACTGATATTGTCCTCTAGGTAATGTCTACTGGTGAAGCTTAAGGTCAAGAAAAATGGGACATTTTGGGTTAAAAATATTTTTTCATAGCATTTCGTTAGTACCTAGCTTAATTATTATCGTATTTGAATTACATATCGCCCCATACTTCCATTTCTCCCGATAGCTCGGTTATTTAACGGTTGTCTCTAACTGGGGCTACGGAGTCCAGAAGTAATATTCATGTTTCAATTATCACTGATAATTGTTTAAAAATTTGTGCCAACAAGAATTTGACAGATTTGATGTATGTTTTAAATATAACATATTGATTCTCATTCTGGTCATGTTGTGACATTCCTGTTCTTGGTTTAGGATAATGGAATGAGTCATTTGGTCAAGGCGGTATTATACTATGTCAGTTATTTTGTCATTTGTTCATAAGGTACGTTTCAAAAATTCTTTGTCCAAATATGGTACAGACAGTTTGAAATGTATGACGACATTAGTTAGTTTATTGGCTAATGTAGAATTTTTGCCATTGAAAGATTCCTCTCTTTGGCGTATTGCGTGTGGTTATCCCTTTGGAAATATACATAGCTCGTCTCACGCGTATTTCACAATATAATCCTCATTTTGCTTGCATTGTTTGTTATTCTTTCTTTTTATTCAGGACATGAGTACCGTTGTAAATAATCTGGATTCTGCGACGTGTGTGTCGACAAAATTATCACCAAAGCTTGTACTTGAAGCAGAAGATATACACATATCTATCAATGACGTTTCCATTATTAGTGACGTCAGCGTTGTGGCTCACAGTGGAGAATTGTTCGCCATCATGGGGCCTTCAGGTTAGGATGAATGATTTAATTATCTGTGAATTTTTCTTCTTTTCTCATAATAATGTTTGTAATTCTTTTATACAAGAATATTGGAGATTCTCTTCTTCCGACATAGAGCAGACTGGTGTTTTATTCAACAACAAAAAAAAGATGATACCATTTTCATGTGCACACATATTATCTACCAGCTGATAATATGAGTGTTGCATGACTACTTGATTACATATGCAGCCAAGAGGTGTGCAGCAATTCAATCGCAACTGTTGTCGGTCTCATTTTTTTAAGAAAAAGATGCAAATTGTAATATATATCGACGAATACGCCACTGTGGGTCACGAACCATACTGAACTTACAATGCAGTACTACAATGTTTACACATTATACAATGTAGGATTACAACGTTGAACTGTTTCATTCTCTCAATCAAAATACGAACATGCATCTAGATGGTATGTATGTATGTATGTATGTATGTATGTATGTATGTATGTATGTATGTATGTATGTATGTATGTATGTGTGTGTGTGTGTATGTGTGTGTGTGTGTGTGTGTGTGTGTGTGTGTGTGTGTGTATGTATGTATGTATGTATGTATGTATGTATGTATGTATGTATGTATGGGTCGGTATCTCGGTGTGTATATGTGTGACTTTTATCATAAATTAAAAAATATCTTTGGTTTAATTTATTATTTTTTTATATAGAAATCTACGGTGAAAACTGTCTGATGTTTTCTAAAATACGTTTTAATGACTTATAGTTGTAGCAATTAATCCTCTTGGGGCATGCTTCAGAACAAACACCTATAATTTGAAAAGAATAACACTGTTTCCATTTGAAGGGTCTGGGAAGACAACTTTGCTGTGCACCATCGCCGGCAGAAGAAGTCCTCAGTCGGGTTTCATTAAATTAAACGGCAATTTTATGGACAACAAATTGCGTAAAAGACTTGGATTTGTTCTACAAGAGGATATATTTTTCGCCAGCCTTACTTTGAAGGAAACACTCTATGTGAGTTTTGCCACTAAGAATTGTGTGCCCTTTTAATTTGGGTATATCAGTGATCTTTGAGTGCATCTGTATGATTCTCTTTGTCTTTCCATATCGACACTTTTTTCTACACAGGGACTGAACTAGAAGATTTGAATACATACATACATACATACATACATACATACATACATACATACATACATACATACATACATACATACATACATACGGGGCGCCGTTACGGATCACTGCCATCTTACCTCTGTCTACGTGGGTTCGAGTCTCAGATTCGGCCAATGTGGGTATGTGAGAGTAGGTATGTGAAAAAGCTTGCCTATAGCTTATTGTGGTTCGGTGGTTCTTTCCGGCGCTGTCATCGGTTCTTCCTCCACCATTTATACTGGCCGTCATGTATATCGTATGCTGAAAACTGGTGTTAAACCCTACAACATACATGAATGCATGCATGCATGCATGTATGCATGCATGCATCCATCCATCCATACACACACACACACACACACACACACACACACACACATACATACATACATACATACATACATACATACATACATACATACATACATACGCTTCGTTTTCTTTAGGCTTTCAAGCATGCATCTCACGCTCAAGCTTAAAGTCCAAATAACCTGATCTTCTTTGACTTTGATCAGAAGGAAATGGCAGAACTTGGAGGACTTTATTTACACTTTTTTACGTTAACATCATGCTAGTTTATGATTCCTCCAACTTCCAAGTATCATGAGATCACGCTTATACGCTTTAGTTTATTTGCTTGCTGTTATACTCTTTAAATTGAGTTCAAAACGTGTTGAAACCTTTCCTTCCGAGTTGCGAAAACCTTTCTCATATCTGTTTTAGTAGCGTGTGATAAGGCCAATGCTACGTTACGGTTTGATAGATTGCAAAACATTTGATTACTTTTGATCTGCTAAAAAGATAGCGTCCAAATACTTGCCAAACTTGTAACAAAATAATAATAATAATAATAATAATAATAATAATAATAATAATAATGATGATGATGATGATGATGATGATGATGATGATGATGATGATGATGATGATTTCATCGTACTGTTTCTTAATTCCAAGGTAAATGAGCTCCTGAAATCGAAAACGAAACCGCTGCATTTCGTTTCCAATAATGATGTGATGATACAGTGTCAAAGGCTTACGAGACGCACCGTGATGGAGCTGTGCCGATAACAATATGATAAAGTCATTTAAGAGATTCAATACGGGGGGCACTTGAGGGATACTAATTTATAAAAATAATATGAATGAAAATAAGACTGAGCTCTTTGAAATGAGAAAGGGTCGTAAACGGTATCAGCAATTCCGACCTTTTTGGTGGAGGCGAGGGGCCGAGAAAGTGCAGAGATTAACAGATCGAATCGGTGGCCTGGTGGTTAGAGCATCCGTCTTGGATGCGGGAAGTTGCGGTTTCGATCCCAGACCGAGTGATACCAAAAACTTATAAAAATTATATTAACAGCTGCCTCGCTAGGCGCTCAGCATTAAGAGGTCACTGTTAGGACTGGTGGACATGGTGTCAGGATAATGTGACTTGGTGGGACACGATGCCCTAGTGCTAGACATTGCTATAAACTGCCAGACTGCCGACATCATTGCCACATGACTGAAACATTTTTAAAGCTACGTAAAAAATGCTATCACACACACAGACTTGCACACACACACACACACACACACACACACACACACACACACACACACACACACACACACACACACACACACACACACACACATTAGCATTTATGTATATATTTCTCTCCAACTTGAAGGTTGGATACATTATAATACCCTAAATATTTTCGTCCGTCGTTCCCTTTTCAAATCGCAGTCATGTTTCGGTGTAAATTTACAAAACGTTATAGTTTGGCTGCCTCTGTCGTACTCACCTTGGCTCCTACTTATGAGATAGTCAATAGTAAACGTAGAAACCTTTCAATGAGTGTGACATTTTCTAATATTGGTTTTCTTTTTCCAAACCCAGACCATCCTCTATCCGCAGAAATACACATCACATGTTTGACGAATTTTGTCTTTTGAACCAGAGGTCTTTGTCTTCTGTATGATTCGTTTTCGGTGGAAGAGAGATGGTTGGATGTTTTGAATTTGTAGTTAAATGCGTGCGAAGTAGCAAAAGAGAACTAATTACGTTGCAAAAATGTTGATTTTATTATTATTATTATTATTATTATTATTATTATTATTATTATTATTATTATTGTAGTTTACATCAATGATTCGTTTGCCTGAATCCATACCAAGAGCAGAAAAACTTCAACAAATCGACGATCTTGCAGAAGTTCTGGATGTTAAGAAATGTTTGGATACACGTAAGCTCAGAAGACTTTATGAACGTTTAATGTTTCCCGAAACGATAACCCTTCAACTGTCCAAAGAAAGGAAGTAAATTATTCTCTGATTCAAGTTCAAAATTGACGTTTCGAGAAAAGGTGATCGTTCCCGCTAATGTAAAAATGTGTCAGAAATCCAGAAAAAAAGTTTACGTAAGTGCGTATGTATATAAGTATGTATGTATGTATGTATGTATGTATGTATGTATGTATGTATGTATGTATGTATGTATGTATGTATGTATGTATGTATGTATGTATGTATGTATGTATGTATGTATGTATGTAGGTAAGTATGTATGTATGTATGTATGTATGTATGTATGTATGTATGTATGTATGTATGTATGTATGTATGTATGTATGTATGTATGTATGTATGTATGTATGTATGTATGTATGTATGTATACGCTTCATTTATTGCAAAAATCAATAAATATCGGAAGGCGCTGAGTTCTTCATTCCGAGTCACAGTGTTTTTTTCCTTGCAAGAATTTTTTTTTTCTCCGTATAATTGCCCCTTTTATTATCCTTAAATCCTGCGCTGATTCATTTGACGGATTCGATTTAGGAATGGGAGACATGTTCAGCCCAGGTCTGTCTGGAGGCGAGAAAAAAAGAGCCAGTATCATATGTGAGCTTCTAACCAATCCGGACATACTTCTTCTCGACGTAAGTATACAAGATGGATCTTTAATTAGTGAAGCTTTAAATTAATATATTTAACTGAGACTCCGATATGCCACCTTAAGGGGACGGGACAGGTTAGAGTTCACTCACCTTAAGGGGCCGGGACAGGTTAGAGTTCACTCACCTTAAGGGGCCGGGACAGGTTAGAGTTCACTCACCTTAAGGGGCCGGGACAGGTTAGAGTTCACTCACCTTAAGGGGCCGGGGCAGGTTAGAGTTCACTCACCTTAAGGGGCCGGGACAGGTTAGAGTGTTCACTGCAGGAGGTACCAGTGATCTCAAGCAAATAGCAGATAAACCGATATTCCGGCGCATGTGCACAATGATATGAAACCGAGTTGCTATAGGGCAATTATTGTTTAAGCAAACACAGAAAAATATTATACTTAGAAAAAGGACTCAATATTTTAAACAATTAACTTTTACCAAGCAGAGGTATGGCATATATATTGGCGTCGTTTCTAGCGGAAATTTCGTATCATTACCATATATAATTTAAATGTGTTCCAAGGTTTTAAGCATATTAATAAGTCTCGGACATTCGATTGCAGAGCACACTCCTGCCTAAGTTTTTGTTTAATCAGTGCCATTTTTCAAAGAGAAGATGCTAGGTTGATTGACATAATAAAATGCTAGGTTGATTGACATAATAAAATGCTAGGTTGATTGACATAATAAAATGCTAGGTTGATTGACAAAATAAAATGCTAGGTTGATTGACATAATAAAATGCTAGGTTGATTGACATAATAAAATGCTAGGTTGATTGACATAATAAAATGCTAGGTTGATTGACATAATAAAATGCTAGGCTGATTGACATAAAAAAATGCTAGGTTGATTGACAAAATAAAATGCTAGGTTGATTGACATAATAAAATGCTAGGTTGATTGACATAATAAAATGCTAGGTTGATTGACAAAATAAAATGCTAGGTTGATTGACATAATAAAATGCTAGGTTGATTGACATAATAAAATGCTAGGTTGATTGACATAATAAAATGCTAGGTTGATTGACATAATGAAATGCTAGGTTGATTGACATAATAAAATGCTAGGTTGATTGACATAATAAAATGCTAGGTTGATTGACATAATAAAATGCTAGGTTGATTGACATAATATAATGCTAGGTTCATTGACATAATAAAATGCTAGGTTGATTGACATAATAAAATTCTAGGTTGATTGACATAATAAAATGCTAGGTTGATTGACATAATAAAAAATGCTAGGTTGATTGACATAATAAAATGCTAGGTTGATTGATATAATAAATAATGCTAGGCTTATTGACATAATAAAAAATGCTAGGTTGATTGACATAATAAATTGCTAGGTTGAATGACAGAATAAAATGCTAGGTTGATTGACCTAATAAAATGCTAGGTTGATTGACATAATAAAATGCTAGGTTGATTGACCTAATAAAATGCTAGGTTGATTGACATAATAAAATGCTAGGTTGATTGACATAATAAAATGCTAGGTTGATTGACATAACAAAATGCTAGGTTGATTGACATAATAAAATGCTAGGTTGATTGACATAATAAAAAATGCTAGGTTGATTGACATAATAAAAAATGCTAGGTTGATTGACATAATAAATTGCTAGGTTGATTGACATAATAAAATGCTAGGTTGATTGACATAATATAACGCTAGGTTGATTGACATAATAAAATGCTAGGTTGATTGACATAATAAAATGCTAGGTTGATTGACATAATAAAATGCTAGATTGATTGACATAATAAAATGCTAGGTTGATTGACATAATAAAATGCTAGGTTGATTGACATAATAAAATGCTAGGTTGATTGACATAATAAAATGCTAGGTTGATTGACATAATAAAATGCTAGGTTGATTGACCTAATAAAATGCTAGGTTGATTGACATAATAAAATGCTAGGTTGATTGACATAATAAAATGCTAGGTTGATTGACATAATAAAATGCTAGGTTGATTGACATAATAAAATGCTAGGTTGATTGACATAATAAAATGCTAGGTTGATTGACATAATAAAATGCTAGATTGATTGACATAATAAAATGCTAGGTTGATTGACATAATGAAATGCTAGGTTCATTGACATAATAAAATGCTAGGTTGATTGACATAATAAAATGCTAGGTTGATTGACATAATAAAATGCTAGGTTGATTGACATAATAAAATGCTAGGTTGATTGACATAATAAAATGCTAGGTTGATTGACATAATAATATGCTAGGTTGATTGACATAATAAAATGCTAGGTTGATTGACATAATAAAATGCTAGGTTGATTGACAAAATAAAATGCTAGGTTGATTGACATAATAAAATGCATTTATTATTCCAGCGACGAAATGAAAACTTTTTATGTGTACATGTGAGAGGGAAATTTGATTCAATTGAGCTATATGTAACCCGCTTTCAATGAGCTCAAGAATTGCGATGCTGTGATTACCGTCGAAACGAAATTGATACATTGAATCACATACTAAAGGTACCCCATACGTATCCCAACGTTTAAATCGAAACACATAAAGGTCAATGACCATTATTTGTATTTATTATTAACTACTTAATACGCGCGGAAAATTAGTATTGTTAAATATGGCATATTTGTATTAGACCGAGTAACCGTAGGGGAAACAGACTCGGTATATATTCATATATATGAATAAGAGACAGACAGACAGACATACAGACAGACAGACAGAGACAAAGTAATGTATATGTATGTCTGAACGAAAGTCTAGGAGTGTATCTGAAGAAAGCAAAAACGTGCATTCACACATATACAATACTCAAACGTTTGTGTACGCTCAAAATATTACTTTTCATGGAGCAAAGGAACCGACATCAGGCCTCGATTCTAGTACTGCACTGGTCCTGATGCAGCAGCTGAGGAAATTCGCGGACGAAAAGAACAAGATTATCATCTTCAGCATCCATCAACCATCAAGTCAGATGTACCACATGTTTGACAAGCTTCTTCTTCTGGCTCAAGGAAAGGTGAGTAAAACGTTTTACCAGAAAATGAATTGACTTTTCTATCTCACAATCATATTACAATATAGTATATTTTGTGTTTAACAAGGTAAGAAATGTAGTGGGTATTTGTGAGGATCTGCAGAGAGTAATGCTGGTTTTCTATGAGTGTTGCACTCTAAGTCAAGACTGTTATCTAAATTCTAACACACTCAAGAGTAGCAAGAAATAAACTCGTATGAAACGTCTTGAAGTCAGAACGGTGTCCATGTTTCGAACAGTACACTGGGTTTCCCACTGTCGTAATTTTAAACTATTCCCCCAAAAATCGTTCGCACCTCTCTCAACAATCAATGCTATTGGAAGATAAAATCTTCTACTTTCTTGCAAAAAATCCAACCGTCTCTTTAACATCATTTTACAAAGAATTATCAAATTTCCAAAGCAAACAGAAACTATAGAAATATTAAGCATCAATTAGCTGTCATTAAATATGTTTAGCATGTTCGTTTTGCTAAAATTGACTTGATAGAAAAACTGAACTAATAATTCAAAACGAAGCAGACAAAGTAAGCAAACGGGTCGTACAGGCTGTGGCATTGTTTGCAACGTCACCTTGGAAGTCTTTTCGAACAAGATGATGTTGGACAAGTCGTAAACGTTCAACATTAGCAGGTGCTTTACAAAATACATTTTCCTGTCAGTTTCGTTTTGCTTGCAGGTGGCGTTTGTCGGTCACAGATCAGATGCATTGATGCACCTGCAGCAAGTGGGCTTCGAGTGTGAAATCCATTACAATCCTGCGGACTTCATTAGTAAGTACGTCTTTGTAAATATCTATTAATTCAAACAGAAAAGGAAGAAAACAATGAAAGTTAAGTCTCTGCCTGTTATAAAGTGTACGATCCTAAAAGCCAAGCTACTTCTATTAAAGTCTGTGTGTGTGTGTGTGTGTGTGTGTGTGTTGCAGGGGTGGGATGCGCATAAATTGTCTAGGTTCATTCTGGATTTTTATTTTCTCTGACCATATGTGCTCCTTATAAAAATATGATTGGTCGGTTTGCCTGTGTTACTACCTGGCGCATGGGCTGACAGCTGAGGCTTGACGGCTGTTTGTATCTAGCAAAACCATGCACCATTAAATCAATCTAGTTGTAACGATTTTCACACCTAGCCAAATTTGGAGAGATCGAAAGCTGTATATGCTTCATTAATCACATTTTATATAGTACCAAAACACCTATTAATCACATCTTTATATAGTACCAAACCACCTATTAATCACATCTTTATATAGTACCAAACCACCTATTAATCACATCTTTATATAGTACCAAACCACCTATTAATCACATCTTTATATAGTACCAAACCACCTATTAATCACATCTTTATATAGTACCAAACCACCTATTCTTAACAACTCTACACGCTGGTTGTACACTTTGCAATTTGACTTTACATGTACTGGCAAGGTTTGTGTGCCTCTTCGCAATTGTGTCACTTTTATCTTATGCCTACAGATGACCTGTAAAATACCGGTCGATGTATAGCTACTGTCAAAGACGTAGCAGCAGTAATGGTATCAATGCTTTAAGCTACTGTCATAGCAACGAATAATGTAACTAATACTTATACTAACGCGACGTTCTCTAGTTCTTCTGTTTCCTCGGGTTAACAATACATACATATATGCACTTTTGCTGAAAGTAGTAGTAGTAGTAGTAGTAGTAGTAGTAATAGTAGTAGTAATAGTAGTAGTAGTTGTAGTATCCTGCTTTCCTCGGAAATAAGGGGAGCATTATTTTATCCAGCCTGTTTGTGCGTGCGTTTGTTTCAGTATAGAGACTCCACTTTTTGGCATTGATTCGATTTAGTTTGTAGGTGTGCAAAAGGCAGCTTGACTATTGATAGAGCCATGTTGTTGTACGCATGTATTTTATATTAGGAAAACTTACAAGTTCTTTGATCAGCATGTCTGTTAATTCCTATTCCTAACCACACACCTCAGTGTCTAGGTGTCAGAACGATACCCTGGGTCATGTGCTAGACTAATGAAATTGCGTTCCCTGATTCATGGCTTATAAACTGTTGAGATTCCTTCCTTACAAAACATATTTGCTCTAACTGAGCAGGGAAAGAGAAAAGAGTATATGCAGCTAGTATTGGCCCCACTCCACCCCAACTGTCAATGTGTAACATGATAATCGGGTGGGAGTTTCGGATTCACAATAGGATACTTTTGACGATGATACAAATACAAAGTTTAATAATGAATGACTTCAAGGAGCAATCAAATTATGAATACGTGCGTGTATATTTAATCCATGTATAGGATTTTTACATAATAACCCACGCATGTAATGAAGGAAAATACAAACAAAAGACAAACACAAAGGCGTGAATGATTCACAGTCACCAAACAATGGGAAGATGGATATAGTTTACTAAAGTAGCAAAAAATGTAGAATTTTACTTATTGAAAAAAATGAAATTACTCATAGTTAAATTTTGCAAATGAAAAAGTACAGTCCTGATAGATACAATAGATTTTACGACCCACACAATTTAGCCCACGGCTACAAGATTACATGCAAGGAAATACACTCCGGTGTCAGAACACTTTATTTCAGTTCCACGGCTGCTAAAGTATTGCTTTACAGCTGCTATGAATAATTCATGTGTTTGTGTGTTTGGCTTTACAGCCATCACCACATTGACGTCGATTTATCCGTTACTTGTAACGCTCGGGTCCCCCTATCTACTCTGGACAACACCGCGGACACTCCAAATACTGGACAGTTGAAATCATGTATAATAGCGTGTACTATATATATATATATATATATATATATATATATATATATATATGTATATGTATGTATGTATGTATGTATGTATGTATGTATGTATGTATGTATTTATGTATATGACACGGGCATAAAAAAGTAATAACATTATACACGGTAAGTTATATAGATTATGTTACTGGCACAATAATTACAAACAGTTTCAGAAATAAACCTAACCTTACTGGATAAGAATCCTACTGTACTAAATATTTCTTAAAAAATGTAGATATATATTACTATTATACATCCTTCTCTAAGTCGTAAATAGAATATAAGTGAGTGCATTATTATGTGTAAACCAAATCTACAAAACACGCACATATTTGACGTGGTAGTACAATATTGATATCGTATATACGAGAAATGATTTAAGCTTGCATACATCTACAGCTGGAGTTGTGCGATTACTTATAGTAGACCACCGACTGTCAAGACGTTCCGTAATGTCAAAAGCTGTAAATGCGGTGAAGTATTTATGCACATCTATTGTCTGTGCAATGAAGCATTCTGTTCATCTCATCAAAAGCACTTCGAACCAGCGGCATAGGATGGCCGAAATACGACACAAGATATACATGATTAACCCTCGGGTATCGTTGAACCCTAAAAACGAAACTCTAGTACACGAATTTCATACATATACAAAATGGTCTATACTATTCTGTGACCCAGTGAATCCGTATCCCCAATGACTTAGTACCACTTCATACTGGGGAAACTAATAATATACCGGCTTATAACCTTTATGTACCTTTTATATACTCATTTTTGTCTCCGTTAACTCTACTTTGTCCGAATCGTGCAATAGCTTAAGATATTGCACACCTTCATATTGCACTCACGTGTACGACACGTGTGCCCAATAGTTCTATAGTTTGTTTATGAACTACTTTGTAAAGAAATCACACACACTCATGTAGTAGATGCTTTACGTTTTTGCTAATTAAATTTGTTTCTGAATGAACTAAAGCATATGTTTCGTGGATTAGGACATACCAGATGCTATGCAATATTTTGCGTTACCGTTTTTTGATACAATGTTTCGGACTTAGGATAGTGATAGACGCCAGACAAAACATAACATGTCTGGCTTCCTTACAAAAAGCATATACGTTGTATGGCAAAAACATGTCTTCTTTAGCTGGTAATAAGAATGGTAAAAGAAAAAAAAATTAAATTCCGTATTCCTCAAAGTATACTTTTTTAGTTATTCATATTTAAATTACATGAGCTATGTCATGGGATCTAAAGCTTGATTACACATTACACATTGATCAACTCCATGTACTTCAAGATGTTCAAAACACAGCTGCTCAGATCATCATTAGAGTACCACGATCAGAGATCACCTCCCCGCTGCTCTGTACCCTACACTGGCTATCCATTCAATCCAGAATCAAACACAAAATTAGTTCTCTGTGATACATTTCAGTGACAGATTCCAGTCCAACATACCTATCTGGCCTCACCTATGTGTATACCCAGCAAGATACTTACGCTCCTCTTCTGACAATCGGATACTCATTTTTCCTACTATGAAAACAAAGTCATATGAACAACGTTCTTTTGCATATCAGGGGGCAGTAACGTGGAACGAATTGCCCAACGAAATAAGACACAATGACACAGTCATCCCTTTAAAGAGTGCTCTTAAAACTCATCTTTTTCGACTGCAATAGCAAACTTAAGGAAAGACCTAATAATGTTTCATACCTTACATATGTTCAGCATGTTTTTATGTTTTCTAATTTAATGACGTTATTTTTTTCTGTAGTCATATCATGATGTTGTAAAGCGCTTAGAGCTACTAAAGATTAGGCGCTATATAATGTACCCATTCTTTTTATTATTTTTGTTTTTTTTAAATTGTATTTTATTTTCGATTACTTTCCAAGTGCAATAACAACCTCCTGTCTTCCACTCAAATTGAAATGAACATTATGTTCCATAGCGTCTTTGTGATCATTATAGTTTGAAAGATTCCAAAGATTCAGTAATAGAACAGAAACACACATGCAGATGAGTCAAGACCCAGTTTCCTCGCTGCACCAATCCAGTGAATCTTCACGTAGAATGTACAGAATAAATCAAGGCCATAACCACGAAATAAATTTAGTAGAATCAACAAAAACAAAACCCAAATCTATTCGTTCTAGATCAAATTGAAAAGATGTTGCAATGCGCATTCATTCACAATGTGACTCTAAATTTAAATTCTAACCAGTCCAAAAGGACAATTTCCAGCGCGCAACTAAGTTCCAATTTATCTGGGCGGAGTTATGTGGACGTTAATAGTGTTGTTGTTATGTACTGATGGATCAGCGCTTGTATGTTTTTAGAATACAGCACAAATTCAGTTACTTTGTTCCTTTTAGTGTATTTTTATTTTTATAATTAAACCTTAGGTTAAATAAAAAAATTAGCATGTCATAAAGAGTTTACTGCATTCATATGGGAAAATGTGAACTGGTATTGTCGGATGGATATACTGCACGCCCTAGGTTGTGTAGTACATCTATCTGAAAATCTCGTTCACATGTTCCATATAAATGTGGTAACCTCTTACTAGTCAGAAAAGAAGAATTCAAATCTGCAACCGAAATTTTCTCAATGTGTCTATTTTTAAGCACTTAAGGTTTTTCTCTTGGGACACAGATTTTGGAGATATTATTATTATTATTGCTATTATTATTATTATTATTATTATTATTATTATTATTATTATTATTATTATTATCATTATTATTAATTATTATTATAGTCATTATTATTATTATTATTATTATATTATTATTATTATTATTATTATTAATTATTATTATAGTCATCATTATTATTATTATGATTACTATTATTATTATTATTATTATCATTATTATCATTATTATTAATTATTATTATAGTCATCATTATTATTATTATTATTATTATTATTATTATTATTATTATTATTATTATTATTATTTTGTAGTGGGAATATTAAAGTCGAATGAGAGCTCGATCAAACTATTGACATATACTGCTACGAAAAGGTAAACAATTTTCTGTATTGTATTCTTTTTTTCTTGAAAAGTACATGGGAATATCTTTCAAGTCTGTGTGTAGCTAAAGGGGGATATACTGATTTCTCATGTTTGTCGACTTTATAATTTTCAGAAAGATTTAAGCAGTTATAAAACTTCAAATTAAACTGCTTAAACTGCAAAGAAATCACGCAAATACCACATTACCTTGAAAATAGAGACGTCATTGCAGTATGTTTGCAGGTAAAACGTAAGCGTTTCGTGGAACCCTTGTTTAATGTTTATTCTTTGATTATTTACAATGTTGACAAGCATGATGGGTCTGTTGTCGTGGTGCATTTCTATGGGCAAGAAAACTAATGGATATTGGACTGAACTATTGTGGAATTATATCTGTCTGTCTGTCTGTCTGTCTGTCTGTCTGTCTCTCTCTCTCTCTCTCTCTCTCTCTCTCTCTCTCTCTCTCTCTATCTATCTATCTATCTATCTATCTATCTAACTATCTATCTATCTATCTATCTATCTATCTATCTATCTATCTATCTATCTATCTGTCTGTCTGTCTGTCTGTCTGCCTGCCTGCCTGCCTGTCTGTCTGTCTGTCTGTGTGTGCGCGTGTGTGTGTGCTTTCTTCGCCAGCGACGAAAGAAAACCTGATCAGCTCTTTTACAATGGTTCCTAATGTCTACAGAAATTTTCAATCATATATTTCCACAGACATGACATGTATCATGAAAATGAATTGTCTCCGAATCGTACAAGTGACAATTTAATCAAAGGCGTTACCAATGAAGCGTACAGTATGGAGGAGACAGGTAAGTTCCACTTGAATGTATCGTCCCCAAACACTTCCATGTATTTTTGTAATCAAAACGCTTGAAGATACATGTGTTTTGCCGGTGTTTTGGGTAAAGTTTTGTACACTTCGACAAACATATTGCCCATATTAATAAGCGTAAACTCGTTCATGCCAATATAAAAAGAGAGCACAGATTGGTTCACATTATTACCTTGCTATTTCACCAGACTGTTATGAATTCTTTCAACCATTGTTTTGGCCGATGTTTTTAATTTCGTTTGTTTTGTATGTTTTATATGGTTTAACGCCATATTTGAGCACAATATAGGCTGTACATGGCGGCCAGTATTAATGGTGGATGAAGAACCCGGACAACCCCCGGAAAAAACCACAGACCCACGAGAAGCTACTGGCAAGCTTTCTCACATAACTACATTTGCCGAATCTTAGACTCGAACACACGCAGAGAGAGGTGAGATGGCAGTGGTCCGTAACAGACAGCGCTTTAGACCACTCGGCCACTCGGGGCCCCTATTTTAATTTCGTACAGAAAATGGGAGTAGGATTTGAGTTCACATTTAACTCGCCACAAATCAACATCCACACCGGTCATGTTCAACGTCGTCTTCAGGCAGTTGTAATGTACTGCGTGTGCGTGTTATTTTGTTTTATTTCATTACGATACATTACATCATATCGCTACGATGTTTGTGGTGCGGTCGTTTATTGTGGGACGTCGTGCCACAGACATGTAGCATCATGTCACACCCAGTCACATTATTCTGACACCAGGTCGACCAGTCCTTACACTAACCTCTTAATGCTGATCACCTAGACATTATTCTATTCTGCTACACTACAAGCATACTAGCTATATGACTAGCTATTCTGCTACACTACAAGCATACTAGCTATATGACAAACAATTGTAAAGGCTACGTTAACAATCCAAATCACAAATATATACACACAAACACGCACACACGCATTATGTAACAAAATGTGCAATCTATTTTTCATTGTTCTTACCATTGGTTGGAATTGTTATTTTTAATTAAATGTTTATTGTATACATACCTAAACATTAATAAACAAAAGTTGACACTCATTTATTATTAAATATTTCAACAATGAAAAACTTCTCTGAGCACAGGATAACTTATAAACTATAATTATATTCTGTCGATCAAAACTATATCCTCCGATTTTAAAAATTGTATCATGTTACGAATTGTACATAATTTATGTCATTACAAACCTTATAAAAAGTACATAAAAATTAACTATCTCAAAAAGGACAGTTCTTTTTTAGGTTACAGCAAAGATAATATCAAATATAAATTAAAACCAAAACAAACCTCTTTCTGCCAGTATGTAAAAATTAAATCATTCATATCTTTTCTGTCTCTGTCTTGCATAGTCTTTTAACTCTGGGATTTAGGTTATTCTACCATACAATACAACTCTAAAATATCAATGCGTATACAGCGTCACGCGCTAATTGTTTTAGTGACATTATATAGATTAGGGCCGGGGGATTAAAGAATGGCACCGTGGACTTATTCAGATGCTGTGAATAATGAACCAAACGCTAGAGAATAGAGCATGGAGATCAGTCTAGAGATGTTTAAATGCACTTTAATATCACTATACAGTTCATGATCGGCTTTGATATAGCGAGACTAGTAACTAGCAAAATCGTTACATAAGTCGCCATTACAAATGTATGCAATACAGCTTTCTTAGCATCGAAAACTCGATGACACTGTTCACAGAGAGGATTGAGAAATTCAGTTACCAATGTTATCTCGGTATCGCAGCATTTTTTGTTCACAGCCATTTCTTTCGATTAGTCACCTGAGGACGCATAAAATGTCGAATTTTGAGCGAACACCGACATTTATATTAGAGCCCAAACATGACAAAGTGTGTCAATTCTTATTCAAGAAAAAAATGTCGTATCGTTCTTCGTTTTATGCGTTGTCTCGGATCAGTTAATATACTCTACGATTATTTTCTACTAGAAAAGTTCGAGTCAATCAAAAACAATAGTTCGTCTCACAAACAACAGTCTGTCGACTTGTCCCGTTCAACCAGAGCGTAGCTCTGTGATATCTTCTGTTCATATATATATATATATATATATATATATATATATATATATATATATATATATATATATATATATATATATATATATATATATATATATATATATATATATATATATATATGTATATATATATATATATATATATATATATATATAAAGATATATATATATATATATACAATTGTCAGGCTAAAAAAAATGTCTACTCAGAATCTGATAAAATCACTGACTAGCTAACCGTTTACATAGTAGAGTTATTAAGATTTAGATCGCATCAATGTGTGATTTCATTTTTGTTTTGTTCAGAGCAGTCAAACGAAATGTGCATAAGTAATACACGAGTTCTTTTGGAAAATCTTGAAAATCTTTATTCAATATAGTACTGATGGAGTTCGGTATGTAGTTTTCAGACAGGATATAAAATCAATAAGGCAACATCGGTATGCAGCCATTAAGTTTACCTTTACCAAACTCTTAGCGGATCGGTGTAGATCTCAGAGAATTTGAGTAGGCAAAACCATATGTTGATAAACTATTCCAATACATTGAGCAATGACTGTACTAACTCCTCGTGGCGGGTTTAGACAGCGCCTAAAGATTCACTTAGTTTCAATAAGCAATCAATAAGCACAGTAAATGCTGAGAATTTTTCTTTGCTCAACATCTTACTTTAAAATGCATCACGTGATGGTTTTAAAGGTTTAATAATATTTCACCCCTAACTTGAAATGGACCTTTCAACGCTGGAAAGATCTATGATGAGTGTAATTATTGTTTCATGAGGTATATATTTGTTATTTGACGTTCATTTTATCCAGTTTACTATCGTTATCAAGTTCTGAATTTAACTTCTCTCTTTCTCGGGCTGATCAGATGGTAGGATTCCAACCCATACCTTTTCAATCGCAATTTCGGTACTCGAAACCGCTTAGCCACCGTATATTATGACTACATTAGTCAACTCTTACGACATGGCTCTGAAAGACGCGACCCGACAAGCCGTACCCTGTGGCCCGTAAATTATTAGTCTGGCGAGGTGTCATGAGAAGAAAAACAAACCAAAGGTAGTGCGGCCCTTGGGACATAGAAAATGCCCTCATCCTCGGGGTGGTTTGAGTTTGAGACCCTGTCTTACGACGTGCAGGACGAAACATTTTTGGAACCTGTTCAAAATGTATATATCTTGTAAAACAGGTGCGTGTATAGGTGATTTGTTTTCTAAATTCATCACATTTTGTTTGACATTTTTGAAAGCCAGACTAATGTAAGTAATCCTTTGCGCTTTACACTGTTGTTTTGCAGTCGGGAGGATCTCCAATAAAATTGTATACAATGTTTACAAACTGTTTAAACATTGTTCTGTAAGTTTCAATTATATTAAAAGTTAAATTTTTTGATGACACCTTAAAAGTGAGGCTATCACTGGTTGCCAGCCATATTGGTAACACTGACCTATTTCACGCAATGGTGACAGCACTTGATAGCACTTTACGGTTGCATGTGTTGTAATTAAATCTGTTGGACACATTTATTAGAGGAGCAACTTAGCAAAACGTAGTAGAAAATTTTATTGACTGACTTTCAAGGCTCAACTTGAAAAGGAATATTTAGATAATGTGACTTAATTTCAATGATGATGAAGAAGATGATGATTATATTTCAGAACGGATGTTGATTTGAATGATTACAACAAATCAAATCTGATTCACTTGGCTGTTAAGATTATGATATGAGTAGTTATGTATATTTATGTGACGTGGATCATTTCTTAGTTAATTAGGATAAATTATGAAAACATTATTCGCACATCATTTTCAACCTTGCAATAACAAAACCACACCAGATTTAGCAGTAAATAAACTGTTTATATTGAATTACCTGCGAAGGGACAGAAATATTGAATTACCTGAGAAGGGAAAAAAATATTTTGTTTTCTTTTATTCAGATATTAAAGTTCAGAGGGATTCCTCGGACAAGAGAAAGGTGAAAGAAACCTCGGAAGAAACAAAAAAATGGCCAACCTCGTTTTCTACACAGCTCCGTATGTTGTCGTGGAGGACGTTTAAAGTGTCTCGAGGTCGAATTCTACATCTGTATGAATTACTTCAATCAATGATACTTGCTGTTGTTCTTGGATTGGTCTTCTTTCAGATACCCCACACGATTGGGTCCCTACGAGACAGAATGGGATTGGTAAGTATATAATGTTTATTTTATACGTCGTCAGTCCAGGCCGATCATACCCAATGTATGTTCTGTACTAGCGCAAATGAGAACTTGCACCCTGAGGTACTTTATCCTTGCTTTTGTGCGATTAGTACGACTGCGAAGGAGATGTTCTTTCAATTTGTTATTATTTGTTGTTGTTTCTTGTTTTAGGCATATGCGGACATTTTCTCTTTGTAAATGTTTATAATTCATAACTCATAATTCATAATTCATAATGCATAATTCATAATTCATAATTCATCGCAGCCACATTTTATTTCCAAAGCATTAATGTGCTCCATTAAAAAAATCCTTCAGAAGAAAAACTAAAACGGACAAGGTATCACAAAAGATTGTCCTAAAACTATATATATCTGTTCTGTCCACCTTAAGTGTATGCCTGCTTAACTTTTCTTCTAACTTTAAGTGTCTCGCTTAATATTAGCATAATTGTGATATGTTTAGACTTACACTGACCAAAGAGTTATTGCCTCCTTGTGTTTCGTCCGTCTATATGAACATTAAACAAACTGCTGAAAACGTCCACTGTTTCACGTATGACTCTTTGAAGTCAAGATTGTCATTTACAAATACCTGGAAATTATTAAAGCAAGAAAAGTCCGATACATATACCAAGACTGCTCATCTCGACTGCTGACCAATATATATATATAAATATATATATATATATATATATATATATATATATATATATATATATATATATATATATATATATATATATATATAATGGTACAGGTGCGATGCGGATAAGGGATACCTTAATTTCAGCAAATCTCTCTTTATTGGTCTAATACTAATTATAATATTTTATTTCAGCTATATGTCTGCGTGACGTATTGGACTTTTGCCCCCGCAATGGATGCTATATCGTCGTGTAAGTGACCATGTACTGACCTTCGCTTGTAAACAAAAACGAGTCTTCAAAACTTAACATATAAACTGATTTTAAAAATTCTCCATCGGATCGAAACATCCGGTAGACGATATTAATATTTCAATCCTATGTAAAATTCTCAATGTCATTAATTTTACAATTGCTCTAATTGTTTCAGTTAAACTCAGAATGTTTGGAGAGAAAAATATATTATTTTCAACGCAACGTCTTTTTTTCATTCATTTAAAAAGAAAGAGTTCTTTCAACTTTAGAGTTATAACAGAAGCTGCATTCGCTATTGGGATACAAACTGTCGACATCATTCCGAATGAACCAGTTTCGATTTACGTCTGGACTACGTGACTACTATATATATATATATATATATATATATATATATATATATATATATATATATATATATATATATATATATATATATATATATATGTATATATATATATATGTATATATATATATATATATATATATATATATATATATATATATATATATATATATATATATATATATATATATATATACATATATTCGAAAGTGATGGAATTGATATTTAAAATCAAAGTACCCAGCAATCCTTTTTAAAGATTTGAAAGTTGCGAATGCTCACAGCATACAAAAATTATAGATTAATACAGATTTGTTTAATGCTGTGAACCTACAATATTTATTATTATAAGCATAATGCCTTCTAGTTTAAAGTTTGGTACTCATAATTTCACAGATATAAATATATTTGTCCACTAATGTTTTCTTGTACAATGATTTTTCGGTTCGTATTTATATCAAAAGTAAGCAAATTTTAGTTAGTAACTGCTCTTATCGATAAGGTATATATATATATTATTTTATCTAAAGCTGGATATAAATTTTGGGAAGAGAATTAAACATTAAAGCCTTTGCACAATTGTATTCGTGTGCTTTTTTACGCTCAGCTTGTTTTAGGTGAGGAGCGTGGTCCATGTGTTATACGTAAGCCGTTAAATTAAATTAAATTTTGTTTATCCCTACAAAATTAAAATGCATTTAGTTTATATGCAATTGAAACAAAAGAGTTAATATTTTAATATTATATCAGAAAACTGTAAAATGTAACAGCGACGAGAAATTGTTATGTCAGAAAACTGCGTAATATAGTAGCTATGAAAAATATAGGTTTGTTTTTGTTGTTGTAGGGTTTAACGCCATTTTTCAGCACACGATCGACTCCATTTGGGAACAAGTATTAATGGTGGAGGAAGAACTCGGGAAAATCCCCGGAAAGAACCACCGACCGACGAGATGCTTCTGGCAAGCTTTTTCACATACCCACATTGGCCGAATCTGAGACTCGAACCCACGCAGACAGAGGTGATATGGCAGTGATCCGTAACGGAAAGCGCTTTAGATCACTCGGCCACTCGGGGCCCCATATAGGTTTGTATTTATCTCTTTGCAATGGTAGACAACTGATTCTTTAATATGCATAGAAACACACAAGCGTTTAAGTAACATAATCAAACTATATTCGCAAAGATATTGTCACGAGTTTAACCTTTTTACATAAATGCCGAGGTTAAACTCTATCATTTTTCGTGTACAGCTTTCATCCATAGTAAAGTGTTTGTTAAAAAACTTTTTGTACAGTTAATCGAAATTGTCATTTTGGTTACATTACACTTATTTATTTAAATGATTTTCATATAGCCAGTTCAATGATTTAAATTTGAACAATACAATTTTCTGAGATCGTGATTTAAATTTCATACATCAAAATGGTAACCATATAATCTGTACTTAATAGTCTATTGTATCAAACACACCTGATTTTTCTTGAGAATGATAATACTTTTCTGTACTGAATGTTTATGGATGTTGCAAACGTATATAGTTTATTAGCTATTGAGAAGAACCTTTAAAGTTCCACGCAGTCTCTATATTGGTATCAATAAGGCAAGAAAATACCGGAAACAATGTATTGTATGGGTTAGGATGTTTTATTGTCTTGTTTTTAGTTTATTTTATTTTATTCACTTACGCAGATTTTGAAAAATAATTGCATACAGGTAATGTGAATATTTGCTTTATCAACACATGTACCATGGCAGTCAAAATTATTCCGCCAAAATTAAGTCGTCTCACTAAAACACCGCAAAATAGAGAAGGCGTAACACAATTTTCTTTTGTAAATACAAAGTGGCTCTCTAGTAGCTTCCGGTGGGTTGCTGGTTCTCTGAATTTTCGAGGATTTTCCTGTGTCACTTATTCTGGCCGCTATATAAAGCCTGTCCTGTGCTTACAAATAGCGTTAACCCTGCAAAGACAAAACAAATATAGAAAAGCATAGAATATTATTTTCCATTAAAGTTCCGTCAGAGAGAGGAGTGGTTACGAAGGAGTTAGCAGCCAAAGCTTACAGAGTCTCTGCATACTACATAGCAAAAAGTGTAACAGAGCTTCCTTTGGTGTTAATACTTCCGGTTTTCTATTACACCATTGCTTACTGGATGTCCGGCCTCAACGGTGTTCCTCAGTTCTTCGCCAGTCTCTGTATTCTACTGCTGAACGCTATTAAAGCCCAGGTAAGATGAAAAGGCAATGACCATATAATGTGTTAACTTAACGATGGCGCATACAGCTTTAACCATCTATATTGTTCACTGCAAGGGTCATTCTTGTAAAGCTGATAATCATTTTACGGCACATTGGAAACGAAAAAGTAATAACTTCTTGAAATGAGATGAGCTAATAACAGCACGGAAGAAAAATCATCTGTTTGACGTTCATTCGTCTTTCGATGGGTATTTTATGGGGTATTGAACAATATTTTCGCGACCGACTTAAACACTAATGCGTGTAATTGTCCCAGACGATATTAACCATTATTTCGCGTGTTCACACAGTGTGTACGAATGCAAATTACAAATATCTGTGTTTTTTTTCGGGGGGGGGGGGGATATGTGTGATATGGATTATAACGTAGCATTAACAGTTTTTCAGTCATATATCTGCAGTGTGGCATTTCATTGTGATGTCTAGTACAAGGGCATCATGCCGCATACATGTAGCATGATATCCCAGCTAGTCCTACCCAGTCACATTATCCTGACACCAGGCCGACCAGTCCTAAAACTAACCTCTTAATGCTGAGCGCCAAGAAAGGCAGTTGTTAGTACCATTTTTGTAAGTCTTTGGTATTACTCGGCGGTGATTCGAGCCCGCGACAACCTGCATTTGAGGCGGATTATCTAACCACTGTACCGGTGAGAGCATCCTCGTAGGATCTGAGAGGTCGCGGGTTCACCCCCCCCTCCCCACCGAATCATAATAAAAACGTTATAAAAATATAATAACAGGTGCCTCGATCGGCGCTCAGCATTACGATGTTAGTGGTAGGACTGGTCGGCCTGGTTTAAGGATAATGTGACTGGGTGGTACATCATGCTACCTCTCTAAGTTGTACTGCCATAGTGCTAGACATCAATATAAGCTGTCACACTGCATATATCGTAACGATATGACTTTCAAAGTGTTAATGCAACATTACAATAACACACACACACACACACACACACACACACACACACATCCATACCCACACCTACCCAACACACAAACACACCAGAGTGATCACATACGAAGACAAATAATTACACGGTGCGTACTTATTCCTAGTTTTGTTTTAATTTAGTCCTCACCAACAGGAGAGTACAGATTAATTTTAATTTTCATATGACCCATTACTATTCATGTTATTGTTACATCTTTTATGTCTGTCTTAATATGCTTCGGCAGTACTTAAAAAAAGACCACGTTGTATAATAAATATCTATATAACATCACATAGTGTGTACACTTTACAAACAGACAGTATGGTGAGTATAATAATGTTGATATTTCAACATGTTAACATATCACTTTGTGTCATTCTGATTGGTCTAAAAACATAACATTATTGCACAGCATTTTTTGAAACTGATTTCCTTAATCCACCTGGAAATATATATTTGGTGGTTTAAACGTTTACTTCGCTTACTAAATAAACTCATCTCTGTTCATATAAGAATGTGGACATAAACCGGTCTCCATAAATAGAGAACATTATCATACCACATCCATTTTGCTCGGGCAAAGTAGGTCAGGTAGTCTAAAATGTATTTTACGATGCAATTCCAAATCAAATACCACACATATCCAGTAGTATGAAAATATGGCAGTTTCCCTACTGTTTCACTTCATGATAGTCTTTCATTCGGGTCCTCGCCTCTACCCACCATGACCATTTGTCCTATCTGACGTTTTATGTGGTTCATTTCTGAATTTTGATCTTGTATACAGGCAAACAGACAGTTCATTTCGTCGTTGTGGGAAGGGCCTTATGCGTAAGCAAATGCGGGCCAACGGTCAATGAGACAAAATACCGGGCCTGTCATGCTACTCTAGTTGATTGTAAAAACAAATCATGCACAAAGAGTAAGAGAGAGAGAGAGAGAGAGAGAGAGAGAGAGAGAGAGAGAGAGAGAGAGAGAGAGAGAGAGATACTGAGACAGGCAAGTCTATGGTAGTGTTTAATACATACACGCTACAGACATACCTGCTATGATCACATTAGATATGATTACAATGCTACATACATAGTTTTCGAATTGATCTTAAAGCAATGCCTTCCACGGGCAAATATCGGTTGTAATTTGAAGGCATGCTACAGCTCTCCCCATATATATATATACTCACGTGGTGAATATCAGGCCGACTAGCACAAAAGCAAAGACGTTCTACAAATCTGCTGACCAAACCTGATTCCTCGAAATGTAGCGGTGTTAGCAACTTTCGGCATGCTGGTGTGAAAGCAGACTTTGTACTCGGCGCTCATCGTCTTCTAACTCTTAGTTTTGACAAGGATGCATACAAAAATGCTGCATCATCCATTTATAGAGGTGTCCGCGTAATTCTGATCCTCAAAAACAGCACTGTCATCAGCGCCATCAGCGATGAAATTAACAGAGGAATCGAAAAGATTATCGAAATGCTGGAGAATCGCTGGAGAAATACACCAACACAGTATCGCGATGGACTTTCAAAAGATGTGCCCAGGTTGAGATCCGTCTCTATCCGCATCATGCATTCGTGGATTATATTACACAGCAACACCAAACTGGGTCCCGCCAAGGTCAGTGATCAGTGCGAATACTTTTAACGACAGATGCTGTGAATGGGCAATTTAGTCGGTTCTATACCAGGTTAGTGATCACTAAGACACGTCTCGAAAATACCTGCAACATCCGGGTAAATTCAACTTTGCTAATGTTGAATTTCCCGTAAAAGAGGTTGAACCCACATGAAGAAATATGAAACATAAAACTCATGTATCGCAATTGATGTACACACGTATCACATAGGTTGTTATCCGCTACGACAGACATTTTCATCCGTTGCCACTATACACCTATGGCCATTGAAAAAAATTCAGATTGATTTTTTTGCTGCTGAGTGAAACAAAATAGTGAGAATTGGTATCCGGCTACCTATCGCGCTGATTACTCCACACAGCAAATACAAATACAATATGCGAACAGTTTTGTGCAGGCGGTGTATGCAGGCGTTTAACACGCATGAACCGCTAACCAGTCAAGAATTTTACTACTACGGTCTCAGTGAAAAACCGTAAAGCGCAATTATGACAGAGCCTGGTAAAGCACTGCCAAATGTACTCAGAGAAGCGGACGATGAAACGCCTGAATATCATTTATGCCCAAGAACCCGAAAATAAACCCGGAAAGAACCACCGATCCACGAGAAGCTATTGGCAAGCTTTCTCACATAACTACATTAGCCGAATCTTAGGCTCGAACCCATGCAGAGATGAGACGGCAGTGATCCGTAACGGAAAGCGCTTTAGACCATTCGGCCACTCGGGGCCCCTCCCTTACTTGCTTCGGCAGTACATATACTAAAATTGGAACGATACAGAGAAGATTAGCATGGCCCCTGCGCAAGGATGACACGCAAATTCGTGAAGTATATCATTTATGCAGATGTTGGATACTTGAATGTTACAATGGAAAGCTGTTCTGCTAAGATATAAATGCGTCAGATGGCGATCAAATTCTGTAGGTCGCAGGACAACGTATAGGCGGGATTTGCTACGTTGTGATTGGATATGATTGAAAATCATAGTCACCAGTTCAGTATCGTGCTCATATTGCAAGTGCACTAAATACAGTGGATGTATTCCTTCGATCGATCGAAGTCATAGGTAAATGTATTCGACAGGAGCTCGATCACCTGCGGACAGATGAGAATACTCTTCTGTTTACTGCAACCTCTTCTAGTTGGAAATGTGATTTGTTAAAAGATTAGTAGGAACGAATGGTATTTTGCCCTACTGGCTCACTTCATGGCAATATTCCCATCCGACAAGTTTCTATTCACCAGATTGAAATAACATGTCTGCTTCCCTGTGTACACACTAAATGCAGAGACAACACGCCCGTGTGGGGTCAGTGGTCGTGATGGATCGAGAACACGACGGATGGAAAGGCCGGCATGAAGCGAGAGAGTTGAACAGGCACCCTTATTAGGTTCTACTTATCCAGTCACAAATACGATATACTAAAATTTGAAATTCGGCATCCAGTACTCATCCTTTCATATGAATATGCAACAATTTGTAAAAGTCAAACTGACACAAGTTACGTATACACATTGATCGTCTAACCTAAGTCGCATCAAACAATGTGACATCAAACAGATAGTCCTTAAAAAACCCATTCTGTTTTGAAAAATCATGTCTGAGTCAAATATTCAGTTATTTTGAAAATACGTTGTTCTTTGAATTATAATTTGGGAAGGAAATCTGCTTTCAAATATATATGCTCCAAAACTTCGACTAAAGTTCGGGACTGATTTTTACGCGCAGCAAATTAAAGGTACATAATTCGAGTCATAATGAACGAAGTTATTTCTTCATCTTTTTCTCTAAACTATCTCCACTACAATAAAATCTATGTAATAAAAAAAATATAAAACGGGGAATGATTATATATTTCAGCTATGAAACTCGTTGAGCAATGTCCAGATTTCGAGAGCGTGACTTGCAAAAGCTAATTTCATACATTAATAATTGCATTATTACCCATTTGAGATCATATATATATATATATATATATATATATATATATATATATATATATATATATATATATATATATATATATATATATATATATATATATATATATATAATTTTTCGCAGGGACTTGGATATATGATCGGTGCTGCATGTTTGGACTTCAAGTTTGCCATTTTTCTCACCAACACAACCATTATTGTCTCGCTTGTCTTGTGTAGGTATGCTTTATATATCGAAATGTAATACAATAACGATATACTTTTATTCAATATTCAGATAAGGTGTTCCGTGTGGTTGAATGGCCTAAGGCTCTAGTCTTTTCAAATCATTGACTTCTCACTTCTGTCTAGATTCAGCGTCGACAAGAGAGGGGGTTATATACCGCCGGGACCCAGGCCCGTAAAGGGGCCTGTGCCGAACGACACTTTTAATTTTATAAAAGAAAACATTTGTTCGAACAAGACTTTGGAGGGCCCATGTGTTTTTTTTCCCCAGGGGCCTGTTATCGATCTCTACGACCCTGTCCATATTGGATCGAGTATAAGGATGGGCCAACTTTGGTATGTGATTCTTCCTTGGGTTTTTTTCTGGGTTCTTGTTTCACCGAATATACTGGCCACTCTGTATAGCCTATCTCGTGCTGGAAATAGCGTGAAACCAGTATCGACATTATTCATCTTACTTCAGCCATACGACCACGACGACACACGCAGAATGTCTTGTGCTAACAAAAATCAATTTTCATGCATGACATTTGTAAACAGTTAACTAGTTTTTGGCACATATGAGAAACTAAAATAAACAAGTTTTTTTTTTAAAATTATAGCATGACAGAAGTCATTCTAGAACATGTATATAATTACTTCTGTATAGTGTGATAAAATACTGTGTTAAATATAATATAGTGCAGTATTGGTGTTGATACATTCTATATATAACCAATTAACTAGCCATAGTTAATACACTGATCATTGCCTAGAATGGTCAAATAAAAGTCCCGTTTCTATTAATAGAAGATTTTACCATAGTTGTCGAAAGGGACTTATTGTGTTACCCTTGTCAGTCCGATATACCTAGGATAGGTCCTACATTGAACTCGGTGGATTCGCTTGCTGTAAAAGGGGGGAGGGAGGGCAGGGGAGTACTGGAGTTATATGAACATAAGTCTATATTTATCTTCTGGAAATAGTCACCATGGGTACGTGAATGGAATAGGCGTAGAAGATTCATAAATGTTGCAACCGCTCCGGTAGCCTAGTGGCTAGAGCGTCAGGCGCGGAAGCGGGAGGTTGTGGGTTCGATCCCCGACCGAGCCATACCAAAGACTTACAAAAAAAAGTACTAACAGCTATCTAGGTGCTCAGCATTAAGATGTTAGTGTTAGGACTGGTCAGCCTGGTGACAGAATAATGTTACATCATGCTACATGTCTGCGGCATGATGCCCAATGCTAGACATCTCTATAGGGGGTTTCACGGTTACTAGCTCACCAGAGGGCGTATCGGTGCAGCTCACTTCCGGATAGTTCAATAATTAGAGATGGCAGACCACAGGCACTTGATTCAGAGTAAATTCATGTATACACTCACCAGTGTTATATGGTGAGTGTATACATAAATTTACTCAGAATCAAGTGCCTGTGTGGCAGACGTAGATCAAGAAAATTTGACAAACCGCTCAATTTTGCAAACAGGATCGATATCTCACTATCTTAAAATGAAATTCTATCAATATTTGATAAATTGTTGTTACATCTTTATTTTTTTTCTCACTAACTTGCGCTGCAGCCAGCTTTGAAATAATTGTTTTCTGCTCGTTTCAGATCTTCATTATTTTTCCATTACTACATTATGTACTAGTTTGTGTTATTTGATTGTGCAAAAGTGTATCGCTGCGTAAAAAGTTCTTGCAATTTAACTCGCTTGAAGAATATTGAAAAGATGTTTATTTCTTTACAGTTTCAATCATAGCAGTAAATTTATGTTGAACGACAACAAAAAATTCCAACTTTTTAAAGTTCTTTTATTATTGATTTAGACTGTTGCATTTCTATTAATGTTAATTATATTTTATATTAAATAACTTGAGTTTCTTTCAAAATGCACAAATGTCGTCCGTGTTTGAACAGACAGGCGCACGTACGAGTCTCCTTGATGATTATTCTAATTTTATTTCCTGGATCGGATGGAAATTTTAGAGTATATAATGTGGAGAAATATCTATGTTAGACCCACTATGCATGTAAAAGACATTTGTGGTTCTCACCTATCTGCCTGTCTTTCTGTATGTGTGTCTATCACATTTCATCTGGTGCATTGGGTATGTATATCCTCGAATGAATGTGTTTGCATACGTATATTACATAAACGTACTTCAGGTGAAAAATGAATATAATTTGATACTAAGAAAGAAGGAGTGCCCGATAGAAAAAAAACAAAGATGAATATTTTTATTTATTTATTCTTGACTTGTAGGGCTTTTTCTTACAAACAGTGTCATTTTTTAAAATAATACTGTTTCAATTTTACATCCGGTCACGTGGATTAATATTGAACCAAAGTAGTAGAACGAAATCTATTAAATAATTGTATTTTTAAAACTTACATCTTTAATGCAAGGAAAGTTAAACAGAATTAAGCTAATTTTAATAAGGCTGTTCTAAATGAATTTGCAGGTGTCAATCTGGAATCTTGTTAAAGACCCTAGCAGATTTGAAAGTTATTGCATGTACCGTCCGATACTTGATGTTCAAAATTCTAAACGAAAATGAAACAAGATAAAACATCATTAATCTGAAAATCGTATAATTTTTACACCCAAATATGAAACAATATTCCATCAGCATTAATTACACTCCTTTATCGATAGCTAATGTAATTATTGCTTTGCCAAATTCATCTGAATACATTAATATACTGTTCCATTTTTAAAATTTATAAAAACAACAATAACGTTTCTGATTTAAAATATTTAACATTACATATCAGCTGCTGGATCGAACTCGTATTATAATTTTCTTATCGAACTTGTGTAATAATTTTCTTAACTCGTGTTTTAAACGAACTATTAGCCATGCGAAAGTAACTGATAAAGAAGAATATATCAACATATCAAAAATGCAAATTGTTGAGATTATTTTTCTTTAAAGTTATGTAGCCAAAAGGTGCAAGAAATGTTTAAAATTGGAGAGCAAGGTGAAATCTTCCTACAAATGTGTCTGAAATTATGGATAATGAAACTATATTATCAGGTATAATATAAATATGGACAGTGTATTTAATTTAATTAATTGACATTCTTAAAGTATGGAAAGGAAATATTTAATTATGTGATATAATGTAAGCATGGACACTGAATCTAATTATCTGATTTATTGTCTATAATTATTCTCCTAGTCTGAACAAAATAAGTTTGACATATATAATTGATTCATTGGTTTTCCTTTGTTAACTTTATGTTTCGCTACTCAAGTGTAGAACAGTAAACTATCCGGAACTGGAGATTTTTTGTGGGCATGCGCATTTGAGCTAAGGGAGATAATTTTAGGCGCTACGATCAGTAACTCCGTTGTAACCGTGAAACCCCCTATAAACTACCTCACTGCAGACATCGTATCGATATGACTGAAAAATTATTAAAGCTACTTTAGAAATCATAATCAAAACAAAATTCATAAATGTTGCATAGATATGGTAGTATCAATTTGTTACAAGCTTACTTTCTCAGATATTTGTTGTTGATGATGATAATGATAATGATCATGATGACGATGACGACAATGAAGTTGTTGTTCTTAAACACTTGTGATATGTCAATTCATTCAATGATGATGATTGTGAGACATATATTATATTATATTATTTATTATATTATCCGCACACTTATATAAATTTGTCTGGTATACAATGATACCCTTTGCCTGCCCGTCCGTCTGTCCGTTATAAAAAAACACCTAACCAGCATAATCCAACTTTATTCAAAGGTTTTGTTAAATTGCCTATGTGGCAGGAATGTACCTGAGGAATGCCATTTTTTTGGTCCCTATAATTGGGTTAAAACCAAAGTATGCAAATATATTGCAAGAACTGTTTTAAATAATTTTATCTAAATCTCATGTATGCAATCGTAACAGTATGACGCGTCATTAACGCCGTGACTAATATACAATGCAATGTATGTGACTGTTGTATTATAACCATTAAATTCAATGACTTACGGCCGGATGTGGAAGAGCGAATATTATAATTGATATTTACAATATTATTTTTATTGCAGCCGGATTCATAACATATACCCTGCCAGAGTGGTTTGTTTGGGCAAAATATGTGTCCTTTATTTTTCACCCACTGAGTGCCATGTCCTTGATCGTCTTCCAGGACATTGAACCCTTGCCGTAAGTTATAGGAAATTATTTAAAGTTATCATAATATAAACTGATCAGTGGTAAAATATTGTAAAAAATGTAAGCTATTTTTCATCTCTTGATAAGTTTTCATTTACATTATATTATTTAAGGTTTATTTTGTTGAGCCTTTGATGTTCAGGATCTAATTTTGCTTCCTAGATACCATTTAAACAGGCCAAATTATTAGTGGTAGTCTGTGAGATTTATGTACCTTCTTTGTATTAAAAACATCCATAAAACATATATTTTGTACTATGATGTCGGGAACCTGTATCCATCACATTACACAAGTACTGAATTTTAGCTTCCACATAAGTTCACAGTATTAGTACCGAGGAGGGTCTACTCCTTACTCTTTGACGTCGTAACGTTGAGCATATATTAACTACGGAAGATATTTTCAG
Source organism: Unio delphinus (assembly GCA_029339505.1). Lineage (NCBI taxonomy): Eukaryota > Metazoa > Mollusca > Bivalvia > Unionida > Unionidae > Unio > Unio delphinus. The sequence goes on from JAQISU010000025.1 coordinate 4,684,185, forward strand.
CCCTTCTAATGAAACGTTTACCAGCAATGTATATAAGAAAGGATATCGGATTGGATGAACTAACGCACTGACATACCGGTGCAGACCTAAATTATTATATTATGTTGGATTAGGCGGAGCTTGCAATTTTTTCTTCGCACGTATTTTTGAATTGCCTTAGAAGATTTCAATCACCGAACCGGTGCAGACTCAAACTGTTACTTGTGTATTTTTGTGCACGCTAACATGTTTCATGTACTTGCAGGCTTATTTACGAGACCATAGGATATAAATCAACGCTGCATTCGGAAATGTGTATATTTATCCTTAAAGTGATTAAATCCGCGTCGTCCGCATCAAGGAATTTAGGCAAATGTTGTGCATCATATGTGTATCCTTCTATGATTCATATCTGAAATGAAAGTAACCTGTGATAGCGTTAACCTATCCGATAACAAGCAACATACTATAGCGTTAACCTATCCAAGTACAGACAAACGGCAGCTATTTTAAACAACCTATGTGAAGATATGGATTATTTCAATATAAAATTATAAAAAAGAAACAATCTTTGTGTAGTATTTTATTTACGTTACTAAATTTGCGGAGCGTTCCTTGTCAAATATTATTCACTGTTCTTGAATGATATGGTAAATCAAAATGCATGAAAGTATTGTATTAGAAATACATTTTAACTTGTAAACAAAGCCTATTTACGTTATAGTCTCTCAGGTGTCTGTGACACAATGTAGTGTAGACATATGTTTGTCAACAAACAAATTATTGCAACCATTATTCCAAGCTTTGTTGGACACTAAGAATGCTTTTTTTATTAAAACAACCAGTGATAGCAAATAAGTTTAAAACTCTGTGGACTATTCATTTTATCTCAGCCATGTTTTGAGATGCCACCGGGAAACTGTATTTCATTAGTTGTGTCATGCGTGAAGCTAATTCTTGTAAACGCAGTTGGTCTTCGTGTATGTAAGGGGGAACTTGAATTTTCTCTGCGACGATAACCAGCCAATGTGATGGTTTACGATTTCATTAGCCCTCAATTCCAGTTGCGCTCAACAATCATAAGACAAAAATAGCACCACCTTAAAGTTATACAACACAAGCTCAATCGTAGAAAATGTTTATGCTTCAAATGGTTTACAGGACCTAATTCTACTTCCCCCATCCACTATTCATTTTCAATTATTTCATTCCAAACAAAAACGTTAATATCTATAACCTTGACTTTAGGTTTTTCGAATTGTAATTATGGCTCGAATCAGCAGCTTTGTATCATCTACGTTTAAAGTTAACTATGTAGTAAATATTCTATGCAGTGAAACTTTAAAAGTTAATGTCTTTCTCCTTAATGTTCTTTGTTGAATGATTTTAGCATCTACGGCTAAATAGTTCTGATCAATTGAATGTGTCAATCTTCTTAATTATTCTATTGGTTTGTATGGTGCCTAATGACATACCTGCACATATCGTGCTCTATCGTGCTGAAGCAACTGTAGAATCGTGTTTGGCGTGGTCGGAACAAAATTGACATTTTTGGCTAGCGAGGCGCCTATAAGTCAACTAGTGCATAATGGAAACAAATTGACCTACTGACCATTAACATTATATAGGTTCACTTTACCTTAGAGTTTTGCTACTCGTATTAGTCGGTAAATCAGTTTGTAAGGATTCCAACTGGTCACCAATGCGGTTTGTACTATATAACACATACATTCAAATCTATATATATATATATATATATATATATATATATATATATATATATGTATATATATATATATATATATATATATATATATATATATATATATATATATGCATGCATGCATGCATGTATGTATGTATGTATGTATGTATGTATGTATGTATGTGCGTGTGTGTGTGTGTGTGTGTGTATTTTTGCAGGCTATGATGATACAGAAATAGTTTGTAATATGAATCTTTTGACAGCTTATCCGAGTTGTAACTGATAGAAATGGAGACATTGATTTTATGGAATTTCAGTCCTTTAACAGGCTTTAGTTTTGAACACTCATTACTGAAATTAGCACATGTCTGTTTGGTGCGGAGTTGAATACAGAATGCTTTAAATACACATATATCCAGAAAATGCCGCTGCTAGTTTGACTTTCCCTGTGCCGTATGATGTATTTGTACTGATTTGTATAGATTTAAGTATGATCATGAGATTTAAACTTAATTTTTAATATCGTCGTTTTTGCATACATTTACTATGGGAACTAGATTAATACTGTGAGTCCAGCATATGCACTGTACATGTATATCGTAAGAATATTTTAGAAGTTAAACCATTTATTTGAACTAACTCACTCCGTTTTCCTCATATGTGTCTTTTTCAGATGCCTTATGCTGGGCGCAACAGAGTTGTTTCCGCAATGTCACACAAACACTACTGTGCTTATTACTGGAGATGATATTCTTCTGAAGGCTGGGATCACACTGCCAGTTTACTGTTACATCTTTGGACTAGTTATGTTCACCCTTCTGTTTAGAATAATGGCATTTATAGCAATGAAGTTACATCTCAGGGGGCCAAAATAGTGTAATTACATATTGCAGCGTACATATTACTAACTTGTTACAATTCAATGATGAGTGACAAAAGAGAGAAATATTTTGAACGCATTCTAGACGGATGCCTCCGTAACATATAGCCTTACATAAGATAAGTACTAAAAAGAAAACGGAAGATTTTCTTAAAATAACAATACGGAAGAATCCTAATATTAAAGTCGGAATTCTAGCATTGTATACATATACTATGTGGAAAAGATATTTTTTATGTAACTGATTTAGTCGAGGAAAAAGTTTTATGGATTAAAAAGATTATTTCTGTAACGAAATGCGTCTACATTATTAATACATTTTAGAACCATCAAGTTTTTTTCTAACAACATCATATAATCATTTATTCAGATATAAATGATCCATTTTTGACATGCAGCTGTAATTATGCTAGATAAGGAACACAATGGGATGCACAGGTATGCGTCAAAAGGCCTAACGTTATTATTTGAAAGTCAACATAAGTATTGAAATTTAATAAAATAAATAATTTTTAATGAAAATGATTGGAATGAATTATTTTTCTTCCCTTTTAAGTTAACAAATTGTCCTAAACGTAGATGGTTTCAAATTTAAAAAAATTACTATAATTTCATGTTTGGACAAACATTTAAATGTCCTTACAAGCTCGTGCTATTTATGTAATGACCCCTTAAATTCAGCGCCGGATTAAGCACCGTGGAGGCCCATAGGCAGTCAAACTTTTGGGGCCCCAGATCCACGGTCACGGTCTCATGGGGGCCCCTGATGGGGCCCATAAAAGTCGCGGGGCCCATAGGCAGTTACCTACTCTGCCTAATGGGTAATCCGGGACTGCTTAAATTATATCATCATTTTGGGAGCTGTATCAAAACCGAGTCGTTACTTACTAGTTTTATTGGGACGATTACATATAAGTGTAATCAGTTGAACAATTGTCGTGTTTCAGAAAGAGAATTTATTCTCGGTATAATGGACCCAAACATTAGATTAAGTGATCAATCACCTTTTGTTTCAACTGAAATTATATATCGATCAATTAAGAATTAATAATGAAACACGGAATATAGCCAGTTCAAAAAAAGACACAGTTTTATTATATGTCAGGAAAATATTGTGAAATATAAATTGATGTCAAATGGCAGCTATGCGGACATGTAATTAAAGGATACGATCTATGTACGCAAATCACAGCCACGATTTTAAATAAGCTCAGATATATCCATCTAAGATATTACCGGTAATCATGTGTGTCATGATGGAGGTACTATTTGTCTCCTAATTTAATGGTTTTAATTCAACGACGTTTTATTAAAAGAAAGTAATTGTTTAAAATGATAACAAAATGTAAATAATGTCAATACTACAAAGAAACTAGTTACTGTATTTAACTTTCTAACTTGGCAAAAGAAGAAACGGATGCTCTACAATGACTACAGCACAGAACCGTCTTACTAAGGCATGCAGATGAGGATTATTCTGCGTTTGTTATGAATATAAATGACTACATTAGTGTAGGAAATAGGCATCTAGGTTCTAACAAAAGACTATACCACGATCCAACACTGGACTATGCAAAACACCATCACAAATAATATTGACTACACGTAACAAATCAGGCAATTAGACCAGAAAAAAGAAAGACTACTTAAGCATATAAAATCCAGAGGAAAATTAAATTTTATATTCTACCTACTATCCTCAAAGGAACCCGGGCAGACCTACAATCTAAGGTAACGAGCATGCCACCGAAAGGATATCAGATATTTTGGACCATTTCATGAAACCACTCGACCACAATTACCATCATATCTTCAAGGACATGACATATTACATCAGTAAGAGAAAAGTAAGAAAACCATTACCGCCATACACCACGTTTGTTTTCTTAGACGCCACATCTCTGTACAGTGTACAATAACATACCGCATCACAGAGCGATATGGGAGTGAAGGGAAGCATCGGGAAAAAAAATTATAGTCAATCCATGCACTCACTTCATTGTCAAACTACAGGAGCTTGTCCTAAAACTACATCGAAATCAATGAAACCGCTATTTGTACAAAGATGGCCTCTTCAATACGAACAAGAAAATGTTTACCAAATACCGGTTATTCTGACCTACCATCAGACAAACTCCAAATATGCGAAATGATCCGTAAACACTGACACATACTGGAATCACGTGACACAATAACGATAATCTTCCCTAAGAAACCAGGACTAGCCTACTGGAGACCAAAGCACGTCGCATACATTCTAGTCAGAGCGAAGCTAACGCAATTCACAAACAAAGACTACCCGAGTAAATTTGGGCCTTGTGGCAAAACCTATTAACATGTGATAGAGACCAGCACATGATCGAGCGCAACCTCTCTCTCTCTCTCTCTCTCTCTCTCTCTCTCTCTCTCTCTCTCTCTCTCTCTCTCTCTGTATATATATATATATATATATATATATATATATATATATATATAATATATATATATGCAGTGTGAAACAATGTTTTAATTTCCATTGGTTTGTGTTATAGCTGCATATACATACACGTGTGCCGATACAGATAAGTAATCTATTTAATGCTTTCTTGATGCTGTCGATGTTGTTGGGCAGGCATTGATATTGTTATTGCTATAACGGATGAAACGTTGTAAAGATAGATTATTATTAATTCAATATGAAAATTCAATACGCCACCGTCTCTTTCACTCTCCATTCCAGAGACGTATTTGATGGCCTAGAGGTTATAGCGTCCGATTCGGATGCGAGAGGTCGCGGGTTCGGTCATCTGATGAGTATTATCTAAAACTTATTGAAACAGTTCTAGCAGCTGACTCGCATGGCGGAGAGCATTAAGAAGTTAGTGTTAGGACTGGTCGGCCTGGTGTCAAGATATTATGACTGGTGGGACATATAGACACACACACACACACACACATACACACACACACACACACACACACACACACACATATATATATATATATATATATATATATATATATATATATATATATATATATATATAGATATATATATATAGTAGGAGAATACGAGCGAAGTGAAAAGACGAGCGTATAGTATAGTATTTTTGATCGTGAAACTATGCTGATGTCCTGGTCTATGAATGCTGGATGTCACATAGTCGATCGATCGAGAGAGAGAGAGAGAGAGAGAGAGAGAGAGAGAGAGAGAGAGAGAGAGAGAGAGAGAGAGAGAGAGAGAGAGAGAGAGAGAGAGAGAGAGAGAGAGAGAGAGAGAGAGAAAGAATTGGTCGTAACGCGAATCATGACAGATCTGACACATTAGAATATATTGTCTCTGGTCGCTTCGTCAATTCTCCACGAGAAGTTTCATGCACTGGTTCTGGAAGGGATGAGCGTTCCCCATGTACAAGATGCTTATATTTTCTTCATTTAAACCATCGCCCGTGTTTGAATCATATGTTTATTTTATACTGAATTAATTAAAGTAAATAAAAAAGAAGAACAAAAAAAATAAAGGAATCAATTTATTAATTTTCAAAATGGGCTTACAAAATGCCACAAGGACACATAACTACATACGTTTAGCGGATCCCATTGGCCGGGATGTTATATAATTGATACAGTGTATATCCCCCACACACACAATACATACATTCATACATACATACATACATACATACATACATACATACATACATACATACATACATACATACATACATACATACATACATACATACATACATACATACATACATACATACATACATACATAAACACACATATACACACACATACACACACACATGCACACACATTACATGCACACACACAAACACACACATACACACATACACACATACATAGATATATACATACATACAGACATACATACATGCATGCATGCATGCATGCATGCATGCATGCATACATACATACATACATACATACATACATACATACATACATACATACATACATACATACATACATACATACATACATACATACATTGGAGTTGAATTTCTGAAAGATTGATGCTATTTAATAACTGTCTGTGTTTCTCATTCGGAAGATGAATCCGATTTTTATCTTTACCTTGTAACTATATATATATGTATATATATATATATATATATATATATATATATATATATATATATATATATATATATATATATATATATATATAACGAAATATAAGCAATGAATCTTATTCTATACTTATATCAATTACTATTTCAAAATTGTAGTGAGAACAGAATGATCCGTAAACACTGACACATACTGGAATCACGTGACACAATAACGATAATCTTCCCTAAGAAACCAGGACTAGCCTACTGGAGACCAAAGCGCGTCGCATACATTCTAGTCAGGGCGAAGCTAACGCAATTCACAAACGAAGACTACCCGAGTAAATTTGGGCCTTGTGGCAAAACCTATTAACATGTGATAGAGACCAGCACATGATCGAGCACAACCTCTCTCTCTCTCTCTCTCTCTCTCTCTCTCTCTCTCTCTCTCTCTCTCTCTCTCTCTCTCTGTATATATATATATATATATATATATATATATATATATATATATATATATATATATATATATATATATATATATATATATATATATATGGAGTGTGAAACAATGTTTTTATTTCCATTGGTTTGTGTTATAGCTGCATATACATACACGTGTGCCGATACAGATAAGTAATCTATTCAATGCTTTCTTGATGCTGTCGATGTTGTTGGGCAGGCATTGATATTGTTATTGCTCTAACGGATGTAACGTTGTAAAGATAGATTATTATTAATTCAATATGAAAATTCAATACGCCACCGTCTCTTTCACTCTCCATTCCAGAGACGTATTTGATGGCCTAGAGGTTATAGCGTCCGATTCGGATGCGAGAGGTCGCGGGTTCGGTCACCTGATGAGTATTATCTAAAACTTATTGAAACAGTTCTAGCAGCTGACTCGCATGGCGGAGAGCATTAAGAAGTTAGTGTTAGGACTGGTCGGCCTGGTGTCAAGATATTATGACTGGTGGGACATATAGACACACACACACACACACACATACACACACACACACACACACACACACACACACACACACACATATATATATATATATATATATATATATATATATATATATATATATATATATATATATATATATATATATATATATATATATATATATATATATATATAACGAAATATAAGCAATGAATCTTATTCTAGACTTATATCAATTACTATTTCAAAATTGTAGTGAGAACAGAATGATGGAGCTATGTACCATTAATGTAATATAAACAATGGTAAGTCTCGAAAAGTCAGCTTTAATTCTACTTTGTAAAAGGGAGAGAAAGAAGGATACTAATTTTAACAGTTACCATTTCTTTATAATTGTAAGATTGAACACGTTTAATCCATGGAGCATATTATATTCTGCACATAATGAAAGTCTTCGAATTCAGGTTCCTGGAAAGTGACCCCATTGGAGATAAGACTAAAATTAATGAAATAATAGAAGTTATTGAATGAAGTTCTTGACTTATTTTGATTTCCTGCCGTGTAATTATCAGCTATTGTAAACATCGTATCAATTTGCCTTCGAAAATTAACTGTTATATGTTTTCAGTGACACCCTTACAATTTTATGATTTAGACTTGGATTTTTTAAAAATAAAACATATTCTATTTAAGTGGTAAAATGTCACGTGGTTATAAACTACATCTCTAGTGATGGGGTCAAAAAATGGGTTATGCATGTTTTTGTTCAATTGATGGAGAAGTTAAAGTTACTTAAGTTAATTTTTTGGCGATTTACGAATGTTACTTTACAGCTGTTGTTGATAGGAATTTTTTTTTAATGACTTGACTTTTGTGAAAGTCTTTATAAATTGTTTAGCATTTTAAGACAAATATTGGGGTACCAGTAGCGTATGAGTACATTTGTTGAGACCAAAATTAGGGTTGAATGATCTTAGTTGTAAACCGATCCAGTACCTTTTAAAATCTTTCCAATTGGTTGAATACAGATCGTCGAGTAGTTTTTATTCATGTTGTATACGTAGCACTTGAATTTTCACATTTGATATAGGTGATATTTAAATCCTCATCGTAGAGGGGCATTGATACATTGAATTTTCACATTTGATATTGGTGATATTTAAATCCTCATCGTAGAGGGCATTGATACATTGAATTTTCACATTTGATATAGGTGATATTTAAATCCTCATCGTAGAGGGCATTGTTACATTAAATTTTCACATTTGATATCGGTGATATTTAAATCCTCATCGTAGAGGGCATTGTTACATTAAATTTTCACATTTGATATCAGTGATATTTAAATCCTCATCGTAGAGGGCATTGTTACATTAAATTTTCACATTTGATATAGGTGATGTTTAAATCCTCATCGTAGAGGGCATTGTTACATTGAATTTTCACATTTGATATCGGTGATGTTTAAATCCTCATCGTAGAGGGCATTGATACATTGAATTTTCACATTTGATATCGGTGATATTTAAATCCTCATCGTAGAGGGCATTGATACATTGAATTTTCACATTTGATATAGGTGATATTTAAATCCTCATCGTAGAGGGCATTGATACATTGAATTTTCACATTTGATATAGGTGATATTTAAATCCTCATCGTAGAGGGCATTGTTACATTAAATTTTCACATTTGATATAGGTGATATTTAAATCCTCATCGTAGAGGGCATTGTTACATTAAATTTTCACATTTGATATCGGTGATATTTAAATCCTCATCGTAGAGGGCATTGTTACATTAAATTTTCACATTTGATATAGGTGATATTTAAATCCTCATCGTAGAGGGCATTGTTACATTAAATTTTCACATTTGATATAGGTGATATTTAAATCCTCATCGTAGAGGGCATTGTTACATTGAATTTTCACATTTGATATTGGTGATATTTAAATCCTCATCGTAGAGGGCATTGTTACATTAAATTTTCACATTTGATATAGGTGATATTTAAATCCTCATCGTAGAGGGCATTGTTACATTAAATTTTCACATTTGATATCGGTGATATTTAAATCCTCATCGTAGAGGGCATTGATACATTGAATTTTCACATTTGATATAGGTGATATTTAAATCCTCATCGTAGAGGGGCATTGATACATTGAATTTTCACATTTGATAAAGGTGATATTTAAATCCTCATCGTAGAGGGCATTGTTACATTAAATTTTCACATTTGATATAGGTGATATTTAAATCCTCATCGTAGAGGGCATTGTTACATTAAATTTTCACATTTGATATCGGTGATATTTAAATCCTCATCGTAGAGGGCATTGTTACATTAAATTTTCACATTTGATATCGGTGATATTTAAATCCTCATCGTAGAGGGCATTGTTTCATTAAATTTTCACATTTGATATAGGTGATATTTAAATCCTCATCGTAGAGGGCATTGTTACATTAAATTTTCACATTTGATATAGGTGATATTTAAATCCTCATCGTAGAGGGCATTGATACATTGAATTTTAACATTTGATATCGGTGATGTTTAAATCCTCATCGTAGAGGGCATTGATACATTGAATTTTCACATTTGATATAGGTGATATTTAAATCCTCATCGTAGAGGGCATTGTTACATTGAATTTTCACATTTGATATCGGTGATGTTTAAATCCTCATCGTAGAGGGCATTGATACATTGAATTTTCACATTTGATATAGGTGGTGTTTAAATCCTCATCGTAGAAGGCATTGATACATTCGGTTCACGCAAACGGTTCATGTTTAGAATTCCACAAAAATGGGAAATTCTTCATAATTATTAGAATCCCGAAGTGTTTAGGTAAATCAGTCACAACTGCAGTACCAAATTGTATTGCATACTAAAATAATTATAACGTGGGACTTTTAAGACGAGAGCAAAGAGATGGGGGCATAATTTCTTCTTTTCCATAGTAATAGTACATTTTTAGTTTTACTAACGTTTTAGTTCCAGTGATCATCGTTGCTTCAATCAGTGCCATAACGAAAACAGACAACTACATATAAATGCGAATGATAATTGTCATTGTTCTATCTAATCATACATGTTTCGCATAAAGTGATCATTGGCAAAAATTCATGTACCCTTTGCTCCACATGTTTGACCCGTAAGTATTTTTTTTGGAGGAAAAAAAACCACATTTCTATGCAAGTAAGTAATACATTTATATAGAATTTTGTAGCATAAATTTAATAAGGAGATATGTCTCCACTTATTCATATTGATTGAACTTCTAAGATCCTTAAATAATTGCGTAATATGTGGTCTAAAGCGCTGTCCGTTACGGACCACTGCCATCTCACCTCTGTCTGCGTGTGTTCGAGTCTAAGATTCGGCAAATGTAGTTATGTGAGAAAGCTTGCCAGTAGCTTCTCGTGGGTCGGTGGTTCTTTCCGGGGTTTGTCCGGTTTTTTCCTCCACTATTAATACTGGCCGCTATGTATAGCCTATATTGTGCTTAAAAATGGCGTTAAACCATGAAAACAAAAACAAATCATACAAACAACTAGTATGTGTCCTAATATTTTAAAACACGTGACGTGGAACGTTTTAGTGACGCCATTACGTTCAGGTGATTTCTTTGATTCCATCGGAGTTGAAGATTTACAAATTTCGGATTTTGTAAATAAGGCCAGGAAGAAAATAACCAAACTGAGGTCACTATGCATTAACTAGTAAATATATAGACACTTGTTCCGAATGTACAATTTGTACATATCTTTATTAACATGGTATAGTACCTTGCCTGGTTTGATTCTATTAATAATTAATGCTAACGCTTCTTACATAGGATTAAGTAAAAAAAATGGAATAAGATTCCTTCTTGTTAAATAATTTTTTTTACGTGTATCATTTCTTCTTCGACGTCTTCTTTTGATGATGATGATGATGATGATGATGATGGTGATGGTGATGATGAATTGTATCATTATTTATATTATGATTATTAGTACTAGTAGTTGTAGCAGTAGTAGTAGTAGTAGTAGTAGCAGTAGTAGTAGTAATGGTAGTAGAGCAGCATGTATGTTTATATTGCTTGCTATAGTTATTTATTTTATTTCCTTAATAGACTGATACACAAACAATCCTCAAACTGTATGGTTAATCCTTTCTTCAAAGGATTATCTTCACTGAAAAGAAGGAAAAGAGGAAACTGTTTCTGCTTAATAAATAAATTCTGTTTATTTTAATAGAGAAAAAAAAAACGTGGTAAAAATTGCAAAACAAAAATCCCAGCGTTTCACCAGAGGTAAAGAATTGCCGATATATGAACACTAATTTTACGAATAATGTAACCACTCACCTTCGTGAGTGACGACTAAAAACGGAAATGGACAGTGGTAGTTGACGAGATTATCATTTAACGTGAATATTACTATTTTCTTCTGAATGAAAAGAAACAGTGGACACACTTGTTAATTATAGATCTATAATTCAGACCTTAGATCTATTTACACCGCCTTGTCCACCGTTAAATCAGGCTATCCGATAAGCTAAGTATCACTATAAGTCACTTTGACACCTATTTTGTAACAAAATAATAGGACATAATTGTTGTCACCTCTCGGTCTTAGAACGGGCACGAGTTCCTCCTGACGTAGTAATTAGGACTCAAATCATTATGCCAATTAACTGGGGATAAAGAAACTTTTTGATTGAATGATTTGACACTAATCTGAGACTTCTCAAACTACCTCTCCGAGACTATATAAAATATTCAAGGGCGAGACACTGCATCATTTAAATCCAACGCTTATATACTCATGTGGGAAAATTAGGATAACGACGCCCAGGACTTCAAGTTACTGATATCTACCCTTTGAGGAGCTGAAGGAAAAGGACCTACAATGACGTCACACATTCCAGGCAAATTTGTGCTGAAATGTACAACCAAAATGTCTCTTAGTGATCGATTTTCACATTATCAGAACATGCGTCCCCAAACAGCAACAGTTTCTGAGATAAAGGCGAAGACGACATCGGTTCAGCAGGCTTCAGATGTAAATCGGAGAATTGTCCAGCAGTTGGCAAACAGACCTTCGGTACAGACAGCTCTTGGTAAACAAAATAACGTGTCTGTGAAGCAGCGGCTAGGTCCCAGTAATGTAAAATCCCGCCTGAACCTTGATGCCATGAGAGATGGTGGTCGTCAGCGGTGTGTCCTTGAACGATGGAGTGGTCCTATAAGAGGTTTTGGAAGAGGTGATCAGTTTCGACGAGGTATTGGTAGACCAAGTTGTTTTAATGGCAGCCGCGGTGCAGGAGTTGCAAGAGGAGGAAGATTTGAGAGTCCACGTGGAGCCTTACGTGGCAACAGAGGATTTGGAAGGGGAGGAGTTGCAAGGGGTGGCCGAAGTGCTTTTGATGAAGGTTGTAGAGGTAGAGGACCAAACCGATCAAGAGATGGTTGGAGTGGCGGCTTTCAAAGAGGTGGCAGAGGATGGGTACGTGGGCTACGTCGAGGAAGAGGAGACAATTTGCCAATAACCGAAGAACAGCTGGATAAACAGTTGGACGAATACATGTCAAACAAACGGGCCAACCTAGATCAGGAAATGGTTACGTACATGGATCAGGATGATAGCTGAAATAACCAGCAGGATAGAGAAAAGAACATTTTGTCATTTTTTTCTCAGATAATGTGACACAATATTACAGAGGAAACCGGTTCTGTTCCA